>CP059628.1:3000000-3505788 GCA_016906575.1 Ceratobasidium sp. AG-Ba
AACGTGCTTGGCATGCTCATCGGCCGTGTAGGGGATCTTGCCCTTGACCTTTTTGTCGTATGAGGCAGCTGCAACAATTCGCTTCAGCACTATATTCAGTGAATTGAATTAGACTCACATGCTTGCTTGAGTTTGACGTTTGTGTTGAAGGTCAGCTCGTCATGAGCCTTCTCCTCTTTCTGCACTAGAGCATCAACATCAGGCCTGACAAGGAGTCAAAGTACGCACAGCCATCTTCTTAAAGTGTTTCCTCACTTCCGAGCTAACATTATCGTATTCCTTCTCGGCGAGTTTAGCCAGCTTCCCGTCCACCTCCCCCAATGCCTCGAACAACGCAGCACTAGCCTGCATAGCGTTGGCTACATTTAGGTTAGCCAGTGCATAGCTGTACTTTACTACAAACATACCTGGTGCCATTCCAGTCCCCTTGACTCCAGCAGCATCCTTCAACGCACGGGCGAGCTTTTTCTGGAGATTGGCCATGGATGTGAGGGTCTGGCAGTACTCGGAGAAGAGAGTGACGACAATCTCGACGCATTTCGAGCTCTTGTGGACTTCTTGTCGCTCCCAGATGTGTGACATGGTGCATCTACGCGGGGGGTATGATGGTGATGTGGAAGATAGGGGCGCGTGGTTGATTGCCAACATTTGGCCACGTGACTGGAATTAGACATTTCAGGGCAGTTCGGCTCTCTCCAGCTGACGATCACATCCCGACACAAAACTCCATTTCATTTCAACATCCAGCTAATCACTTGACTGTCTTCAATAGTTGTACATCCTGAAACCTTGGCCGGCCAGTATATCGTCCCACTCTGGACGAAGCTTGTCTGTCAACTTGCCAGTCACACTTGGGAAACGCTTCGTCTGTTCGTTGAGCGCAACTACGCTCTCGCCATAGAACTTGTGCTCCGTTGGAACAACAGGCTCGGTACCGATGCGTGGACCTGTAACGACCCATACTGGAGCTTCACCCTCGATACCCGGGGCAGACGGCGAGAGATGGGTATAGTTCGGGTGTCGAATAAGGACGTGGACGAGGTACTGCACGATTCGGTCACATCAATACCTGTCCGGAAATCAGAGAAAACATACTCGCCTCGATCGCTATGTTCTGATAACGGAAGCTTGGAGTAACCTTTCCTTCGGACACGGCAACCGGAACTGATCCGTGCAGCACGGCAAGATGGCCCGCGCCTGGTTGTCCCGGAAGCTCCTTGACCTCATCCTCGGACACCGTAGGAGACGAAGCATTCTCCTCTCCACGATGTAAAATAGGAACACTGGCCGCATCATTCGGATTAGATCTAACCTTCTCGCCTCCCTCCTCAGTCCACATCACCCCAGTAATATCTCTCTCCGGCCAAACCCGCCGATTCTTCCTCGCCCGTGAAGTAGGAACAAGCGCATCAGACCCGAGAATATTCGTCCTCAAAAAGCTGAGTTCGACCGAACCCGGTTTAACGAGTTCGGCCAACGCCTCTTGATGATCCGACCACAAGAGTAAAACGACATCAAGCTCATCACCTGGGTGAGCCATAGCAGGATCACGAATACCAAGCTAAACCATAATAATTTTAACCCTTTTTGCTTTTAGGCGAAGTTAAGAAACATACCAGTCCTTCGACTTCAATCATAGTCGACTTGTTCCACCGTCCGCGGCCACCAAATGGAGTAATCGACCATCCGCCCATGGACTCGCGTTCAAAAGGCCACTCGTTCCGACTCGTAATCAACGGAAACGCAGGAAGCGGGTCAGGCTTTGGAGCAGCCCTGAACCGAGGTTCGTATTTAAAACGAGTATCGAGGCTGAATGGATGCATCAAATCAGTAGGAAATGTAAACCATAACGGCACGGACATACTGGTCATCCAGCTCACGCATTCCATATTTGATATCAACTCCGATATCATAGACGATGGAGCCATACCACCACGGCGAACTAAGGTCGAACGAGGCTAGAGGTAAGTTATGTCAATACCTGTTTGGTTGATATTCAGTTTTTGACGCACGCGGTAGAGCAATCGAGGCATTATGCTACGGGTAACAATTACTTAGATAATTATTTCACTCCGCAATAGATGAAAATCACCTTGGCTGCAAAAGCCTTCATATCTTGTTTGACTTGGATCCGCTCAAGAAGCGGCTCAAAACTAAATTTCTATTTCAATCGACGCAGATGCGTCAGCCGGATATCATACGCTCGGACAATACTCACAAATGAGTAGGTTCCGGGCTCAAACTTCTCCGAGGATGTATGAGTCTCCCCCGGCCAAAGGTGGGCATGCATCTTGAGCGCATGAGGCTCAAAAACGAATACGGAGCTACCAGCTTGCGAACCGACCTACAACCCCGAATAAGAAGTGCCCACGACATTCAGGAACGCTCTTACCCAGACATCGACCGAGCGAATATCTTCGGGCTTATCCAAGATCAGCCGAACTTCACCGCTAATAATATCTATAGCTCCATATGCATCATGAACTTTAAAATGAAAGAATCTATTCCGAACCGTTACTAGAATAGAACGCTTCGCCGAGTCCAGTTTCTTCCGTTGCGTAGTTGTGAATGAGCAAAGACACCTTTGGCGCATCTTTCTTGTCTTTGAGCGTCACAATATGTGTGGCGAGCGCCGTCCCGGACGGAGGAAGTACTTCGACGCCAGGGGGAAGTTTGTATGGCGCAGGAGTGCCTGCTGAAAGCTCTGCCTGTCCCAATGTGGACACGGGAGCCCGACGGCGCTTGGGGACTTTCGATCCTTCGGTGATAGTAGTATAGAAAGAATGGATAGACGATGCAGCATCATTCGAATGAAGAAATGCAAAATCCATGTGCGCGGGATGTTTGCCAAAAGGCAAGTGGTTTCGCGCTTTCTCGAGTAGAGTCATAGCAGGCTGAGAAAAATAATGAATTGGTGTTCAAAGCCACTACTCGTACTGTACATTTATAACCTCCGTTCGCTCATCGCACAAGACCGAGCGATCGATATTGTTCTAACGTTGGGTTGAAGTCCGGACAGGTGTTTCCCTACAAGTTGCGAAGATAGTCCAATAATAGCTCCAGGATAACCTTGCCATCAAGAAGCCATGATATCCAATTTCCTTAGATACGTATCGGTTGAAGTAATCCAAAAGAAGCTTTCAGTAAGCAAGTGACCACATGGACTCTAGAGATAGCACCGATGACCAGCGAGAAGTTTGATGAGGAACGAATGTGCTATTGCGCCGTAATCTCCGTTCCCAATCGGTATGCCAGTCCACTCATGAGTCTGCGGGGATTTCGGTCAAACTTGTTGCTAGGCTTCCTTGTTGGTCTAAGCCCCAAGCCCGGATTCATCAGCCTTATCATTCTACGCCCGGAATATTGGAATCGGCCATCCAAAAGCGCGAAAGTAACAATCCTTTGAGCCCCAAAGACACCGCCTAGATCACATTATTGCATCTTCATAGCTCGCGACAACTGAAACGTTGATATCCGGTCCCCACACTGTACCAATAGGACCAAGGGGATACCCTGGTCACCCTCCCTAGCCTCCTGCACCCGTCCACCACTAGCTATACACCCCCTTTCCCCCGTCTCCAACACCGGAAGTTGACGCATTGGAAGCGACAAATAATATACGAGTAGCAGCTCATAAATAACTTTCACTCCGATAACGCTGTAATATGCGTGATTTTTACTGGGTGCACGATATTGCCAGCAAAAAGGATTGAAAATTTTTATTAACTATAGCGAGGTAAAGTATTTATGGGCTCAAGCAGTTCCACCCGACAGGAGAGAAAGAGAAACCTCAGAAGTGGGGTGAATCCCGCCGCGGCCGCCAGAATACGGAAACACGAGAAGACCGAATGGTCTGCGGGGCTGGCTAGCTAACTCTCTTCGTTTCTAGAGGACGATGGATCATCCGCGACAATGATTTGGGCTTCACTTCGCTTCGTAGCGTCCTAATCCAACATCGTCAATGCGTTAACGATCGCAAATGAAACGTAAGTTATACTTACTTTCTCGTCCCATTCCAGATACGCCTTGAGCTCGACACCTCCAAACTCGAGACAGAGGTTAAAATCAAGTCTATAGTATGACCCTTGCTTGCCCTCTTGCTTCTTCAATGACCCTGCCATCCCGTTCAAATCCGCATTGATTTCGCAAATCACCTTGAACCCGTCGATAATCTTATCTGTATTGAATAAAATTAGTAGATATTATTCCACTTATAACCCGAACCTCACCGTCTGAATCCGTAATCCACTCGGGGGCCGCTTTTGTATCATCGGTCCACACATACAACTCGACCATGAACTGGCCAAGGTCAGGATGAGAGTCTGTATAGGATCGCACGTAAGCTCGGCGAATTGCCGAACAGCGGTCAACTACGATATTCTGTAGATGAGGAATGAGTTTTGTCAGCACTCCTCGGTGAGCCACTAAGGTCACGAACCCGTTCGATTATCGAATCCCATTTACCATCAACATGGTGACGCCCGTTCGGCAGGACCACCTGAGTGCGCGTAGAGTGACCGGGCATGTTTGGATCATAGGGCTCGACAATCTTCAAACCAAATGACATTCGAGTAGCTCGTCCAACAACGCCCTGGCGCACAAACCAGATAATCGACCCATCAGAAGCGGCCTTCCCGCTATCGGTTGAACTATATTAGCTTTCAGTATTTCAACGTAGGTTAGACTGACTGTGCGTCGTCCAGGAACATAACTTGATGACCATTGGGCGAAAACTCGTCAATGAGACGTTGTCGTACATACTGACTCTCGCCAAACCCTCCAACCAGGAATATGTACTACAAGTGATATCAGCTACTTCGTGTACCGCACCCGCATTTTATTCACCTTGGCATTGCTTCCGGCAATTTGTTTGCGAACGCTTTGAACTATTTGACGTACCGATTCGTCAAAAAATCCTTGTACCACTTTTCTATCGAGATGACGATATCGAACCTGTTCTGACCAATCTAAAGAAATGATTACTCACGATTCAAGCACGATACTTCCACCGGAGTATCCTAGTTCCTGTATGGCGGTTGGTATCTCCACAATGTACTCGGATGGCGAATTAGGTGACATTCGAAACTCTCTTTTGCAGTTGGCCTCAAAGCTTTCCTCAGCCCTCTGGATGCATAGTTCGAGGTTATATTCATGGTCGGGAGGCAAGGAAGACAGACGCTCCTTGAGCCATGCGACAAATGTTTCGTTGACGAGAACCCCACCAGCTGGTTGGCCTATGTGTGTCATAAGTATATTTTTGAGGAGAGTTTAAGAAAGCGCGTACAATCTGAAGCCTTGAGCTCCTGAAGTCGAATTGGCGGCTTTGTGCTAGGAATGTACGGTGCTGGCGCAGGCGCCTGCGCACTAGGCTCCGACCGCTGCGCAGAATCGGAGCTCCGGAATAATCGACTTATAATGTTTCCTTTCTTGGCGGAAGGGGTGCGGTAATGATCTGAAAAGTCTCCAAGATGACTAAGTACCCCAAATCATCCATTATGAATACTAACGTTCAAGAGATGGCTCAGTGTCACGTAAGACACGGTAGGCTGTAGTATCAACGGTGGATCCACCCGCATCGCATACAATCAACTCATCTCCTGGCTGAGTGACAAGAAAATTCAGACGCGGCTCACATTTCAATACAAATTAAACTAACCACCAGCTCTTGGGACTTCTCCCATAGTACATAGTGTACAGCGGCCTCAGCCTCTGGCACAAAGCAAACCCGTTGTCGAACTTCGAGCTCCCCCAGAGCACCCGATAAAACCACCGCCCGTCGCAGCCGATTTTGCTCCTTGAGCCCCCATCCGTTCGGATGAGCAATTACAAGGATCATTCCTGGGGTAAGTTGCTCCCATTTGGGAATAGTACTGCGCCGATTGATGAATTCCCGAGTGTGGCTGAGCATATAGCTGATCATATCAGCGTAGACTTTTTCGACATCGACGCCGCCTGGTAGTCCTACGTAGGAGACCATATGATGTCGATGTTATTTGAAGTTCCAGGCACACTCACCTTCTAAGTTCTTAAACCGTTTGCCTTGAATCATTGTTGGGGGGTGCATTTGAAGCTTGAAATATCGAACCAGCTTCCACTGTTGCTTGATCGCAGCATGACGAGTCGCCGGCGTAGTAACAGCGGCTCCAGCAGCCATCACCTTGGCGCAAACAACCTAGAATCAGCGTTATTGATCAAACTGTTTATAGGTTGAACGTACTTGATTTTCAGAGTCGTAGTAAAGCATAGAAGCGGTTTTTGCGTCACTCGAACCTCCCAGTCCAACTCGACTGGGCCAATGGGTAACTCGGTCGTTGAAGGGTTTGATGCCTAAATTATTGAATGATTAAAAGCTGTCTCATGAAGAGTAGAGTTTTTCTGGAAGATGGGGGACCTTGTTGAAGATGAGCGTATGTCACACTACTGTGTGTAGTTCCAATATCGAGTCCTAGGACGAAACGCGACGGCCTGCACCAAGGGGTTTCGTCCACCGCGAGAGGCATAGTGATCACAACTCAACAGAAGATCCGCTGGAGTAAGAAGTGAGGGAAATGGGGCATGTGGTTTTGAGCGTTCGCACTTGAGAGATGCCCGAGCGCCGTGCTGTCAAACATGCATCTAAGGCTTGACAAAGGGCAACCAGGTATGAATTGTCTGACCAACACGAAATCCTGCCAAGAATGAGGATAGCAGCAGAATGCTTACTGGGGCGGTGTCTTGTTATCAAATTAAACCATGCTCGGTTCCAGTACTTGTTGAGAATCTTTGATTCTCAATTGGCTTCTTAGCGCGTTCGTACTTGCTGAAAGGTATTCATAGAATCCTCGGGGGACTCGCCCCGAGGGGTGTAGAACTATCTACGTGAGGTACAGTATAAATAGGGCGTATATGCGTGTATGCTGTACATGAAAAAGATAAATGAGCGATAGGAAGCGCTGTGCATACAGCCATAGAGGCTGGGTATCAGATGGCGGTTAAACAGGCGGTTCATCAATCACAACAGTACTTTCTACGTATGCAACCGCAGCGTGTACTAGCTATGCGCCTTTGCAGAAACAAGTTTCTTATTCCAGGAAATAAAGCTTACGGTTCTTCTAAGATATCCCAAGCTGCTCATGGTCTCAGTCTGGTAGTTATTTTAGCGTAGTTGGGCGGGAAGAGCGCATCGCGTGGCCAATGGCATTTTAGTTTATCTGATTGCGGCTGCAATGAATTCAAATCAAAGGTCTTCCACGCCAGGTGTTGTGCCTCAGAGTGTGCCTGAAGCTTATGTGGGAGAGAGGTACGTGCGCGGTCATGTTACCGTTTAAATATGACAGCGGTTGAGCATGACCCGCCGTCTCCCTCCATTCGTTTTTTTATGTATTATTGACCTGAGCTATGCCGAACATCACTAGCAGAGGCACAGACGCTTTCGTACTCTTGACCAACCCCTGGGAATGGAATGGCCCACATGATGAAGACACCGATGCCCCGGCCTGCCTCCAAAAATCTCGCGGGGTCGACTTCACTGTCTCGGTGAACTTTACTGGGACCGCGCTCTATGTATATGGGTATGGCTCTATCACTCCCAAACAGGCTTCTACGCTAATCTATCAGTATATCATGACAGAGAATATTCTTTTGCTACCGTGAGTGCATCAGTACTATATAATTAGATTCTAACTTCTGCTGACGTACGTCGCAGAGTCGTTTCTCCTATACGCTTGACGCCAAGAGCTCCAGCGAGGGCTTGCTGTCGTCTAGCCAGATTTCTGATAGACCGTTTTTGAAAATAGAGGGACTCGAAAGAGCTCTACGCACGTTTGTTCTCCACATTCCATCCGACATGGGCGCCTTCTGCCTGGGTCGGATTGTGTGGACTGATCCCAATGCTGTGTAAGAAGACACATTTCGCTTGATTGCAAACGATTGATATAGGCACCTCGTAGCAAAGATCCTGACCAGCGAATCTATGGCTCAGCGGAACCCAATAATGGATCCTGGTACACCGCCAGCAACGCGCAGTACAAGTAAGCTTGAGATTTGCTTGGGTACCGACATTTTTCATGGAGCACCCGACAGCACTACTTCCGACCAGTCTGCCCAGATCGTGTACCAGTTTAACGGTGCGTATACGGGTCGCTCAAGGTGATTAGACCATGACTCTCGCATTCAATAGGAACCGGAATAGCAGTTCACGGATTGGTTGGATCGAATGGGGGAAACTCCAGGTGAGCAGTTTTAGCTGGCGTCTCCGGAAAAATATCTAAGTGCCTACAGCGCCATCTTGGATGGAGACTCTCCAGTAACACTAAATTCGAATTGGAACAACAATTTACCAGCCACTTTGGTATGTTGTTCTCATTTTTGTATGGTTTTCGTAACTTAGGGCATCTGATACCACCAGTACCGGCGAGACGGACTGCCAAGCGGATACCACACACTCACCATCACCAACGATGAGGAGAAGGATCTGACGGTTGGTTGGGCAGATATATATTTCGGTACTGACGAGCCGACGGCAAGTGGACCCGCCGGCTTCACCCCTACGGCCTCGGGGGTTTCAATTACACAGACTGCCACAACGTCTTCGCGTCACGGTATCGGTGGTGGTGGAATCGCCGGGGTTGTAATCATCTTGCTCGCATGTCTAGGTCTTGTTCTCTTCGCAATATGGTTCTGGCTCTGCAAAAAGCGCCAGGCTTCACGTTACCTATACGAAAAGAACCAAGTGTCGTATGATCGAATGTGCTCCAAGTGCCGTAAAGCCATCACTGGAGACTTCCGTCTGGAGTGTGTCGAGTGAGTATATGCCCTATTAAGTGTACGCTACACCTGCTAACTCGATGGTGCAAGGGAGAATTGCCCAGCAGCTATCGATCTTCACCCAGAGTGCGAGGACTGGAATGTTCCAGATCACCATGATCATCGGGTTCGCCCTGTTGCGAACGAATGATAGCGGCCAAGGACGATTTTTTTTTACTTTAGTTGTGTCACCTGTAATACATCACATTCCCTACCAAACGATTATTCCTGCTTCCGCCTGCATGAGATTTGAAAATGCGTGAACAGAGATTGATGTAGGGTCTCAGAGTGTTTCATCGGTCGCTAGTTGTGAAAGAGCTACCTATCTAGAATCCACGGCTTGCTCATCATCACGTTCATTTTGATCCCCTGCGAGTCACGCCGAATGAGTGCGCATCAAACCAAAAAGTTCACCATAATTTTCTGCATAGGTGCGCGATGTACATTGAGTAGAGCGCTGTCGGGTAACTGACACATAGCTCCGCGCACGAACAGTGCCCGAGCGCCAGGGTCCCAAGCCATAGTTAAACATGGGGAGGGGCGACGTCTGGGCGATGAAGTTCTACCCTAGCCCTTGAACAGGTCCACAATTCTCGTGACTGTGGGCAACCTGATACTCGCATCAAATGAAAAATTGATCTGTCCGATATGTCGGTACAAGCATGGTACAACACTTGCACAACAGAATTAGCACTCAATATTGATGATAAAATCCGGATTTTTGAGTGTCCGAGTGCTGTGCATAGTTGGCACGCTTGGCGGAGTGAATGATCTGGACCTAGGCACGTGCTGTCGAACTTTTGATTGTTTCGTTTGATTTTGATTTTTCAAACATTGATATTTGATAAGATAGCTGCGCGCCTATTACAGTAGTGGTACTGGCTTGACGCGTTGTATATCAAATGTTCGGTTCCGCAACTACAGCGCGTACCAGCCATGTAGTTTTGCCGAAACTACTTGGTGCCGTATGCCGGGGACCGAAGCGTGTCGTTCTTCCAGCACATTAATGCTCCTAACATCGAATTTGCAGTTATTTTAGCGTAGTTTGGCGGGAGCAGCTTGTTGCGTCACCTGTGATATCCTAGTTTATCCGACCAATCCGTTCAAACATCTTCCATGATAGGTGTGGTGCCTTAAAGAGTGCCTGAATATTTTCATGGAGGAAAGTACTTACTCGCTCATACTCCCATTTAAATAAGGCGGCATTCACATATAACACCCCGTATCGCCCTTCATTCATTTTATATATATTATTGACTTGCGCTATGCGGAACATCACTAGCAGAGGCACAGACGCTTTCGTACTTTTGACCAATCCCTGGGAATGGAATGGCCCACATGATGGCGACATCGATGCCCCGGCCTGCGTCCAAAAATCTCGCCAAGTCGACTTCACTGTCTCGGTGAATTTTACCGGGACCGCGCTCTATGTATATGGGTACGTCCCTTCTACTCCCAAGTAGGCTTCTACGCTGATGTATCAGCATATGATGACAGCAACTATCCTTCCGCTGCCGTGAGTGCATCAGTACTATATAATTGGTCTCTAACTTCTGCTGACGTACGTCGCAGAGTCGTTTCTCCTATACGCTTGACGCCAAGAGCTCCAGCGAGGGCTTGCTGTCGTCTAGCCAGATTTCTGATAGACCGTTTTTGAAAATAGAGGGACTCGAAAGAGCTCTACACACGTTTGCTCTCCACATTCCACCTGACATGGACGGCTTCTGCCTGGGTCAAATTGTGTGGACTGATCCCAATGCTGTGTAAGAAGAACACTTCGCTTGATTGCAAACGATTGACACAGGCACCTCGTAGCAAAGATCCTGACCAGCGAATCTATGGCTCAGCGGAACCCAATAATGGATCCTGGTACACCGCCAGCAACGCGCAGTACAAGTAAGCTTGAGATTTGCTTGGGTAGCAGCATCGTTCATGCAAAACCCGACAGCACTACTTCCGACCCGTCTGCCCAGATCGTGTACCAGTTTAACGGTGCGTATACGGGTCGCTCAAGGTGATTAGACCATGACTCTCGCATTCAATAGGAACCGGAATAGCAGTTCACGGATTGGTTGGATCGAATGGGGGAAACTCCAGGTGAGCAGTTTTAGCTGGCGTCTCCGGAAAAATATCTAAGTGCCTACAGCGCCACCTTGGATGGAGACTCTCCAGTCACACTGATTTCGAATTGGAACAACAATTTACCAGCCATTTTGGTATGCTGTCCTCATTTTTTGTATGGTTCTTCGTAACTTAGGGCATCTGATACCACCAGTACCGGCGAGAGGGATTGCCAAGCGGATACCACACACTCACTATCACCAACAATGAGGGGAAGAATCTGACGGTCGGTCAAGCATATATATGTGACGAGAGTGACGAGCCGACGGCAAGTGGACCCGCCGGTTTCACCCCTACGGCCTCGGGGGTTTCAATTACACAGACTGCCACAACGTCTTCGCGTCACGGTATCGGTGGTGGTGGAATCGCCGGCATTGTCATCATCGCGCTCGTGTGTTTAGGCCTTGCTCTCTTCTCGATATGGTTCTGGTTCCGCAAAAAGCGCCAGGCCTCGCCTGCCCTATGCGGGAATGACAAAATGACATACGATCGAATGTGCTCCAACTGCCGCAATGCCATCAGTGGAGACCTCCGTCTGGGGTACGTCAAATGACTATATGCGCCGCAAGGCGTTTGTTACGGCTACTCACGGCACGTTCAAAGGAATAATTGCCCAGGGGGCATCAATTCCCACCCCGGGCACGAAGATTGGAACCTTCCAGACTACCATGATCATGATGAGGCACAGGGGGTCCCAGATGAATGACGGTGGTCATGGAGCAGTAGTTTTTTTCACGCTAGTTTCATCCTTAATGCACCATGTTCCCTAACGAATTATCATTCGGTCTAGACGTAATACATATCAGCACAGATCCTACAGGGATGGAGATTGGTGCGAATCGCAAGCTGGCCTGCACAGTGGCGCAAGCACAGATCGTAACATGTCACCCCGGTTCCTGGCTGTAGAAAGCCATCTGGGTTGTGGATTCAGTACCATTTCGTTTCGTTTGTTCCGAAGGGCCACGGTGGCGTCCGGCCGAGGCATTCCACATATACTTTTTCGATACAGTAACAACATGTCTTGAATACAACGTGGTCAGGTAGTTGACACATAGCCTCGCGCAGGAATCGTGCCCGAGCGCCACGTACTAGGGCATGCCTGAACGCGGCGATGGCCAACATCCGATCATTTAAATTCTACCCATGGGTCTGCACTAGCCCCTGAACGTGTCAACATTTCTTGCGACTATCGGACAGCCTTGCACTCGGATCCGACAGCAAATGAATCCCCGATGCGTGGGTACCACTTGATAGTCAGCCCATAAGTCATGGAGTGCACATTTTTTTTGAAGTGCTGCTTTATGCAAAAATCCGATGGCTTACTCGTTCCGTGCTCTTGTGTCGAGAAACAGGTTCCAGACCCAGGGGTCACGTGTTATTGTGGTGGCGCTGGCTTGGCGTGTTTTATATAAATAGCTGACACAAGGAACCGAGGACAGTGCCTGGCTTGCACCGCCTCTCCTCAACATACAGGCGCCAATTTCTTACCTGGTTCCCAAGCGTCCCAGGAAGGGAAACCCACCGCCAGTCACTATTAATTGGGAGGGAGCGGATAGGTCCCAGAACTGGCATATGCCTTCGAAGCCAATCCCCGATTATCCAACTAGCAAACACTAGCGCGATCCGTCTAAAGATCCTTCTGAGCACTCACCAGACCAGAAGTAGCGCGGGCTACCGAACCTACCGGCGTCTAGTCCGCGCTCAGAAGCATCGTTAGACAGCGGGGTCCTATCACGGACTAACTCGATAATCGGGGACTGGCTACCGTGCTATAAAAATCCAGTCAAAGGACTACAAACGAAGACCAGCCACTATCTATGCGACACATCAACCCCTTTCTAAGCCAATGGAACAATAACAACCTTAGTCTGGGCAATGAATAAGCGTATACGGTCCTCGCTTCCGCTGAGTTGGCAGTGCAGCGCTTGTCCGGGTCGTCAAACATGCATGAGACGCTGCTACCGTTGCAAACGTATGCGATTAGCAAGCTCGCGCATGGTTTTGAGGGATGTCGTTCTTCTGAAAAGCTCTTTTACTTGGAACTCGGGACAGGAAGAGAAGCCTGTCCGGTTATTTGTTCTGTCTACCCTTCGAAATCGCCTATGTTTCCCTAACAAAACTCTATGCTTTTACCGCAGTGAATGTAGTGCCTGAGCGCTAGCGGGGGCTTGAATGAAATTACAACAGATTGATAGCAGTATCAGTACATAAAAAGCGTCCTCACCCTCAGGATTACCGGTCGGACGACAAACTCCTCCACTCCTTTAGTTTCGCACATATCAACATACCATGCCTAACGTGATTACCGCTCGCAGTATTGATGCCCTTATATCTTACTTCCCCTACTGGTTGTGGGATTACCACAGCGATAAAGCGTGTACTCCTTTGGATCAGGCGTATCCGTCAAGCCTACACATAGACTTCGCTGGGACTGAATTTCAGGTGTTTGGGTGAGTTGCAATGCATGTTTGCCCAGGCCAGTTTTTTAGCTTATATGTCTCCCTGATGAAAGCACTTATGATAAGAACTCTGTAAGAGACTTGGTTACAATACCTGAGTTGCGTTTAAAAAAAAAGGCAGGGCAAAATCTCTTGCAAACTCGGCCAGACAAGCTGTGATAAAGACTTGCTGTCGTCAAACTCACTCGATCAACCGTTTTTGACGATTAAGAATCCCCAGAGGCAACCGCTTACATTGTCACTGAGTGTTCCGTCTGGCAACAGCAGTTTCTGTCTAAGTCGTGTTACATGGTTCGATCCTCTCGCCAGGTGAGACAGTTAATTCAGACTTTCAGGATGTACTGATTTGGGTGGGCGCCAGCTCTTCACCCGGCATAACATCCGATGGCATCGTAACTCCCAACAACGGCACCTGGGCACGTGTCATGAAAGATAGCTACTAGTACGCCAGCAGTTTTATTTGGGGTCGTGAGCTCATTTGGCAAAACCCGCAGCCAAACCGATCACGAGTCCGCCAATATCACCTTTAGCTTCCAGGGTATATAGCTCATACCTTTCCGCATTACATGGTGTTTGAACGATTCCATATGATCCAGGGACAGGAATAGAGGTGCTGGGAATGACCGGCCAACAGCAAGGGGACTTCCGGTGAGTTACTCCTGCGGCATCGCACAGGGTATGCATGAATGCGCTTCTAGAGTCACTTTGGATGGCCAATACTCGGTTATTCGATCATCCTATTCTATGGTCGATAGCGAAGCCACGTTGGTATGCCTTCCGGTCACAATCGCCGCTCACACAGAATTATATTACGTTCTTGCTAGTACCGACAAGATGGACTTTCATACGGTTCTCATACGATCGTCATAGAGAATATCGGGCCTCGGAACCTGACCGTTGGCCAAGCGCGAATGTTCGGAGCTACAGACGGTCCGACAGCGAGTGTATCGGGAGAGATAGTTCCAACATCATCCGATACCGCAAACGCAAAGACCGTCGGCCATCATGGGTTAACCAGTGTTGGCGTTGCCTTGGTTGTGACCGTCGTGCTCGTATGTTTAGGCTTCGTTCTATTCGCGTTATGGTTCTGGCTCCGCAGGAAATCCCAGGCTTCACATTGCATATACGAAAAGAAGCAAGTTTCGTATGATCGAATGTGCTCCCAGTGTCATCAAGTCACCACTGGAGACGTCCATCTAGAATGCGTCAGGTGATTATATCTGTCATTATGCGTACCTGCTACATCGCACATATTGACCCGATTCTCCTAGGGACAACCACTCAGTAGCTATGAATCCTCGCCCCGAATGGGAGGACTGGAACATTCCAGACCACCACAATCACGAAGTTCGCCCAATTTCGAACGAGTGATGGTGGCTATGGGTACTTTATTTATACGTTAGTAGTGTCATCTATAATGCATCACGATCCCTACCATTATTGCCTTTGTCTATATGACATGACAAAATATAGGCCTACTGGTGGCCTGCATGGCGGTGCTGGCGCAGATCGTGAGATGTTCCCTCCGTTCCTAGGTGTCAGAAAGCCATCTAGAGCCCGCGTCTCGCGTATCCTCTCGTTCGTCTTCAGTGAGCAGGCATCAGACCAGAACCTTCAACATAATTTTCCGCATAGGCACTCAAATGTACATCGAGTAGAACACCGTCATGTAACTGACACTTGGCTTCGCGCAGGAATAGTACCCGAACGCCACTGTGCCAAACTGTAATTGACGCGAGGAGAGGCGATTTCCGAGCGATGATGCTCTGCCCTTGTCCCTGAAGAGGTCCAGAATCTTAGTGGCTATCGGGCAGCTCTTTGCTCGCTTCCGATAAAGAATTGAGCTGTCAGATGTTGTTTGTGGGTACAACCGTGGTAGTTGGTATTAGCCAGAGATGATAAAACGTAAATAGATTGATGAGGCGCCGCTCCACACGTAGACCAGGTGCTGCGCGCCATTGGCGTTCTTGCGCAGTGTGAACGTTCCTGGCCCAGAAGGTCACGTGCCATCGGACCCTAGATATCCTAATCTTTCACCATATTCGATAAGTTAGCTGCGGCTTGCGGGTGGCGCTTGGCGTGTTTTATATAGCTAGGAACCGAGGACAGTGCCTGGCTCACACCGCCTCTCCTTGGCGTGCAGGCGTCAATTTCCTCGATCACGTACGGATGCTGCGTATAGGTGCGAGGCGGATCCTCGCCTCGTTGGCTCAGGCCAGCCATGGCCTACATCTCTGCTAACAGCGCCGACGCTATCATCAACTATGGTTCCGACTGGGATGATGGGGATCCTGCGGTGCGCTCCGCCAACAAACGAGGCTCAACTGCCACATTGCGTTTCAGGGGATCAGCACTATACGCATTTGGGTGAGCAGAAGCTGATTTTCGCAAATATAAATGCTAACAAAGGGTTCTCATCATAAGCAATTATGACAACAATACAGTGAGAGGCTAGCACAGAAGGCCTGTGGCTTCTTTTAAATTTGCCCTTTAGTCCGCCCTCGGACTCAAAATCGATGACGAAAAAGTAACCAACGCGACCCTTCGGTCGGCTAGCACGGCTGCCAATCAATCCTTCCTGACGATCTCCGGGCTTGGCGCAGAAGACGATCATGTTTTTGAATTGACTCTACGTCGAGGAACGCTCGCTCTCAGTCGTTTGGTATGGTTTGACCCACAAGCGAGGTACGTATCGTGGAACCGAATCAAAATATAGCAAACGGCTCACATTGGATGCAGCTCTCAGCTTAGCGCCCACGTTGAAGGAATATTCCAAGGAGGCTGGTCTACTTCTGCGATTCAATCCGATGGAACAATGCAGTACGTCCCCGAATCGAGTCCTGCGTGGACCGCTAATACTCGCGCCAAACTGAAGCACTACAAACGTGACTGGGGCAAATGCGACTTTTAGTTTCCAAGGTGATTTGTTGATATCTCTTCGGAATAGTGACAAAAAGACTCATCCTTGTGATAGGAAGTGGCATCGTCGTATCTGGGTTGACAGGTCCACGACAAGGAGCGTTCAAGTAAGTAATCTCACGATGTATGCACTCGGTTCTAATCTCAGGACCACAAAGCATACGCCTCGACAATGAAGTCTTGCCGCCCATAGATAGCTTTTCACCAAATGAACATTGGGCTGTTCTAGTAAGTCAAGATCGATCCGGCGATTCATCTTCATTTAAACCCCTCTACTCTAGTATCGAAACGATAGCCTGTCTGTCGGAAATCACAATCTCGTACTGATTAACCAAGGACCACAGTTTCTTCGAGTCGGTCAAGCCCAAGTCTTTGGTGGCCCACCAACATCTTCGCCCACGTCAACCTTATCCTTTTCGAGACCTACCAGCACGGAATTCCCTAAGACAAAATCGCCACACAAGAGTCTTACTCATGGCGAGAAAACCATCCTTTCAATTAGCGTTGTTGTCTTGGTCGGTCTCCTCATATTTGCCATTTGGCTCTGCTACCGGAAGCGCCGAATGTCTCAGTACTTGCATCGAAGGAACAACGTGACGTACGCGCGTATCTGTTCCAAATGTAGACAAGATATCTCAGGGGGTTATAGACTGGAGTGCGTCAGGCGAGTGGAATCTTGCGTGGGATAATTGAATGTAGTTGACGCTCTTGTTTACTCCATTGCAGTCGGCCTTCTTGTCCCGCTGCTGTCGACTTGCATCTTGAATGCAAAGATTGGAATACCCCGGAGAACCATGACCATGACGTGCATGAGGTTCTAAACACGTAGGGGCTCGTAAAACTATGATATGGATTTTGGGAGGTTTTTTTTATGCTTCATGTACAATCTTTGCTGTCGTCTTATGCGGCGCCCGTTCTAGGGGTGGAGGTGTAGTGGAATTTGGATATAGTGTTTTAATATATTGTAACACATCTGATAAGCTAACTTATTTTGTCTCACAAACTCAAAGGAGGTGAATGCTGCTTCGAAGAATTAAAAACATGACGAGACGTAATTTTAGAGAAATACGAAACTGTATGTGAGTGGGTAAGAGCAAAAGTCAAATCTTATAATATGCTTGGGACACAATGTAAGCCTTGAGCGGACTTCCAGGTCACCCAGGAAAATCCGTGAAAGTATTATATTAAGACATAGTGTTCTAGTGGACTGAGAAGAGATGTAGAACAGATATATATATATATATATAGAAGTACCACAAAATCTAGCCGGCCATATTTCTCGAGGGCAATGGATTTGTCGAGGGCGATGGACTCGTCGAGGGTGATAGATTCCTCGAGGGCGATGGATTCATCGAGGGCGATAGATTCATCGAGGGCGATGGACTCATCGAGGGCGATGGATTTATCGAGGGCAACGGCGATGGGTCGTCCGTGACAATAATCTTAGCCTCGCTTCGTCGAACGATTCTCTAAATAAAGAAGCATGAGTTTAACGGAGACTAAACGTCTAAAGTAGGATACCGCACCTTTTCGTTCCATTCTAGGTACGCCTTGAGCTCAACGCCTCCAAACTCCAGACAAAGGTCGAAATGCACTCGATAGTATACACCCTGCTCTCCCCTTTCCTTCTTCAGCGACCCTCGCAAGCCGCTCAAATCTGCCTTGATTTCGCAAATCACGCTGAATCCATCGTTGATGTTGCCTAGTGATCTAATTAAGCGTCGGTATTCGGGAGTCTGGCTGTGGGCTCACCGCTGGCGTCTGTGACCCACTCGGGGACACCTAGCGAGTCACTGGTCCATGCATACAACTCCACAGTAAAGTGCCCAAGCTCGGGATAAGCGCTTGTATATGTTCGCGCGTACGTCCTCCGAATTGCAAACCGCTCGTCGTATACTTGGTCCTAACAGGCGTACCGAGTGTTAGCATTGTGAGACTTGATACAAAGAAACTAAGAGACCTTTTCGGCGATCAAGTCCCATTTACCCCTAACGTGATATCGTCCGTTGGGGAGCATCACCTGATTTCGCATACGATGGCTCGAGAGATTCGGATTGTATTCCTGGACAACTTGCAAGCCAAACGACATTCGAGCCGCTCGCCCCACGACCCCCTGACGCACAAACCAGATGATAGACCCATCTGAAGCCGCCTTACCGCTACGAAATAGTGAAAATCAATAACATAACTAAGATTTATCAACCGTGGACCTACTGTGCATCATCCAAAAACATGACCTTGCGGCCGCCTCGTTGAAACTCGTTCATGACTCGTTGCCGCAGGTACTGGCTTGCACCAAATCCACCGACAAGGAAGATACTGATCTCGAGGCCGGACGCTTGCGCCGGTGCGACCTGTTGGTCGGATGAGCCCCCGGCAGATTTGGGGGACGCAAGCGCCGCCAATGGCGGCGCGAGCGTGGCCGGATCCCCGAACCGCGAGTGCGACTCGCGGGTCGGGTGGGCCGCAACCAACCAGCAGATCGCATCAAGGGGATGGCGGGTGGGTGAAAAAGCGACGCGCGACGCCGGGTGCTGTCACACGATGGTCGTAGAGCAGCACAAAGACCCGCGTCGCGGCGTCGGCGCACGTGACCGGCGCGCCGCGCCGGCGTTTCTCATCGATCAGTACACATTGTGCACCTCCGCCGGCTACGTCGCACAATTCCATACTGATCTCGAGGCCGGACGCTTGCGCCGGTGCGACCTGTTGGTCGGATGAGCCCCCGGCAGATTTGGGGGACGCAAGCGCCGCCAATGGCGGCGCGAGCGTGGCCGGATCCCCGAACCGCGAGTGCGACTCGCCCTTCGTGAAACGCGGAATGCGTTCCAGGTGACGGAGGAGCCTGGAAGGAATTTCGCAGGCGTGCTCGCGGGAGGGAGATGTGGCCGCCTCGAGACCACGCAGTGGGCTCGGGCACCCAAATGGCGTTGGCGGGTGGCTGAAAGCCGGCCGTTGACGCCAGCGGACGCAGGTGCCGAGCGTGGGAGCGCCTCGCGAAATGTACGCGCTATACACCGCCAGGCAAGCCTTACCGTACGGTGTATCGCTGATGATATGCGCTGGTATTGGCAGCGCGGCGGCTGTTTTGACGTCCTAGTTGCTCAACATCGTCCAAAAGTGAGGGACGGTGTTGGCCGAGCGGGAGCCGCATGATATCTCCGCTGCGAGACGCCAAGATTTGAGGCCCCGTGCCATGAAGGAGGGGCTTAGATACGCCAAGTCACCGCTCTTCTGGTATCGGTGGTCGACATCCGTTCCAGCGGCCGGCGCTGGGCACTGGGTCCTGTATATGCGTATGATCTGGTTGTCAACTCAGTTACCAGTAAGTTCCAGTAGGCGCTGGCGCCACCGAAGGCGGCAGTGTGTATGTGGCCGGTTCCGGACCGCAAGAGCAACTCGCCCCAGCTAAGGCCAATGCGCTGTTCCAACGAAACCGCGTCTTTGAGACGGCGTGTTTGCAGGAGCGTTGTGGGAGAGCAAAATGGCCACCCCGAGCTGCGCAGCAAACTCGCGCGTCCGGATGACCAACGTAGTTGTCGAAGTATGGCCGCAAGTGGTTGTGTCGGACAATGGCGCGAGTCGAGGCCAAAAGGACAGGGATAAAAACCTGCCTGATAATGCAAGGAGCCGGCCGTAGAGACATAATCCAGGCGGTCCGGGGCAGGTATGCAAAGTCCTAGGAATATAATGGGGCGGCTGCGTATGGACGCTCCAGATAGCCTATGGGCAGGGATGGACGGCCGCGGAAGCGCGCATGAACATTAAAACAGCCGGGGCACATGCTTGAGATAGCATCCCGCAGGCAGGGATGATACGGTCGTGGGCCCGGCTATCCACATGAATAAATTGACTTCCGCCGCAGCGTCGCGTCGGTGCGCGACCCACGTGACCTGCGCCCCCGCGTCGGCTCGCCCTTCCATTATTGTTCATTGAGCGATTCCACAGGAATGCGTCCCACGGTGCCGCTTAGATGACCGCCGACTTGGATTTGCACCCAATCGATATGGGTATGTTGCCTGGGAATGAATCGGGTCCGAAGCGGCGGGGGTGGGCTCGGGCTGAGCAATGTTGAATTGCCGCGAGCGGGTGTTGGCTCCGGAGAGCGGTGTTGGCTCCAAAGAGCGGGTGTTGGCTCCGAAGAGCGGGTGTTGGCTCCGAAGAGCGGGTGTTGGCTCCGAAGAGCAGGTGTTGGCTCCGAAGAGCAGGTGTTGGCTCGGGCGAGCAGGGTGTTGGCTCGGACGAGCAGGTGTTGGCCATGGAGGCGACGGCGTTGGAGCCGTAGTGTGTCGACGTCGGTGTGCGTAAAAGCGACGCGCGACGCCGGGTGCTGTCACACGATGGTCGTAGAGCAGCACAAAGACCCGCGTCGCGGCGTCGGCGCACGTGACCGGCGCGCCGCGCCGGCGTTTCTCATCGATCAGTACACATTGTGCACCTCCGCCGGCTACGTCGCACAATTCCATATACTAGACAAGGGGTAAGTCGTGGTCTTGAATTTAAGGCGCATGTGCCTACCTTGGCTTTCGTACCCGCAATTTGTTTTCGAATGCTCTCCAGAATCATGCGCACCGCATCTTCAAAGAACCCTTGTACAACCTCGCTATTGGGTGCGAAGTAAGTATCCCGAAATGAATCATGAAATGAATGCTCACGGCCGAAGAATGATATTTCCATCTGGGTATCCCAACTCCTGGATCGCGGCCGACATTTCGACGATATACTCTGACGGTGCATCGGATGACGTTCGGAACTCCCGCTTGCAATTAGCCTCAAAGCTCTCCTCCGCCTTTTGAACACACGAGTCCAAATTGTATCCATGTGCGGGGGGAAGGGCGAAAAATTGCTCCTTTAGCCAGGCGATGAAGGTTTCATTGACGAGTACTCCGCCCGCTGGTTGGCCTAGAAAGAAAAATCCATGAGTAAAAGTCGGATTTCTAGAAGAAAAAGGCCGCATACAGTCTGAAGCCTTGAGTTCCTTGAGACGGATGGGCGCCTTGGCTCTCGGACCTTGTGAGAGCGCCATCGATTTTCGTTTGGCTTTCTCCAAACGCTCGGTCGAACTCGGACTCCGAAAGAGGCGGCTAAGGAGACCTCTTTTTTTGGGAGCTGTTGGAATATAATGATTGACTGATGACTCGGGCGTAAGCTATAGTACCCGTAGTTGCATATTGATAACCCACCCTCGGGAGTGCTCTCAAACTCGTTTAGGACACGATATGCAGTGGTATCGACCGTAGATCCTCCCGCGTCACAGACGATAAACTCATCTCCCGACTGAAAAAAATTGTTAGTCTTCTATACCAATGAGAAGTCGAACCGAGACTTACTTGAAGCTCCTGGGACTTCTCCCATAGTACATAGTGCACGGCTGCTTCGGCTTCCGGTACGAAATACACGCGACGCCGAACCTCAGCCTCGCTCATGACTCCAGACAATGCGACCGCATAGCGTAACCGATCCTGCTCCTTCAGACCCCATCCGTTGGGATGCGCGATCACAAGCGTCATATTCGGCGCAAGCTGTTCCCATCTTGCAGTCGTATTTCGCTGATTGAAAAAGTCGCGTGTGTGGTCCAGCATGTAGCGGATCATATCCGCGTAGACTTTTTCAACAGTGAGAGCCCGTGGTAATCCTGCCAATATGAGACGAGACGTCAATCGAAATACTACGCGACGCGCTCGTGTCGCGCTCACCCTCGAGGTTGTTGAAATTCTGTCCTTGTATCATGTTGGGTGGATGCATTTGGAGTTTGAAGTATCGCACAAGACTCCATCCGTTTCGACTGGCCGCGAGTCGGGTGGCGGGAGTTGCCACGGCGGCTCCAGCCGCCTTGACCTAAACAAAAGAACGTAATGAGAAAAGTACGCGCGCAAAGTGATGTATACATGGGACGTACTCGGTTGCCTGAATCATAGTACAGCATCGAGACAGTTTTGGCATCGCTTGAGCCGCCCAGGCCAACGCGGCTCGGCCAGTGAGTGACCCGATCATTAAACGGCTTGATGTCTATGGGGAAAGATACACACAAGTCAGTTTGTCAGAGGGATGGGAAATAACGAAGCGACAGACTCTGTTGCAAATGCGCATAGGTGACGCTGCTGTGAGCAGTCCCAATGTCGAGACCGACAACAAACTGGGAAGGCTTGGACCAAGGGGCTTCGTCAATGGCCACGGGCATGGTACCAAGTCAAAGGGGGAAGTCGTGGTTTGTCGAGAAAATGGGCCAAAAAGACAAGGCTAGTTAACACGCCGCCCCGCATTCTAATTGTGCCCGAGCGCCGCGCTGTCAACATGCGGGAAATTTCCAGGTAGATCAGGCACAGATGGTTCGTGCATCATATGAACACCCACCAAGATTTGCCACAGGTACTCGGAAAGCCTCCGGATCTGGTAAATAGTCTCGGGTTTGAGTTTTGTCATACGGGTAACGCCCGCGCTCATGCACAGTAAGCTACCATTGAAGTATCAAGTTTTTTTTTTTTGATATGAGAGTATGCACTCGGTTCAAATCTCAGGACTATAAAGCATACGACTCGACCATGAAGTCTTGCCGCCCATAGATAGCTTTTCACCAAATGAACATCTTAGCCTTCGACCGCTTGTGCCTCTCGGTGCGCATGTATGCGTGGGTGAAATAGGCTTGTATTGAGCGCATCCATTATTAGATGCAACGATAACAATCGATATGACAGAAACCGTCCGAACCGGGGGGAGTGGGGAACCCGGAGCGGAGCGACGGGGAGACCGGGGCACCGAGGCGCGAGCGAACCCGCGGGTCGGGTGGCCAAACCGGACGATTACTGTCGTACGGTGGGATGGTGGGCGGGGAAAAAGAAAACACAAGCTGAGAGAGGCGCGGTGCTCGAGACGGAGCGGTCGAGAGCAGGAAGGTGCCACGGCACGTGATCGTGTCTATGTATCGGTATTTAGACGCGCCTCGAGGCGGCCCGCGGTTTGCGGCTAAGACTGGGCTGTTCTAGTGGACCAAGATCGATCCGGTGATTCATCTTCATTTAGACCCCTCTACTCTAGTATCGAAACGATAGCCTGCCTGTCGGAAATCACAATCTCGTACTGATTAACCAAGGACCACAGCTTCTTCGAGTCGGTCAAGCCCAAGTCTTTGGTGGCCCACCAACACCTTCGTCTCCATCAACATTATCTGCTTCGACCCCACCAGTACAGTATTTCCTAAGCCGAAATCGCCACACAAGAGTCTTACTCATGGCGAGAAAACCATCCTTTCAATTAGCGTTGTTGTCTTGGTCGGTCTCCTCATATTTGCAATTTGGCTCTGCTATCGGAAGCGCCGAATGTCTCAGTACTTGCATCGAAGGAACACCGTGACGTACGCGCGTATCTGTTCCAAATGTAGACAAGATATCTCAGGGGGTTATAGACTGGAGTGCGTGAGGTAAGTGGTGAGCTCTTGCCTGGGATTATTGAGTATAGTTGAAGCTCTTGTTTACTCCATTGCAGTCGGCCTTCTTGTCCCGCCGCCGTCGACTTGCATCTTGAATGCAAAGATTGGAATACCCCGGAGAATCACGAACATGACGTGTACGAGGTTCTAAACACGTAGGGGATCGTAAAACTATGATATGGATTCTAGGAGGTCTGTTTTTATGGCTTTATTTACAATCTCTGATCGTGTCTGCTTTGGGGGTGGAGCTTGGACACAATGCTTTTAATATATTTTAAAACACCCGATCAGCCAGCTTTTTAGGTCTCAGAAACGTAAACGAGGAGAATGCTGCTTCGAGGCGTAAAGTACATAGTGAGGTGTGCAGAGCTTAGGAATAGAGCAAGCTGTGCCACTTGCGCCACTTTTACCACATTAATCGATTGTGCTAGGAGATATTTTACTCATGGATCATACTAATCTTGCAGCCAGGAGAACGGATAGATGGATATATTCATTCAAACAGTCATATTTAGGCTGAAAGTGACGGGAGAATGCTGGAGGGAAAATATATGACAATGACTCAGCTGAGCGAGTGTCTAGAGGGCGAAGATTCATCTGTAACAATGATCTTGGCCTCGCTGCGGCGCGTCATTCTCTTTTAGGGCATTAGTTCGCCGATTGACAAAAAACGAGTCCATCTATCGTACCTTCTCGTTCCACTCTACATATGCCTTGAGTTCGACGCCTCCAAACTCCAGACAAAGATCAAAATGAAGTTTGTAGTATGTCCTATGATCTCCTGTTTCCCTCATTAGCGACCCTCGTAGACCACTCAAGTCGGCGTCAATCTTGCATATCAACTTGAAGCCCTCAATTATGTTCTCTAAATACTGAATTAGTACGGACGCCATAAGTTTGGTTCTGCATTCACCGTCGGGGTCGGTGACCCACTCGGGGACAGCCATTGAATCGATGGTCCACGCATATAGCTCAACATTGAATCGGCCCAGTTCGGGATGAGAGCTGGAGTATGTACGCGCATACGTTCTCCGAATCGCGAACCGTTCGTCGTATACGCTGTCCTATTATGTCAAAGTATGGAGTAAGTGATGACATGTCTGAGCTGATTCGAGAAAACCAACGAGCTTTTTCGGCGATCAAGTCCCATTTACCCTTCACGTGATATTGCCCGTTTGGAAGCATCACCTGAGTGCGTGTACTGTGACCTGGGAGGTTGGGGTCGTATGGCTCAACAATTTGCAGGCCAAACGACATCCTAGCCGCCCGTCCGATGACTCCCTGACGAACATACCAGATGATAGACCCGTCGGAGGCTGTCTTGCCGCTATGGGTGAGTAAAATCAGCACATAATCAAGAATTATCGATCTAATCTTAACTGTGCATCATCCAAGAACATAACCCGGCAGCCGCTCCACTGAAACTCGTCCATAACTCGCTGTCGAAGGTACTGACTAGCACCAAATCCTCCGACAAGGAAGATATACTAAACATTCCGTAGGATCAATAGCTGTAAAAACAGGCGGGACGACTTACCTTGGCTTTTGTACCAGTGATCTGTTTACGAATACTTTCCAGTATGATACGTACCGCTTCGTCAAAAAAGCCACGCACAACATCCCTAAGAGATGCGGGTCATTCTTTAATGAGCGAATAATGAAGCAAGGGGAACTCACGGTTGAAGAATGATGTTCCCATCAGGATATCCTAACTCTTGTATTGCAGTGGACATTTCCACCACATATTCTGGTGGAGCGTCCGATGACGTTCGGAATTCTCGTTTGCAGTTGGCCTCGAAGCTCTCTTCGGCCTTCAAAACACATAGATCCAAGTTATATCCATGCTCTGGCGGAAGGGCAAAGAACTGCTCTGAGAGCCATGCGATAAATGTCTCGTTGACGAGTACGCCGCCTGCGGGTCGACCTGGGAGGGTGGTGTGGGTATCGAGGGCGTTCTCGAACGAACTAATGCTTACAATCTGAAGCTTTGAGCTCTTTGAGACGGATCGGCGCCTTGGCTCTCGGGGTCTGTGAAAGCGCCATTGAATTTCTCCCGCTGCGTTCGAGACTTTCGGTGGATTCTGAGCTTCGAAAGAGGCGGCTCAACCGCACACCCCCCTTCTTGGCAGTAGGCACGTTGTAATTGGCTGAGAGTTCAAACGTAAGATCTCAATCCCAAAATTGAACGAGAATACAGACTTTCGGATGTGCTTTCAAACTCATGGAGGACGCGATACGCGGTAGTATCAACTGTGGATCCTCCGGCATCACAGACTATAAATTCGTCCCCTGCCTAGATCGATTTGTTAGTACTTCAATGGATGTATCTCCAGAAATAAAGAACCTGAAGCTCATGCGACTTCTCCCATAGCACATAGTGTACGGCTGCTTCTGCTTCGGGTACAAAATGTACGCGACGTCGAACCTCGGTCTCGTTCATGACTCCCGATAACGCGACCGCATGACGAAGTCGGTCTTGCTCTTTTAGACCCCATCCGTTCGGATGCGCGATCACTAGTGACATGTTTGGCGCGAGGTGCTCCCATCTTACAGCGTTATTGCGTTGATTGAAAAAGTCGCGGGTGTGGTTGAGCATATAGCGGATCATATCAGCATAGACCTTTTCGATTTTCAGATCCTTTGGCAGTCCTGTCAAGCGAGGCGTCGATCAAAACACTTCGCAACAAAGGCCTGTCTCGCTTACCCTCAAGATTTTTAAACTTCTGATTTTTGACCATGTTTGAAGGATGCATTTGTAGTTTGAAATATCGAACAAGGCTCCATCCACTTCGGGATGCGGCAAGTCGCATAGCTGGCGTTGCTACGGCAGCTCCAGCAGCCTTTACCTGAACCAGAAGATGTGTGACTGTACGCAAACTCATAGCCAGATTTGACATACCTGGTTACTAGAATCGTAGTACAGCATCGAAGGGGTCTTTGCATCGCTCGAACTGCCCAACCCCACCCGGCTTGGCCAATGAGTGACCCGGTCATTGAACGGCCTAAAGTCTGAAGCGCAAACAAACCCGTGTCAGTTTAGCGAGACAACCGGAACGCACGAGCGACTAACTCTGTTGCAGGTGTGAGTATGTGACGCTACTGTGAGTGGTGCCAATGTCGAGGCCGACGACAAACTGCGAAGGCTTGGACCATGGGGCTTCGTCAATCGCAAATGGCATGGGGTATAGGGCAAGAGAAAGGGCAGGAGGGGAAGCCCCGTGTCGGAAGAAAGGCACGGCATGGATCCAGGGAACATATCATCTCGGGCTTCAGCCCCACTCAGATGCCTCTCTATCAAAGACACGGGCAAGGTTCTAAATGCGGCCGTAGATTCAATCACTGGATTGTTCGCTAAGTTGGAGCAGCAAGACGCTCGGATCACGGAGATAACCCGAAAATCAGTTCTCAAAAGCTTGGCAATGGCATGGTATGCGGTGGTTCCGTAGAAAGCATCTCGTTAGTCATCCTTTCGTTGCTATGACTGAGGCGAATGAGGGGGCCAACCATTGGCTCCTTGGAGCAACTGTATGCACGTTTCATGTGAAGGACATAAAATATAGGTAAAATAAAGAAAGCTCTGGGAAAAGGACAACTAGAGGCATGGAAAATGTCTATTTATCATGTATTGAGGGCGGATTTTCATGGGTAACTATAATCTTGGCATTACTACGATGTATCACCATCTAGTGCAACATCAGTATGATAGTCAGCGAGACCGCAGTCAAAACACCGCACCTTCTCGTTCCATTCTAGATAAGCCTTCAGTTCAACACCTCCAAACTCCAAGCAAAGGTCAAAATAAAGCTTATAGTATGCCCCATACTCCCCCCTTTCTTTGATTAGCGAGCCTCGTAGACCACTCAAGTCGGCGTGAATCTCGCATATCACGCTAAAACCATCAGCGACGTTTCCTAATTTTAAATTTAGCATAGACACTAAAAATGAAACTTCGAGTTTACCATTGGGGTCTGTGACCCACTCTGGGACAGCCATTGAGTCACTCGTCCAGGGGTACAACTCCACGGTAAATCGCCCAATCTCAGGACGAGAATTGGAATAGGTACGTGCGTATCTCCTCCGGATTGCGAAACTTTCGTTGTATACCCTGTCCTAGGCGCATAGAAGCAGTACATGAGTAGCGGCTCTTCAAGAGCAAGCCAAGGAAAAAAACCAGCCTTTTCAGCGATTAGGTCCCATTTGCCGTTCACGTGATATTGTCCGTTTGGTAGCATCAGTTTGCTTCGTATACGATGACTTGGGAGACTCGGGTCGTATGGCTCAACAACTTGCAGGCCAAAAGACTTTCGAGCTGCTCGTCCAGCCACTCCCTGCCGAATAAACCAGATGATCGACCCGTCTGATGCTGATTTGCCACTGCGATACCGCTGAAATTATTAAATAATTGAGGCCTATTGATCGCATACTGACTGTGCGTCATCCAAAAACATGACCCGGCAGCCACTCCACTGGAACTCCTCCATAACCCGCTGCCGAAGGTACTGGCTAGCACCAAAGCCACCAACAAGGAAGATATACTAATACCATGAGATGAATCGTGATATTATGCTTAGAGGTGTTTGATCACCTTGGCCTTTGTACCCTCAATCTGCTTGTGAATGCTTTCCAGTATCGTACGTACGGCCTCGTCAAAAAACCCTCGTACAACATCACTATGAGTTTTGGCGGAAGTGTCACCGAGTGACTCATCAAGCAGGCAAAACTTACGGCTGAAGAATAATATTCCCATCTGGGTACCCCAGCTCTTGAATTGCGGCTGACATTTCCACAACATACTCTGGTGGAGCATCCGATGATGTACGAAACTCTCGCTTGCAGTTCGCCTCGAAACTCTCTTCAGCCTTTAGAACACACAGATCGAGGTTATATCCGTGCTCGGGAGGGAGTGCAAAGAACTGTTCCTTGAACCATGTAATGAATGTCTCGTTAACAAGGACACCGCCCGCAGGCTGACCTAGAAAGACCTAGTCAACATAAGTCGCACGCTAGCTCAAGCGAAATAATACGTACAACCCGATGCCTTGAGCTCTTTGAGGCGAATAGGAGCCTTGAATCCTGAATCTTGCGGAAGCGCCATCGACTCTCTCCTGTTGCGCTCTGAATTTTCAGTCGAATTTGGGCTCCGGAACAGGCGACCCAACACCCCTGACTTTTTGGTAGCTGGCACGTTGTGGTTGACTGAGAGTCTATGTCAGAACTTAATCCGATTGTCCAAACAGGGATACCTGCTTTCAGCTTCACTTTCAAACTCGTGCAGGACACGATATGCTGTAGTATCAACCGTGGATCCTCCCGCGTCGCAGATGATGAACTCATCCCCGGCCTAGTTCGAGACTTGAATATGCGCACATGCTAACCAGTCAAAAACGGACATACCTGAAGCTCCCGAGACTTCCCCCATAGCACATAGTGCACGGCTGCTTCGGCTTCAGGTACGAAATGCACACGGCGCCGAGTCTCAAACTCATTCATCACACCGGATAGGGCGACTGCATAGCGAAGTCGATCTTGTTCCTTCAAGCCCCATCCGTTTGGATGCGCGATCACCAGCGTCATGTTCGGCGCAAACTGTTCCCATCTCATACTACCGTTTCGCTGATTGAAAAAGTCGCGAGTGTGGTTGAGCAGATAGCTGATCATATCCGCGTAGACCCTTTCAACACTGAGACCTTTTGGCAATCCTGTCGAGCAACATGTCGACTCGAAGCGTTTCATAAAGCGCTCATTATTTACTCACCTTCCAAGTTGCTAAACTTTTGATCCTGGACCATAGCTGGAGGATGCATGTGCAGCTTGAAATATCGGACAAGGGTCCACCCGTTTCGGGCTGCTGCAAGTCGTGTAGCTGGAGTTGCTACGGCAGCTCCGGCAGCTTTTACCTAAACCAAAGGATACAACGTGGGACCCGTGTGGCCGTAAGGCGAGCTATGTACATATTCGAGATACTCACCTGGTTACTTGAATCATAATACAACATTGAGGCTGTTTTAGCGTCACTTGAACCACCTAATCCAACTCGGCTGGGCCAGTGAGTAACACGATCGTTGAACGACCTATAACCTGTGTTATACGCATTCGGGTATTAGTCTAGCTGAAGATGCCAAGTGCGGAATGACGGACCTTGTTGTAAGTGGGCATAGGTGACACTACTATGGGTGGTGCCAATGTCTAGTCCAACGACAAATTGTGAAGGTTTGGACCAGGGGGCTTCGTCGATTGCAAACGGCATAGGATGTACCACAATGGATAATTCAAGGGGGGCAGATGAGTGTCGGGAGGAGGGGATGAATAGTAGAGCCAGATAACCAACCTTCTCGCTCTCCAGCCATGCCCGAGCACCCCGCCATCAAGTACGGGGAAGCTTCCAAAAATGGTGCTACGCAACTCACTGGTTAATTGATTACGAAGCTCAATCATCGCAGCAGAAGATGTCCGGATCGCGTAACTTGCCCGAGAATCCGTTTTGGAAAGCTTGGCGATTCACGTGACTAAGTCGGAGAGCCGGTATCACAGCGACGAATGAGCTTGAAATATATGTATGGCGGAAACTGGAGCTTCAGGCGCCAGTATAGTGTCGGCCATATTGCCGGCTGCGGGCGGGTGTTCGTGGTCTGGCGGCGTAACGGCGGGATAATCACGTGCTTCCTCTCACGCTGGAGCCACCGGCTTGGTTACCTGTTTAGTCTAACAAGCATCTTTGACCCGCATCAACGCACAGGCCCCCAGACGGCCGAACATGGATTATTTCAACCAGGTGGTTTTGGGTATCACCAAGCAGTCAGCTCCCCCAATCGCTTCCCAGTCTCATCGCCGAACACAACATGGTCATTATCAATGCCACCAACCCCGACCCATCTGTCTTCTACACTGACGGCTGGAGATCATATACACTCCAAAACGGGACCAATGTGACTAATACGACTGAACCAGGTTCCAGTGTATCCTTGAGTTTCTATGGGACAGAATGCCGCGTCTATGGGTATATCTCACGAACGTTTCCGCATCTCCCCTTGCTAATATTGTACTCCAATTTTCAGAAAATATAAAAAAGGCAACGTGCGTGAACCCTGGTTGGATCTGATTTCGCTCGCCTCACCGCGCCCCATAGTCCAAATTTGATGTTACGGTTAACGATGAGCCATACACAGATGGTGTTATTGAGTGGGCAAATCTTAGTAACGGCCAAGCGTTTTTGTCGATCAATGACCTCGACGGTCCGCAAGAAAATAAAGTGAACCTCACTTACAAGTATGGCACCCTCGAAATTAGCCGGTTTGAATGGGGCGACCCTCGGTTCGTGATGGTCCCTACGTCCTGGTGAAACATCTCTCATTCCAATTCTCCAGTGTAGAGCAGGGACAATGGATATCTAGATTGTCAGACTCTGGTAACTGGTATAACATTTCCCAGAATAATGATTTCAAGTACGTTTCTATCTCCTGGCTTCAAGGCCGTCTTTGTCTATCATTGATTGGTATCTGAAGTCAAACCAACACCCCGTCCGCAAACGTCACTTTCAGCTTCAAGGGTGAGTGGTCGAGTTTCTTCAAGGCAAACTGTCGGTCTTATTACTCCGTATGCTAGGGACTGGCATTGTCGTGGAAGGAGCGCTTCCGGAGGAGGGTGGAAAGTTCAGGTGAGTATTGTAGCGTATTAGACAATGCATTGTGATATCTTTCGCATAGGGTTATTCTGGATGGTGAAACCCTTGAGGACCGAAATGTACCGGTCACTCAAAACTTGGTTGTTTTGGTAATTCATCTGATTATGATTGAGATATGCTGTCTCAAACCTTTTTTATTGCAGTATCGGAATCACAACCTTACGAACAGCAATCATGCGGTTGTTCTCGTCAACGATGGACCGGTGCTCAGGGTTGGTCGCGCTCAAATCTTCGTTCCACTTCCAGAAACAACCACTGTCCCACCGGAAACTTCGACTTCATCCATGCCTACCGGTACGGAGTCCCCGGTTCCTCCTCCCTCTAACGGTCTCGGCAAGGGAGGGTATGTTGGCATTGCTATTGCTGCGCTCGTGTGTGCGGGTATCGCACTGCTCGTATTTTGGTTCGTGATACGTAGGCGTCGAGGCTCTGGGAATGCATATGAGCAGAACCAAGTATTGTATGTTCGGGTCTGTTCCAAATGTCGGGAGGATATTATTGGAGACTATCGCTTGGAGTGCGTCGAGTGGGTACATGCGTTTTCGAACGACAAACATATGTTTATATACACCTTGTTTGTAGCCCCGATTGCCCAGCCAGCGTTGATTTGCACCCAGAATGCCACGATTGGAATACAACCGCAAACCACTCTCATGAGATGCGCCAGGTGTTCAATAAATAAGAACCGCGATCTTCATGTACGATTGTTATTACATTTTATTTTTACACTGCATCAATACATGCTGTAACGCCCGACCTACGGCCGGGCACGAACCAAGATATATGCGGTTATGGCGGAACAGTGTCGGGATTACGTGATTTTTTTTTCCTTTTTAAAGACATTTCATTTTGTGCCAACCCTCAGCCGTCGCGTCCCACCACACGCACGCTGAGGTAGGTTTTCTCTTTTATGTCCTATTTAAAGCTCGGTTCTCATAGATAGTTAGATACTGTTTTATTTCTTTCATTTAGGTATTGTAGAGCCGTCGCGTCCCACCACACGCACGCTGAGATACTGTTTTATTTCTTTCATTTAGCTCTCCCAAACGCCCATAGAATACAAGCTTATTGCCCGTCTTTCCCATCGGTCCCTCCTCCCCCGGTTAGTCGCAGCGTTCGCGCATTTAGCCACAACTCACCTCGCTCCGCTCGGTTTGCTGCTCTCGTCTCGTGTTCGCTCGTACTTGTTCTCGTGTTCGCTCGTCTCGTTCTCGGACGCGTCGGACGCGTCGTCTCACCCTTGCCTCTCCGTCCCGTCTTTCACAACGCGTCCGATTGGGTTCTTTCAATGCTCCACTACAAGAGCGGAATTTTCAGGTTCAACACCGTTTGTGACACATTTGCTTTGGGGGTATTGTTATAATAGCTTTTTTTCTTAGCCAAGTGAGAGCATCATTTTGAGTTGACGCGTAGATGCACCGGGTGAGATAGCAAAGATCGATTATAGTTTGAAATTTCCTAAATTTGTCTGCATGTACCGTAAAGTAGCAAACAACAGCTGAAGAATTTCGAGTATACATAAGGGGATAAACACAGCATACATATAGAAGTACCGTACCATACCGGGAAGCCGGCCGGGCGGTGAAACCGGCCACTTGATATTTTCACGTATTCTGCATAGAATAAATTGATTCAAAATGCATCGAAAAATTGTTAGAGTTGCTGTGAGAGGATTGGTGACCTTATACCCCAGATACAATACTGTTTTGCTGGTTCTTCAGGCGACATTTTTGAAGTACTGCGGGTTGAGCTCTGAAATTTTCATTAGGTTAAACTTAGAATACGTCTCTTGTGTTATGACAACACCGTACAGGTATGGTTGTATTACCGTGGTTTTGGCTTCAGAGGCCGTGTGTACAACGGGGCGGATTATGTCATAGGTGGGTATAGTCACTACGGGTCGCTGCAAAGCGCAAAGCAATGGTTTCAGCTCGCTGTTTGTAAAGCTCTACTAGCATATAAAGCAGTAATATATAATTAGAGTCAGCATAAATAGCCTCAGAAACATATTTTGCAGATGACATGTCTCGTCGGTGTGGCTTACAGGGACACTACCTCCGCCATAACGTCGACCAGAATCTTTACTCTTTTTGAGGCCACCACCCTCCTAGGACATTATAACCTTCTCTCTACTTTATTACGCTCTTTTCTACCTCTTTTGTCTCTTGGTCTTCTTGCTTTTCGGCTTCTAGCTCACGTACCTGCTCCAAAGTATATACTCGAGCCTTTTTGCCTTTGCTTGAACAGCTCCAGCGCTCAGGAACAAGCCCCTTTGTAGCTTAGAGCTCGGCTTCGAGGATTGCAATCCATGTTTCTCGCCCGTTGATTTAGGCTGTGGTTTCCGCGAGTGCGTTTCGGAGATCCGTACTGGCAGTAGATGGGTTGCTCACAAGATTGATATACCAAAATTGGGCACGCTAGTGCCTTATCGACAGCCCAGATTTTGTACTAGAGTCGATATGCTCCGCTCTTATTCTTTTGCGAAACATCTTCACTTCATGGGTCCTATAGAGGTCAATGGGTGAGATCCCAGTTGCTTCGAAAGCCCCTTTTACATTGTTTTCTGTATAGCTACTTCGACGACCGGCATCAAGTATACTATGTAGTATGCTTGGAAGACAGCACTGGAGCATCTTACATAACTCCATACCTAGCAATTATGCTTCTTGGTTCAAGCTGACCAGCCCAGAGTCCTCTCTTCCCCTCTTTGCTAAAATGCACGTTTTAGCCACCAAAACAGGACTCGACCCAAGGGTTTTAAGGAGCCAGGTTTGTAGACGGGTAGCCCCAGTACCATAATTTGAGCATGTATAGCGTATTACAAGAACTCTTAGGTTAAATGCGGCTTCATTGTTGCCCAGAATCACGTGGCCGGTTTCCCGGTTTTTGGTCAAATCCCGGCTCAAACTTACAGGGCTTGTTCCTCACACAAAAGTGCGTAATAAAATATATTAAAAATACGATGCACACCTATCATGTGCGGGCTGCTAGTAAACCAAATATATATCTAGTTGAGTTACATCCCAGCGCGCCATTCCAAAAACGTTGAAATCCGGCCGGTTTCCCGGTGTGCTACGGTACCACCAAAAACCTAGCCAGCCATATTCTTTGAGGACAAAAGGTCGTCTGTGACAATAATCTTAGCTTCGCTTCGTCGTACCGTTTTCTGGCCAGAACCCGTGAGTTAGATGAGGACCTATCCAGAGCAGGACACTGCACCTTTTCGTTCCACTCCAGGTACGCCTTGAGTTCGATGCCTCCAAACTCCAGACAAAGGTCGAAATGAACTCGATAGTATACTCCCTTTTCTCCCCTTTCCTTCTTCAGTGACCCCCGCAAGCCACTCAAGTCAGCCTTGATTTCACAAATCACGCTGAAGCCATCGTTTATTTTACCTGGCAATCAAACTGAGCGTCATTGTTCAGGATTCTGGCTCTGGGCTCACCATTGGCGTCCGTGACCCACTCTGGGACACCCAACGAGGCACCGTTCCAGGTATACAACTCCACAGTAAAGCGCCCAAGATCAGGATATGCATCTGAGTAAGTACGCGCATATGTCCTCCGAATCGGCGAACGCTCGTCGTATACCGTATCCTGATGGTCACCATTCGGATGGTTAGCCTTTTGCCAGTTTATATAAGGACAGGGCTAGCAAACCTTTTCAGCGATCAGATCCCATTTGCCATTGACGTGGTAGCGTCCGTTGGGGAGCATCTCTTGTTTCCGGATACGATGGTTTGGAACAGTCGAATTATATTCCTCGACAACCTGTAGCCCAAACGACATTCGAGCTGCTCGTCCGACGACCCCCTGGCGCACAAACCAGATGATAGACCCATCTGAAGCTGCCTTGCCGCTTCAAAATAGTGAAAATCAATAACATGACAAGGTTCATAGACCACGGGCTTACTGTGCATCATCCAAAAACATGACCTTACGGCCCCCCTTCTCAAACTCGTTCACGACTCGTTGTCGGAGGTACTGGCTTGTACCGAAGCCCCCGACGAGAAAGATATACTAGACATTCGGGATGAGTAGCGATAGTCAAATAGTAGTAGATTAGCCCACTTTGGCTTTCGTCCCAGTAATTTGTTTGCGGATACTTTCCAGAATCATACGTACGGCCTTGTCGAAGAATCCCTGCACAATATCACTACCGGTCGCCCGATGAGTAACATAGAGAGAATGATAAAATAAACGCTCACGGCTGAAGTATGATACTCCCATCTGGATACCCCAACTCCTGAATCGCGGCTGACATTTCGACGACATAGAATGGCATTGCATCGGATGAAGTCCGGAACTGGCGCTTGCATTGCGCCTCGAAGCTCTCTTCAGCCTTTCGAACACACAAATCTAGGTTGTATCCGTGTTCCGGCGGGAGCGCAAAAAACTGCTCCCTTAGCCACGCGACAAACGTCTCGTTGACGAGTACCCCGCCGGCAGGTTGACCTAGACAACGATTCATGAGTATGAATCACAGACTAGAACACAAGCCCGCATACAATCAGAAGCCTTGAGCTCTTTGAGACAGACCGGTGCCTTGGGTCTCGGTCCCTGAGGGAGCGCCATCGACTTTCGCTTGTTCTTCTCCAAGCGCTCGGTTGAATCCGGGCTCCGAAAGAGGCGGTTGAGGAGCCCCCCTTTTTCGGGGGTTGGCGCAACACGATGGTTGACTGATGACTCCGACGTAAGCTATGGCACCCATAGTCGAACAGAGACAACCTACCCTCAGGAGTACTTTCAAACTCGTGTAAAACACGGTATGCGGTGGTATCGACTGTAGATCCTCCCGCATCGCATACGATAAACTCGTCCCCTGGCTGAAACGAGCCATTGGCATCAGGTACCAATAAGCAGATAAAACGAGACTAACTTGAAGTTCCTGGGATTTCTCCCACAGAACGTAATGGACGGATGCTTCGGCTTCGGATACAAAGCACACGCGATTTTGAGCCTCAGCCTCACTCATTATTCCAGACAAGGCGACCGCGTGACGTAATCGATCCTGCTCTTTCAGACCCCACCCGTTTGGGTGAGCAATCACGAGCGTCATGTTTGGTGCGAGTTGTTCCCATCTTACAGCACTGGTGCGGCCATTGAAAAAGTCGCGAGTATGGTTAAGCATGTAGCCAATCATATCGGCATAAACATTTTCGATCTTCAGACCCTGTGGTAATTCTGCCGCGATGAGACGTCAATCACACAGGAACGCAACGCATCGTTCTCGAGCTCACCCTCGAGGTTGTTGAAATTTCGGCCTTGAAGCATATTAGGCGGATGCATTTGTAGCTTGAAGTATCGAACGAGGCTCCACCCTCTCTGACTAGCTACGAGTCGGGTGGCTGCTGTTCCCACATCAGCTCCGGCCACCTGGACCTACACGAACGAAGTCAATGAGTCGAATAGGTACGCCCAAGTAAAACCTAAACTAGACGTACTCGGTTACCCGAATCGTAATATAGCATGGAGGCGGTCTTAGCATCGTTTGCGCCGCCCACGCCGACAGGACTCGGCCAATGAGTCACCCGATCGTTAAACGGCCTGGTATCTGAAGAGATAATCTCGGTCGCTCAATCTACTGACGAGCGGGAGCGGATGGAAAGACATACTCTCTTGTAGATGGGCATAGGTGACGCTGCTGTGGATGGTTCCAATGTCTATGCCGACAACAAACTGGGAGGGCTTAGACCATTTTGCTTCTTCGATGGCCACAGGCATTATATCGTCTCAAAGAGGAGGGAAAGGAGGTAGCAGCGGTCTGTGAGATGGATGAGGCGAGGAGACGAAGCCAGCTGACATATTGCCTAGCGATTTAACCATGCCCGAGCGCCGCACTGTCAAACGCGTGAAACAGCAACAAACTAAATCAAGCACTGCTTTAAAGTGCAGGCTGTGACTATTCGCCACCAATGTTCATGGCAGACACCTGGAAAGTCTCCGAACTTCATAAATAACGTTGGGTTCAGGTTTTTTCGGGCAGCTAATAATGCATGGAGAAAAGGCACCATAGTAGTCATTATTCTGGCTTTTAGAGCGAGAGCTGGTTTCGATTGAACACTGTGGGCCGGAGGAGCGACGAAATCTGGTCGTGGCGTACAGCCTTGGGGTGGTGCTATGTCACGTGATGACTTCTTTCGTGCTGGCGCCCATCCTCGAGACTAATCTTGATGACTCTGCCTCGAGGTGCCATGGTACCTGAGTATCCCAACGCTGACGTGTCCGCGCATATCTACAATTAAAGTTTATATCTTCATTGAGCGGTTCAGTGATTGACTCAGCTCGCTATATGCGTAGTAAACACACAGCATCACCACGTATTAATTGACTCGATGAACCTCGGCCATACATAGGATTGATGTGCCTGTAACCGGGCGGTGCACCTTGCTCGTTTGCCTGTTTTCGACTGGGACTTGGTGGCTGATTGTTTTCCTTAGTAGAATTCTTCTAACTAACAACTTCGCTCGGAACTAGTGTGATAATGACGATCCTAAAACCTAACGGGACCACCCCTTGAACTCTTTTTGAAGTTTTGGCTAACGATATGTAGATATACGTTCTACGGGAACTCCCATAGAACACTCGCTGTAGCACACAGAATGTAAATAAGCAACTCAAGGGCCAGGCACTAACCTTCTGAGCACTGACGTGCAAGTATTGCGAGCTTACGGGCTTTCTTTGAGATTTTTTGTGATTGAGATCCTGACATTGTGGCTACGCATACTCCGAACTTGTATGCGCTGGAGACGGGCGAGAGAGGTGGTGGAAGAGGATAACATTCTCTGACACGCGCTCGCACGACTACATCCTCACGGGGGCATACCCCCGGTCACCTACTGGTACAGGTTCCCCCCCACATGACAACGCCCGCCCTCGGGTGTGCAAGACAATACAGAGTATCCGTGTATGTAGAATCTCGACACAACAATAATAGACTCAGCCACCACATAAATATCAGACCAAACACAGACAAGCCAAGAGACTGCAGACACATCACAAGCCGAGAAGATCAGTCCTTGGTCACGAGTCCAACATACTATCTGCTTCTGGGTTTTGAACGACTACTTCTGGCACGGGTAATGAACCTCCACTCGATATATGCGCGGCTAGTGCGGAGCCTGGGCGGGGAATATACCTACGGAGATGTTTGGCGTGTGTCCCATGAGAGACGAGCTCTCCCTGTAGGTCTTCGAGTACGTACGAAGTGTTTCTCCGTTCTCGAACACGGAATGGCCCTGTCCAGCGGGGTACTAGTTTCCGGTCGTTACTGTGGGTGTTATCCCAGCGAGCATCATACTTTTGGACTAAGTCGCCTGCCTCCGCTAACAATACTCGAGCATTGGTATCGAACCGTCGTTTCCGTTCTTTAGCGTATGAAAGGGCTCGTTCGGCACCATCAGTTCTAAGCGCGTAAGAAAGAGCCATATTGACGTCGACCGAGTTTGGAGGTAGCGTCTCGTTATCGTACTGCTGCCTGATAGCCGCCCCAACCTGGTATTTGCGATCGGCGGAGAGCACTCCGGTAAGAAGTTCGCGAGGAGAGTACCCCAGGGTGGGCAAGATACGGTCGTTCATCTGTCGAATAGCTTCTCTGAAAAAGTTTGGCCAGGAGCGTGGGGGTGGAGTTACTGGACGGCTCGGATCGCCCTCGATTTCGCCTACATCTCCTGCGCAGAGAGCGCGCAAACGTCCGAGGAGGATTCGATTGGCATCTTCCACGAGGCCATTTGCTGACGGGGTATAAGGGGGCGTATGTAATATAGACGCTCCGGATTCTTCGCCCCATTCTTCTACTTCACGACAGTCGAAGTGAGAACCATTGTCGGACATGAAACTGCTTGGAACCATAATGTGGTCGCAGATTGTCTGTAGGCATTTGACGGTAAAGGTCCCGGTTCCGGCGTTTCTCGTCATGAAACCGAAGGTGAAACGACTGTAGACGTCCACGAACAATAGGACAGTCTTGAAGCCTCCTGCTCCAATCGGTAAAGAAAGATAGTCTCCGCATATGAGATCGAACGGACGGGCTCGAGTAATTGGTGCTAGCAAGGCTTGCATGAGTTTAGGGCCAAAATTTCGGCACCTTGGGCAGGATGTGACGGCTGTGACTACGTCCGCACGGAGGTTTGGCCAGAAGTAACGTTCCTGTAAAGCAAGTATGGTGAGATCTCGACCGAAGTGGCCTGTCGACTCATGCGTTGCAAGTGCAAGCGCTGGTCCCTCTTCCTTCGGAATACATTCGACTCTTGGTGCCCTATTCGACCCTTTCCCTGCGATCCTCCATAGTTTCCCATCTGCCACTTCGAACCCTACTGCTCTATGTGCTGCTTTCTTTTGCCCCCTTTCTACGCTTTTAGGCGTTACGTCATCCCCATAGACCACTCCTAGCACCAGATACTGAACTATTTCCCCAAAATATGTGTCTTTTTCGAACCTCTCAAGCACCTTTCTACTTCCTTCGTCCTCGACCAGCCAGAACATCTCTTCAGCCATCCCTTTATGCGCTTCCCAACTTGGATCTATCGTTTCGTCTCTCCCTTCGCCCTCTTCTGCCTCCTCCCGGTGTTGCCACTTTCGACTAAGCGCGTCGCATACAGTATTCTCGACTCCTGCCCTATGCCTAACTGCTATAATCCTATGAGATATGATCGATTCCCGCCATCGTTCGTGAGTAGAATTTATCTTTTTGTTCCCCAGTAGATCTGCCAGTGCTTTGCAGTCCGTTTCGACCTCGACTTCTTGCCCCATCAATATCTGCTCAAAATTGTCGAATGCAAATTTGAGGGCCGCAATTTCTAGTACGAATGGCGCGTAGTTTTCTTCGGTCCTCGACGTTCTCTTAGAAGCAAAGCCGACTGGGTATAACACATCCTTCATCCTTCCCGTTCTCGAATCGCATTCTGACCAGCGCTGACACAGCATTCCTCCAAAGCCATATTTGGAACCATCGGTAGTTAGTATGAATGGTCGACCATCGTATACTGGAGCGCGAAGGATCGGGTTTGTTGTAAGAATGATTTTCAGCTCAGTAAACGCTCGTTTCCCTTCTTCCGTGAGTTCAATCCTCGCATTCTGCAGGGCTCGCTTGTATTCTCCTTTCCGCGATTTTCCGTTTTCCCTTCTTTCTACTTTCACGTTCCTTGTCAGATCCGACAGCGGCCTAGCTATGAGGGCGTAGTCTTTTATTTTAGGCCGAAATGCCCCTGTGAGTCCTAAAAATCCCATGAGCTCGAGTACAGTTTCTGGTTCAGGCCATTCAAGTATAGCTTGTACTTTCCGGGGGTCTGGTTGAATGCCCCGCACTGACACTTTCGCTCCAGCAAAGATAGCTTCGGTCATGAACAATGAGACTTTTGCTGGCGCCAGCGATAGTCCTTTCTCTCTACACCTCTCGAAGAGTGTTTTCGTCTTTTCCAGTCCTGCTTCGAACTCGTTGAAACCCATTCCTATATCGTCCATCCAGATTTCCGTCCCATCTCCTAGCAGATCGTGTAAACAGTCTGCCAGCATTTCGCAGAAAGATGTGGGTGCCCCTGTCAGCCCAAATGGCATACGGAGGTAGACGTAATGTCCTTTCCCCTCAACATAAAAACCCGTGTATTTGATGCTCGTCTCCTCCATTGGCAAGGCGTTGAAACCTGAGGCGAAGTCGGCCGTGTTAACAAAGCGATGTCCTGCCACACTTCTTTGTTTGGCTGCAAGGTCGCCCATGGGGAATGGCGGTATTTTAGTCAAGTCATTGACTTCTGAGAAATTGTGTACTAGACGGAACCTCGACTCCTTGGGTGCCGGTGGAGGAGGGGCCGTCTGAACTGCTGGGTAGGGGGTCGGAATTCCGGCTTCCTCACACGCCTTGTTAGCTAGATACTGTAGGTATTCGAGTGAGGGCTCGCTTGCGCCTCCCGGTTTGGGCACAACATTAGTTGGCGAAACTGCTAAAGGATAGGTGTTCGGGACTCTTTTGATTATGTTTGCAGCTTCCATTTGTTCTAGGGTTGGGTAGAGCCAGTCCTTCTGCGCTTGGGAGAGGGGTTTTTGCGGCACTCGCTTGCGGAACTTGGCTCCTTCTGGTATGTCTAATCGATGAGCATGTGTTTTGACTGGTAGGACCTCCGAAAGATTGTTTGCAAAGATATCCGCATATTCGGCAATTAAATTCTTGACCTGCCCTATCTGATCCTCTGTCAGGTCAGTACCGATTGTGACCTTGCTCAAGATTGCTGCTACTCGGTCGGGCGCAAATGGGTTGGATTTTCGTTGTGACGGAGTGTCCGGTAGGTGTCCGCTATGATCGATCCCAGTTTGATATACGTCTCGGGTGTCTCTGCTCGCCAGATACTCTTGCAGCATCTCTTTAGCCATGTTTTCAGCCTCTTTCTGCCTACTGACTGTTCGCTCTGCTCGATCGAGTGCCTCTTCGAAGGCAGGTTTTGCCGCGCCCCTGCTACGCTCAGTTTGTTTCTCCCCTAGTTCTTCTTCTGCTATGATGGCTTGATCAAGCTGCTCTATCTGCGCTATGTCAACATAGGCTAGACCACCCCATTCACCCCTCTCCCCTTGTTCCTTGTATCTGCTTCTCAAGTCTGCTATTCTTCGGCTTCGCCTCGGTGCTTTCCTCCATCCAAAATCTTCCTCTTCGACTGGCGACATGGGCTCTGCTAGGTCGGGATCGTCCGCCTTTGATGTTTCTTGTTCTGTCGTCTCACTTGATTCAACTTGAGCCTCTTCAATCGCTTCCTCGACCGGTCCTGGAAAGGCTAGCTCTGTTTCAACTAATTCTTCCTTGGGCTCAGGATCTTCGGTCATAGCTAGTGGATACTGGTTCTGGAGTACTCCCGGTGCACCTGGTAACCAAAGACTGTCGTCTTCAAATGATTGGACCGCCTTCGCCAAGGTGAGCCATGGTTTCCCCAATAGTGCTTCGAAAGCACCTCTTGAATCGAATACTTCAAACATAATCTCCCACTGCTCCTGTTCCAGCTTTACAATTCCTCGCCATCGGCCGATGCACCTTGACGCCTTCCCATCTGCCACTCGTAACATTGTCCTTGATGGTTCCAGTGCTCCTAGTCGGTGCTCATTTGCAGCCCAAAGGGTTGCATCAAGGACATTGGCTTGTGACCCGGCGTCTACTGTACCACGAGCAAGAATCAATCCTGCTGGGCTGCGCAACTCGATCCATCTCTGGTATGGAATTGTATACGGATTTGGACTTTCAGGTTCGGAATTTGGTAATATTGTTAGCACCGGATAAGCGTGCATGTTCTTGATTTCCTCGTCCGTTTCTACTCCTCCTGTACAGGTCGCTGCTAAATTCTTCTCCACATCTTCTAAAGCTAGAATTTCCTCATCTATCTCGTTTTTGAGCTCTCCTAAGCCGTTCGAGTTGCTGTAACTTGTAAATAGATCGATTGAATCGCATTCTGCTACAGTTTCCTCGCGCGGCTCGTGTATACATGCGCATGAGGTTCGGCCAGTGGGATGCGCTTGCTCTACCACCGGCCCTCGCCTTTTCCCGACACCTCCTCCTCGTCTTCCTCTTCATCGGCGAACTCCCTCGCTTCATCTAGCATATCGTGTTCCATCAAAATCTGATAAGTATCAACCCTCGTTGCTGGAGTGCGAGGCGATCGCCCAAAGAACTGCTGATTTATCAAGTCTTTTTTCACTAGCTTCCTCCAATCCAGCTCCTCCGCTGGGAGTGGCATAGCACGACACGTTGAATCGGAATGGTTGCCTTTCCCGCAACGGTAGCATACGCTTGCCGTCTGCCTAAGCGTGCCTGGAGAGAGGGGATAGGCTGACTGGGGTGTGACCGGGTTGGGCTTATTTGCCAGAGCAGTGGCATATTGTGCTCGGCCCGCAGGCGTATCTTCAAATATTCTTCCACGACCTAGAGGACCGGCGCTTGCCTGGGGTGTAAACGGTGGCTTTAGCGGTCCGAGCTGACTGTTTGTTGCTGGGGCAGGGGTGTTTGGGACTCGTGGATACTGGGTGCGACCCGTCGACGCGAATTTTGATGCTGGATTGGTGCCTTGGCTATAGGACTTATTGAAGTGGACTTGTGGACGGGCACCTGACACATTCAATGCGGCAATCTGTTGGGACAGCATTGCGATTCCCTCGGCAAGTTCTTGTTTTGGCGGCTCCGGCGCGCTCGCCTTGGACTTTGACATACTCGTCCACATTTCGACCTGGCCACACTCAAGCTTCATGATATCTGAGCAGAGGGTTGACACCTCCGTATAATCGGTCACGCCTTTTCTCAGAGCTCCCTTGATCGACTTGGGTAGTACTACCTCCCAGGTATGATGGAGTTTATCGGTCTTGCCTCCTGCGCTATGCGCCTGCGCTAGCTTTCTATGTTCCCTTGCCCAGTTAATATAAAACCATTCGTCTGCACCTCCAGGTCCTTTCACTTTCGTCATTGCGTCTTCCTCCCTGAACTTATGATCGTACCACTCTTTCATGGCTTTCCTCTGTCGTTCCGCCTGATCTATCGGCTGCCACTCCTGCTTTACTGCGGCGACAACCTTGGGCCACGTATCGAGTGCCTTTGCGTCCTCGGCCAACAGCTGTTTGACCCAGAGCCCGGCGGTCGACGATGCTGGGATGCGGAGGCGCCACAACTGCGCTTTCTGCTGTTCGTTTACACCATACGTGTCACGACTTGACACGATTCTCAGAATAAAACAATATTTCTCTGATTTATCATATTTTCCGAGAACATTTTCAAGATACACTTTCCTTATATGGGTTAAATGTGTCATGTGACTTATGGAATGTTCTAGTTTGCTGACAAAGATGTATTTCAACTTTGATGTGAAATTCCGCAGTCCGCAGCAGCTTCTATCTGATTATGTGATCTGACTCACTGTACGGTTGTGTTGTTTTTGATGTGGCTCGGACCGTGTATATAATGAGGGCGAGTTCGACGGTGTCTCACCAAGAACTCGACCTCCTCCGTCAATACGAGTTTCGTTCTATTTTACTCATCGTCTTGAGACTCGTGCCTGACATTAGGTCGAGTTCTTGGTCGACACTTTGGTAAGGGCCTCCGTTTGCCGAAACCACCCTCCTCGTTGCCACATACGCCGTCGGCGTCGTCTCAAGCTCACTCCTCGTTGCCTTCCACAACTCTACCATCCTCCCCGCAGACACGCACATCGTTGCCCTATCGCGTCCCCACGATCCCGCTAAAGTCCATATCTCAGTGAAGCGCTTAAGGGTTCGTCCTCGGCAGCTCCTGAGTAATTGGTTCGGGCCAATCGTACACGTGAACAAGCTTCGGTGCGCTAATCGCTTCCGTCGACAAGCGGTGGGGTTACCCTTTGCCCTTAAGTAGTTGGGTAACGAAGGACTTTTTCCCTTTCCTCCTGCAGTGTGGGATACACTGCCTATCTGAGCGTATACCAGGCGGCTCCAAGAGCACAATTTTCAATCGTGGCACAAATCTTCACCGAATCCGATCGGTGCATACTTTGCAAGTGGTTCGGTCACAACCCCAACACTTGCCCATTCCAATCTTCCCACATTAGGGAATATCAAATTTATAAAAGGGACAATTCCGAGTACAACCATCGTCGCGTGGCTGTCAAACCACAAAGAGTCATCCCGTCCCTCCAACAATTCGTTACTCCTCCAGGGGCACCTGAGTGCATCGTTTGTCACCGCCCCAACTCCGATCCTCGTTCTGCGGCGTGTCGCTTCTGTCCAAAGAAGGACGCCTACATCTATACTTCACGCATCCCTCGTCACCTCCTCTAAGCTGGATCGTCTCGATCGACAGCTTATTCAATACCTTCTGCATCGCGCTACCCGGGCCGAATCTCACGCACGTTGATACCAATCTGAGGTCGACGAGCTTCGAGCAGACAACGCTTGGCTGCGCTCGTATACTGAAGAAATTCTCGAGTGGTCTGCGCAACTAAACCGTCGCGTTACTCAGCTAGAACAACAAGTTCGCGAGTACGAATTCCTCCGTTCCCTTCCTACACCAACCTTTCTGACGTCACCCTTTAGTGGCCAAATACAAACAGTTTCTTCGGCAGAAGAAAACTCGAGCACCTCGTCGACGCAAGAGCGCAGATAAATATATCGCGCTCAGCGAGTGGTCTATTCTTTATCAAATAGAGTATGCCACAGAAACTGTACCCATTGAAGGAAGTCTTAGGTTCGAAGGAAAAGAAAAAGCTTTATATTTTGAAGCCAGTGTCAAAGGGCGCCGAAAATTCTTCAGGAATCACAACCAGTCTTATCCGCCCAATTCTCATTTGTACAATTTAGTACTCCCTTATCGTCTTCGGAAATAAATTTTTGTTATCCTCTTTCATTATGTCGCAACAACAAACCACCTTCCCGGCAGCCATCAACCTGTCCGCATCTAGCACAGACAATATTCTTCAATGGCTAGTAGCGGCCGTAACACATGTTAATCAGCAAGCTGTCACCGATACCCAACATTTCAACACTGAGCTTGCTGCTGCCGGTGCGGCTGTTAACGCCTTGCAGACGTCCGTCAACCAATTGATAGCTGCACAAGGCAGCACAAGTGGAACAAGTGGTTCAGGAGGCGGAACAGGCGGAACAGGCGGCTCAGGTAGCGGATCAAGTGGCTCAGGAGGTACGGGGGGGACAAGCAGTCAACCCGCTACAACCTCTACCATTAAAATCAAGATGGCCGCACCCAACAAATTTGACGGCACGAAGCGAGAAGAAGCTGTCGCATTTAGAATAGCCTGTAGCAGGTATATTGCTACCAATATGCCAACCCACACCGACGAACAAAAAATTGCATTCATCACTTCCTATTTAGAAGGAACAGCGTCGGAATGGGTAAACGCATTTGAAGAGCAGCGGTATATCAATAATATCGCAGTACCTTGGCTATCCGACCTGGCCCAATTTTGGACAGAGTTTGGAAGACGATATGGCAATGTCAATCGCAGTGAAAACCACCGTGCCCTATTGCGCAAATTAAAACAAAACAAGACGGTGCAAGAATATGTCACCCAATTCAACTTATACGCCTCAGGATTGGGATACAACGACGCTGCACTTCGCGATCAGTTCTATGATGGACTCTCTGACGAAATCAGAAATAGTATGATAGCCCAGAACTATGACCCTACGGCACACAGCGCAACGGAAGTTGCCGATCGTGCCTTAGAAATCGATCGACACCTGATCTCCTTTGGAGGAAAAAAATCCTCCAACGCCTCCACTAACAAGTCTTCCAATTCCTCCACCAAGACCAGCGCGACCACCTCCAACAACCCGTCTACTCAAGAAAGGTTTAGTCGCAACGATCGAGTCTATATGATTGGTACCGATGGACGAGCCAAGAAAGGACAAATCACAAAAATTGGGCCTGGGCTTGGGGGGCGTATCCAACCCACCGTTAAATGGGATGGGGACTCAGGCGAAGTGAAACTGCAATTCCGTGACCTCAAAAAAGACACCAAACCTACTTCGACCCCGCCTCCGAAGAAGGACCCTGACGCCATGGACATAGACAATGCTGGAAAAGGAAAAAAACCAGTAATTTGTAACAAGTGTGGAGGAAAAGGACATTGGGCAAACCAGTGTCCGTCAAAGGAAATATCGGGCTATGAAGCTTTTGTGGAGGACCCAGACACAAGTGATGAGGAGTCGGGAAAAGAAGGAGCCTGAACCGTGCCAGGGGGGCGGTTTTGGGCGAAGTTTTAAGTAGTGTGGTCGCGCATAATGAATGTAATAATTTGGAATGTATGTCACTTGGAAATGAATCCCAACTCCAGTTATACTTCAGAGCGTGCCCACTACAAACAACCCCCGAAAAGAAAACCACATATCTATCCAAGCCTTTCCATGGATGGGCAATGGTCGACTCAGGCGCTACATCAGTATTTGTACATGAGCGCATTGTCAAAGAATTCAAAATTCCCACCATCAAAATGGACAAGCCCAAAAAGTTATGGGTCATTGACGGTAGAGAAATTGACTCTGGGATAGTAGACAAATACGTTCAACTAGAAGTTGAAATCTTTGGCCATTCTGAAATCCTCTCGGCGTACGTAGTCAACACCGGCCATAATGATTTAGTACTAGGCATGTCATGGTTAAAATGCCATAATCCAGCCATCAAATGGAAAAAGGGCTGGGTCACATTCAACTCCGAATATTGTCGAGACAACTGCCTGCATCATGCGCCACAAGTGTTGGCTGGAAAGACACCTGATTTGGAATTGAAGGCAATAGGAATCTTACCCGACATATACAAAATGTATGCAGATGTCTTTACCGATGGCGAGATGACGGAGCTTCCGCCACACCGACCATTCGATATTTAAATTGACCTGAAACCAGGTGCAGTACCTCGACATGGCCCGATTTACTCCGTTAGCGTCAAGGAAGACCAGGAGTTAAAAAAGAACATCAATAATCAACTAGCGGCGGGACACATACGCCCGTCAAAATCACCTATGGCATCACCGGTGATATTTGTCAAAAAGAAGAATGGGAAATTGCGGATGTGCATTGATTATCGCAAACTAAACGATATGACGATAAAAAATGCGTACCCACTCCCGTTAGTAAAGGATCTTTTAATCACATTACGCAAGGCTAAAATATTTACAAAATTGGATTTGAAATGGGGATATAACTTGGTCCGTATCAAAGAAGGTGACGAATGGAAAGCAGCCTTCAAAACCAAGTATGGGCTCTTCAAACCACTAGTCATGCAATTCGGTCTAGCCAATGCACCAGCTGTTTTTATGCACTTCATGAACGAGATCTTCAGAGATCTATTAGGAATCAGTGTGGTTGTCTACATGGATGATATCTTAATATTCTCAGAAACGGAAGAAGATCACGTCGAACACGTGAAAGAAGTGCTAAGGCGGCTAAAAGAAAACAAATTATATTGTGCAATGGAAAAGTGCACATTCCATGTGACGGAAATTGACTATCTCGGGTTGATCATTGCACCGGGGGTGGTGAAAGTAGACCCAGCGAAAGTAACAAAAGCGGTAGATTGGGACACCCCCGAAAATGTAACCGACATCCAATCGTTCATAGGATTTTTGAACTTTTATGGAGACTTCATTGAAGGATTCCGAAACATCGCAAAACCACTGTATGGTTTAACAAAGAAAGATGTCCAGTGGAAATGGACAGAAAAAGAAAATGAGGCGTTCCTCAAGCTAAAAGAAGCATTGCGAACAGCTCCTGTGCTAATCCAACTGGATCCAGAGAAACAGTATTTCTTAGAATGTGATGCCTCTGACTACGCGACAGGCGCAGTACTGTCACAAGTAGGATCAGATGGGAAAATGCACCCCATTGGATTTTTGTCCAAGTCCATGAATGAGCATGAAAGGCGCTACACCATTCATAATAAGGAACTTCTGGCAGTAATTCGTGCATTCAAGTTATGGCGCCACCTTTTAGAAGGAACTGAGAAACCTGTCATAGTGCTCTCTGATCATAAAAATCTGGAAGGATGGAAAACAAATGTGGAACTACGGGGCCGTGTGGCCAGATGGCAGGAAACCTTATCGCATTACAATTTCCAAATATTCCATATTCCGGGTAGAAAAAATGGAAAAGCGGACATTCTTTCTAGGCTTCGTAAACTCCGCCCTGAAGGGGGGGGTGAAAGCTCTGCTTTGCTTCCAGAAAACATTTTCATCCAAGCAATCACGCCCGACCATGACCTAGAGCGCTTGATTCAAGACGCCTATATTGCAGATGAATATTCTCAAAAAGTCATCAAAGCGTTGGAAGAAAACGAAAAGGTCAAACATTGGGAATGGGAAGACGGTGTGATAATACTGCGCCGAAGGGACTTGGCGCTTAACCAAGAGCGTAGCCGCCCGGCTCTTATTTAACTAGCCACACGGACATTTGTAGCCGCACAATAGACTATGGTCTCGTTTGTACCCGTTCACACCGCAGCGAGACGCAGCATCGTTCTATGCTGCGCCCGCAGCCGTCTGCGCAATCTGCGCCGTAGCATTCCGTAGTTACTGCAGCGCAGCCCGCAGCGACTGTGCGCACAGCTCACTCTGCTGTTGCACAGTCCGCAGCTATATGCACAGTCACTGTGCAACTGTGCATGGACCCTGAACTCCGTAGTCTCTCATGTATATAAAGGCCTGTGTGGCAGCCCTGTAATATAATCCATCTTACCACTCCACTTCGCTCTACTGCTAGCTTCCAACAGCTACCTAGACACTTGTCGAGCTCTGCTCCAAGCCGTACGTCGAGCTCAGCTCCGTCCCTCGTATCGACACCGTCGACACTCGCACTCTATCCCACAAGCGGGCATCCCTCAAGAGTCGATCCCTCTACGCGTCACTAGGCCCGGTAAGTCCCAACATTGAACCAGGTAGCCCGGTCATAGCACGCGTACGACATCGTAGACCTCGAGGAGGTTCTCGCTTCGGATACACTCCTGCCTCCGTCGCCTGTCCGATTCCCAGGACCACCGTACAGTCTCCCTCAGCAGTATAGCGGAAGGACCTTAGGACCAGGATCCACCGGTACACTTATCACATATAGTAATACTTGGAACCGCTACTCTCGTAGTACCTTTAACTAGGATCACTACGTCTTCAAGTTACGTATACACGCTCATCTCGGCTCCCGACTACGCCGTCATCCTAGCAGTCAACTACCTTCCTACACAACCATCCGCGGCGCGTATATTTAACATTGGTGACCACATTGAGGTATCCTACCTTACATACGTGATTGCTACCACCTATGTCGTCCCGGTCACACTCTACGCAAGGCGAGGTGCCTTTCATGGTGTCGAACCAACCAACACGATCATATTCTCGTTCTGGATTACAGAGGACTACCAGTCAAGCCAGCATCCGCTTCGACATCCAGGGTCCCCTTCTACCGAACAGGATTAATGTGCTCGGACCCGAACCTCCTACTCCAGAACGCTCCTATCAACGGAAATTCACCCCGTCTCCCGCGCATACATCCACATCTTTGTCATCCTTGCAACGCTACTTACCGTATCCTTGGCAAAAGGAACATTATCGACTTGATGCAACCCTCAAGGATCGATATATGCTCCCTCTACCTATGGCGCAGCGTATCTCCAATCTCCAGCACCTAGCTAACGACCCAATCAACGAAGAGCGTCGAAACGCTCGACAGATTGGCCGAATGATATACCAACGACCCACACCTCCAGATGAACACATGTTTTATCTGTCCAAACAAGACGAGCGTTTGGTCCAAGAAGAAATGATTATTCTCAACTATTTAACTCGGTTTGAACCGCAATACATGGTTGTGAACAATAATCAAGGAATACCTGTTCAAAGCCATAATGACGAGCCCCAATACTGGAAGCTCTATAATCAACTCGCTAATCGACGCCAAGATGCTTCTCCTGAAGCAAGACACAAAGGCCCTGCCATACCCGAATGGCCACAACTTCAAGACAGTTTTGACAGCAAGCAATTCATTGTTGCTGCAGTCCTATACCGTGATGAAGTCACTCGCTTCTTGGCCTACTACCTCAAGGAGGAATTAGGTCACTCCTATATGCACTCTCAATCCCTCAGCTTTGACGGATTCAGCCTCTCCCGAGTCCTAGCTGAGGATAGGAAGCCCAAATTCCAGCCAGTTATCCCACCTACCCGCAAAGGATCTTATTCTGGGTTTAGGGACGAGATCGTACCTCTGTCCAGACCAGAATCATCTGCCTCAGCACAAACCAACCCTGCTCCGGACACTCCAAGGCTTATGGTACCAGCCTCAACTCCAGACTTTCCTATGAATCCAAGGCTTAGTCCAAGGAGTCCTACTCAACTACATATATCTCCAACCGATTCTTCTCGTCATTCGGATCCAGACAATACCATCACCATACCTACTAGGGTGCCTGGCTCAGAATCGGATTTGGAGACTATCCCGCTTTCTCCACCTCACAGCATGCGCTCAGAAGCGCCAATCGCTCCCTCACCACCTCCTCTACCAAGCTTTCACAGGTTGTCTCCTTTGCCAGCTCCGTCAGGAACTGCCCCTATCTCCTTCCAGAACCTGTTTAGCCCTTCCCAGCCAAATATTTCTCACAGCATTCATGTCCCGGGAGGTTTTCCAAAATCACCTTCTCAAGCTGCAGAACAACCAATGGTTGAAGTACAAGATCACACCATGATTAGACAGAGTCTGGTAGACGAACCGGATTCTCAGCGGACCGAAGATCCTTATATCTTGTCTCTACCTCCATCACGAGCACAAACTTCTGCTCCAAGGTCTACAGGATCATTGCATAGAATTGCCCAAACACCCTCCGAAGCCGCTGACGCTGCTCGACAATCATCTGCTAGTCAACCTACGCTTGAGTATTCCTCATCTACCTCTTTAGGAGGTTTATCTCCACGATTGCGACATGTGAATCCAGACAACCTGGAACGGTCTATACACCAGACTCAACTTAGCCGAAGGAATCTAGACAGGCAGCATGTCCCAGAATCCTTGTTGTCCTCAAGATCTCCGTCTATTGACCCTCAACCATATCCGACTTCAATCATCGAAGGTTCCAGACGATCTGATCCCACAAGTCACTCCCAATCAGGCTCCTCACAATTCATTCGGGAACCTTGGACTGATCGAGAAGGGAGAATGCAACATCCTGTCATTGAAACCAGCGGGTCTAGTGAACAAGACTCTCCAAGGATTCGTCCTATGCTAGGTTTCCATCCAGACTATTCTCCGTCGTCCCGATTTCCTCCTGCTACTATCGAAGAAATTGAGGATGAAGACGCGGAAGTATCTTCTCATGCTGTCCGAACCCACACAGATGAAGAACGCTTAAGGCGCGCTGAAGCCCGACGTACTCAACGAGATTTAGAACAAGCTCGTCGTCGACGAGAACGTCAGGAAGACGAAGAAGCAAGGATAGCTAGACAAGCCTCAAGAATCCAAGACGAACCTATAACTCGAGATATCTCTCAAGTCATTCATGTCAACCCTTCTCGAGGACGCTACAGTCATAACCCAAATCCTACCATGGATTCAGTCATTAATCCTCTATCGGTACCCCCTATCCATGAATCTACTCCGTATAGATCAGAACCAGGACCTAGTAGGCCCACCAGGAACACTCGACCTTCCCTTGCCGTACCTGACTATATTGGTCGAATGGGAAATACAGGTCTTGCTGACCTCGTAGGAGAGAATCCGCCACCTAGATTCCCTAGGTTTGCTCCAGCCAATAATTCTTCCCGATCCCAAGGACCGATTCCAAACTTCCTAAGCCGAGACCCTCCTCCTCATAGATCCTCCGATAGATCTAGCAGTCATCAAGGAGGAGGAGGAGGCTCTGGCGGGAATGGAGGAAGAAGAGGACCGCCCTCTGGCAGTAGCAGCAGTACTGATGAAGAAGACCCGAATCCTGAAGATCCAGATGAGGATGAAGAAGAACGATACTATCGACACCGGAACCGTCGAGGCAGGAACCCACCTGCAGGACCACCAGGAGGACCACCTCCGAATCCTCCAAATCCTCCAAATAATAACGATCAGGATCAAGCTCGAGACCCCCAGAATTGGCGAGGACCACTTCCGTTCCATGTGGAACAAAAGCTCAAAATATTGGATTTACCTGAATTTGACGGCTCTGATACGAACCTCATCGACTGGCTCACTAAAGTTAATAACTTGGCCGAGCAAAGCAATATCATTGCTACCCAATTGGGATCTCTACTACCCTATCGCTTCAAAGAGCGAGCCTCAAACTGGTGGTTCAGTATTCCTCGAGACACCCGAGATTACATCACTATCGATTGGTATTCGCTTCGAGCCGCTATCTCTTCACACTTCATGAACGCTACTTGGATGGCCAAGCAACGCAGTTATGCCAACAAAATGCGCTTCAGGGATGGTGGAAACTCAGATGAATTACCTATTGACTATGTACTACGGAAGAAGAAGAACCTTCTACTCATCCAGACCATGTCCTTTGACCAACTCATTCACGAGATTATTATTGGCGCTCCTGCCGGCTGGCAAACCATCTTGCGCATTGATGATCTCCAAGGCGAATGGACCGAGTTTGTCAACCGAGTGCACACTCACTCTCAAGCTCTAATTGAAGCTAAGAGTACTTCAAACATTCATCACCGACTAGAACGTCTGGAACAGAACCATAACCGGAAGAAGGTCAACTCGCACTTCTCTGGTACAAAATCTGGGAATAAATTCTTCAAGAAAGAGAAAGGCAAACTCAAGTCTGTCTCTAGAGAAGCCAAGATAGGAGAACGGAAGGACCTGCCCAAGCCCAACTTTAAACCATTCAAGAAACAGTTATCAAAAGTCAAGAAGCCACCTAGTGAGGTTAACGCTAGACCGTGCATACACTGTTCTGGCGACCATTGGGATTACGAATGCCCTAGAGCTTGAAAGAATCAAGGCTTCGTTCGATCTAATCTAGCGGCCACCGACGAAGACGGACTAGCTGCTCAAGAAGAATATGACAACCTTTATGAGGCTCTGTCTTCAGAAGAATCTAGCGACACTGAATCGGAACCTTCAGATCAAGAAGACCACTCCGAGTCATCGAATGGAGAAGAGGATTTTAACAGTCCCTCTGACGTTCGATCTGCCACTGCCTCCAGCAAACAGCCCGTTGCTGACAATAAGGAGTCGCTAGATGTCTCAGAGGGGAATTCCATTGGGCAAACTACTTCCGGACTTGCATCGGCTCGCTGCAACCTCGTCTCTGCTCCCAACCTAGTCAATAGATTACCAACCCGGCGATCTTGGCGGAAACAGTATAAACTCCAACAAGTCAAATCTCACCAATCTTTGGGTTATACTCCTATTGGTAAACGCCTAGTTCTTAGGAGAGTCATGTCTCGACCTCCTGGCACCGCCTGGATGGGTACAAAGTCAAGCATCGTTAAAGGACGTTTAGGCAATCTCTGCCCCGACTTTGAGATTACTTTCGATTCTGGGTCAGATATTACCCTCATCAGTCAAAAGAAGTGGGAATCTCTCAAACCGGTGCCTCCTAAACGCAAAGGGAGCAAGATCAAGATCATACAAGTCACAAACAACTGTTTCATCAACGAATTTATCACAGTGCCTCTAGTTTTCAACACCAAAGAAGGTCCTGTAGAAATGCTGGTAGAAGCCTACGTCGTCAAAGACATGTCTACAGACTTCATCCTAGGGAACGATTTTGGCAACCAGTACCTGTTGTCGCTTCTGCGTAACAAAGAAGGGACCTTTGTTGAGTTAGGAACCTCTGGCCGACTCGTACCTGTCCTACGCACCGACACCGATCCTAGAACTGATAGCGCTGGCCATGTCTTTCAAGTGCAATGCTGTAGGACTACCGCAGTTTCTAGGCTCAAGACTAAGAAGGACCGGCGCACCAAGATTAGAAGTCAGAAGGCACTAGCCTCTAGACCCTCCGGATCTGTACCAGTGCGCATATACGAAGCCAAAACCCTTGCACCACGCACTCTCAATCTAGTTCGAGTCAAGACTACTTTTGACCCTGGAGAAGAATGTGGTTTCGTCGAGAAAGCCTTTAATACAGACAAAACTGGCAGTGACCTCTACGGAATTACACACTGCATCATCCACGCCAATAACCCCAAGCTCCAAATCGCTAACTTTGGCGACAAACCTATCAAGCTACACACCGGACAAATCATAGGCTACATGTTCCCAGTTGACACGCTTGTGAAAGATGGCGAGCTCTCGGTTCAACAAAAGAAGGAATGCGAGGCTACCGCTCAATTCATCCAGAGTCTGGAGAAGCTTGAACAGCCACCCAAAGAAGATCTAGATATGAACTATGCTGTACCAGCAGAAGGTGGTCCAAAGATATGGGACAACCCAGGTCCTGACCATGTCAAAAAGGAGCAATTGCTTCAGGAAGTCAATTTCGGACCTACTCTAACCCCTGAACAGAAATCCGCTCTGGAAAGGGTCATTCTCAAGCACTTTGACGCCTTCGGACTCGATGGACGGTTAGGAGAACACCCGGTGCCTGTCGCTATTCGCCTCAGGGATGAAGACGCCCCTCCTATATCTATTCCACCATATTCGCTATCTCCAGCAAAGACCGAAGCTGTGGTGAAACAAGTTAAAGAATGGTACCGCTTAGGTGTTATCGCTCCCACCAAAAGTCCATGGGCTTTTCCTCTCATCGTAGTCTATCGGAACAACAAACCTAGAGTATGCGTCGACTACCGAAAAATCAATGAACGCATCATAGTGCCCCAGTACCCGCTTCCATCACAAAGGAAGATACTCGACACTACTTCCGGTTCAAAATTTCTGTCATGTCTAGACGCATTGTCCGGCTTCACCCAAATGAGGATCAGGGAGGAAGACCAGGATAAAACTGCTTTTACCTGTCCCATTGGTCATTACAAGTTCATAAAATTCCCTTTTGGCTTGGCTCACGGTCCAGCTGAATTTCAACAAAGAATGGATGGAACCTTAGCCGAATGCAACTGGGACTTTTTATGCGTCTACATAGATGATATCATTATCTTCAGCAAGTCCTTTGAAGAACACCTGGCGCATATAGGACTCGTACTGGCCGCCATCACCAAATCTGGCTTTACTCTGTCACCTAAAAAGTGCAATTTCGGATTTGTTTCCCTGCTCCTACTTGGGCACAAGGTTTCCAGACTCGGGATGTCTTCACACCAAGAAAAGGTTGACGCTATAATTAACATGGCTGAACCTAAGAACAAGAAAGAGCTCATGACTCTCAACGGTCTTATAGTCTACTACGCTTGGATGATACCTCGCATGGCAGAAATCATGGCTCCCTTGTTCGACCTCCTCAAGAAAGAAACGCCTTGGGAATGGGGACCACTACAGAAGGAAGCTTTCCGCTTGATTAAGATGGCTCTCACGTCCGCACCCGTACTAGCTTTCCCTGAGCAAGACAAACCTTTCCGCCTTTACACAGACGCTAGTAACATTGGCCTCTCTGGAGTTCTGCAACAGATCCAGATCATCGAAGTCAAGGATCTCAAAGAAACCCAAGCCTTCAACAAGCTAGAAAGGGCTTACAAGGAAGGGAAACCTGTACCCAAATTGTGCACCCCAGTACCAAAAGAAGAGCACGTCATGGCCGGGGGGAATAGTACCTGGAATTCTGAAAATTGGCTCGAAACAAAAATTCCCATTGAGCGAGTCTGCGCCTACTGGTCTAGAGTCCTACGCCCAGCCGAACGCAATTACTCCGCCACTGAGCGCGAAGCCTTAGCCCTCAAGGAAGCCTTAACCAAGTTTCAAGCGCACCTTGAAGGAGCACAATTTACGGCATTTACAGACCATAACGCACTCCTCTTTGCGAACAAGTTTGCTGCAACTACTACTCGATTAGCAAAGTTTAGTCTATTCTTCACCACCTACCCAGGAATGACTATCATGCACCGAGCTGGTCGAGTACATGACAATGCAGACCCCTTGTCCCAATATCTCTGGAGAATTCCACACTCAACCAACCCTCTTCCTGATAACTACAAACCTTTACAGCTCAAGGAAGAAGAGGACGCACTCAAGAACACCTTCGCTGAATACGGTGATAGCTACGCCAAGGACATCGACACTCTAGTATCCCATTATGTCACTACGCACTTGGATGAGTTCGAACCCTCAACGGAAGTATTTAGAGTACATATCGGTTCAGAGGAGCAGTACTCTCAAGACTACAATACCGCAACTACCTACCATCTGGTTGCATCTATAGCCGACTCAGAAATATCTAGGATCCGAGAAGAATACTCCAAAGATCCACATTATTCTAAAGTCCTACCTTGGCTCTCACCCGAGTCCCCAACAAACAAGACGCATTACCCACAGTACGCCATGAAGGATAATGGTCTAATCTACTACATTGGGGGGAAGGAAGGACATAGACTTTGCATTCCTAAGACACTTGTCCCAGAAGTCATTCAAGAAGCCCACGAGCTGGCTACTGAAGGCGCTCATGCTGGTTACGCACGCACATACAACCGTCTCTGCGCCACCTACTACTGGCCCAATATGGCAGACTCGGTAGAAGTTTTCACAAAGACTTGCGACGTATGCCAAAAGACCAAGCCTCGGCGACATGGAAAACAAGGATATCTTCAACCAATTCCAATTCCCGAGCAACCCTTCGAAGTCATCACTGTAGATTTCATTATGGACCTTCCAGAAAGTTCTGGCTACAACTCTATTCTCGTTATAGTCGACAAGCTCACACGCTATGCGCACTTCATTCCATGCCATACGCATATAAACGAAATCGACTCTGCCAAACTCTTCCGTGATCACATCTGGTCCCATTATGGTCTACCTCGTCAAATCATATCTGACAGGGATGCTCGCTGGACTGGTGCTTTCTGGGATCACCTAACTTCCTTGCTCGGTATCAAGAGAGCCCTCACCACTGCTCATCACCCACAAGCAGACGGACAAACGGAAGTCATGAATCAGAATCTAGAGATCATGCTACGGTCTTACATTGACCAAGTCAAATCCAATTGGAGTGAACTACTCCCGGCCCTGGCATTTTCTTATAATACGTCTAGTCATTCTGTCACTCGACAAACTCCTGCCTTCCTGCTTAGAGGCTATGAACCGCTGCGACCTGCGCATCTTTTGGCAAACACGAGTCAATATATACCTCGTATCGAAAGCAACACGGCAGAAGATTTCTCTGAAGAAATGAAGGCAGCACGCAATAAGGCCAAAGAAGCTATCTGCGTCGGCCAGATTTATCAAGAACGCGCATATAACAAAGGACGATATTTTGCGCATTATCAACCGGGCGATCAAGTTTTAATTAACCTGAAAACCCTAAATCTACTCAAAGGGAAAGGTACCAAACTCGATCAAATCTATGACGGACCCTTTGAAGTTATGGAACAAATATCACCTGTCACTTACCGTCTTCGACTACCCGAAAGCTACTCAATGCATCCGGTCATCAATATTGCTCATCTGGAGAAATACTCAACTTCCTCTGAGAATATTGAACGCTCCATACTACCACCTAAAAGGGAGCTAGACCAGGATGACAACATTTATGAAGTAGAACGAATAGTCGATGAAGGATGGGAACGCAAAGGCAGAAGGAGAGTTAAGCTTTACAAAATCCGATGGACCAACTACAACGCCGATGAAGATTCTTGGATCACTGCCAATCGATTACGCAACGCTCCAGACGTACTCCGAGCCTGGAACAAGGCCAAAGCATCGATAAATCGATTCCCCAAGTCTCATTGACTCGGACCAAGAGCCCAGCGCTTAATAAGCGCCAGAACTGCGCTGCGGCACGCTCCAGCCAAGGCTACGCAAAGCACAGTACACCGCAGCTATATGCGCAGTAAGACGCAGCAAATACGCAGTCTGAAGCGCAGCCGACACCGCCTACAGTCTGGGTATAAGTCCAGGGCTCTCCAGGTCGATTTTCCGTCATCATCCCATCGCTACATCTCCTCCAACATGCCTAACTGGTCCAGCTACTTCACCTCTCAGTCTTTTGACTATTTCCTCACAATCAGCAATCTTCCTCTTGCTGAACTGTCAGTCTGGGAAGCATCCGAAGGCATGGCCTACTCCTGCGCTACCTATTACAGGACAGTCGGCTCCTATAACACCAAACCCTCAGCTGGAATCGACTTCAATACAAACGTTCTGCGTCGACGCTTCCTCATCGGACCGGATATCGAAATCTCTTCCATCAATGAGATCGATACCTACTCCATTCGCTCTGTACCTCGAGGCGCCTTAGCCGACGCAGTCTGGTCTGTCTATTCCTTAGCTGTCCAGATCATCAAGAAGGTCCATTGGTGGAAGATCATCTACAATGAATCTCATCCTATCCAGAAACCCGATGTCTTCCAGCAGCTCTATGAGCATGGACTTATCAACTTCAAACCCAAGTATGATGTGACAAACTACCAGAATTACCGCACCGCTTATACCTCTGTGGGCGATCTTCTTGAATTTGTCAATTCCACCCAATGCTGGGCTGTCTGTATGCGCAACTGGCTAGCCTACCTATCTGTTCATGAAGGTGTCTATCAAGCTCAAGACAGGACGTTTGAATGCCCTAATCGCATCATCTCCACTCCTGCTCCCAGCTTGCCTTCTACTCCTATCTCCAGCTCCGCCCAGGTGTCGTCAGATTCAGATTCCGCAGCATCTTCTCCTCGTTACTCTCCCAAGGCAGCAACGTACTCCCCAGAGCCTGGAGAAGTCTTATCGCCCAAGCCTGATACTACCATCGATGACGCCATCAATATCAAATCTTGGCTCACTGGTATACCGGCTCCTGTTCCAGATTTTGATGTCATCTTCTCTGAAATCAATGAGAAAGATTCCATTGCTGGTATTCCTATGGCCGAGTTCTTTGGTTCGCCTTTATCGCTATCTTCATCCGACTCAGTTGAAGACGCTATCAAGACTGAGTTACCACCTAGCCCTCTGTCCTCTGGATCTCTCACCCAGGTATCGGACTCCTTGCCTGACCCATTCAAGGAATACTTCAGCGACGAACCCCTTTCTCCTGAAACTCCTCCCTCCTTGGTACAACTTTACCTTATGGGGCAAGCAGTCGATCCAGTCGCTTTCTGTCAGGAAGTCTGGGATGCTTATCAACCTTCTGGAGAAGACGGACTTATCCTTTTCTGTGATTTCTTCAGTACGCAGTATCCAGACATGTACCCCTGCTTTGTAGACCATCTATCTCAGATCACCGGTTGATTGTAGATTGAGTAACATGTAACGCTTCAGTTGTAACTTCTGATTTGTTCACATGTATAAGAGTCTCGATTGTACAAGCAGTTTGAGTTGGCACTTGTTGTCTTAGCTACCGCTACTCCTACTCGCTCTCAAAGCCTTTACTCTTTCAATCTATATACTCAGTATGCAGTCCCCAGTCGCCGAGTTTACTCCCTCGATGATCTACCATCCGCTCCTCAACTCCACATACCCCGAGTCGAACCCGCTCCCGCAGGACTTCATCATGCCTCCTGCTCCTCCGTCCGCCGCCGCGCTCCATCCGGAGCTATTCTTCATCGCTCCATCCGGTCCCCAGCCCTCCGTCTGGCACAAGTACGAGGACCTGGGCTACCTATACAACGATGTGCGAAGGGACGAGAACGGCTACACCTACCAACACGAGCGCTCCAATACGCCTGAACCATGGCTGGACGCTGCCGTTAGAAGGGCTCGAGGATGGTGCGGTTTCCAGAACACCACCAACTATGACCCGGATCTGGAGATCGAGGAACCGGAGGAAGGATGGCCAGAAGGCACTGAAGAATGGGATAGGTCAGGAAGTACGGAATGGGTGGACCACTCTACCGAGGCAACTTGGGGAGAAGATTGGGCAGAAACCCCTGAAGGATGGAGACGCACTCCAATTGAAAATGAAGGATGGGGTTCACTCCAATATCCGCCTCCTATTCCGGAGGACTATCAAGAAGCAGTGATACCTCCACTCCAGGAGTTTGCACCGGAGGAACCGGAATGGCCCGAAGAGGAAGGAGGATATAATGGAGATTGGATAGAAAGATAGGAGATATAGAGACTAGCTCCTGTGTAGTTGACTTATCGGAACCAAAGCTATATCCAAAGTCGAAGCGGGTGAAACATCCGAGGAAATGGGAGGAATCATTCAACGCATACACCTGCCTAGCGCAGTCAAGGATCCGCAGTATCTTGCCGCCTCAAGCAGTTATCCACAGCCTACCGCAGTAGCGCAGTTAAGGACAACGTATACATATACTGGTCCAACCAACTTTACAAGCCATCGCCAATGCCCCTCAACCCTACTCAAATCACGGGCATTATCATTGGCTTCTTCCTTGGCTCGTTCCTCCTTGCCGCACCCTACCACCTGCTTCTCTTCTGCGTCCGCAGCACTCCAGAGCCTATCCTTACCCTTCATACTCGCTCTAATGGCGGACCTTCAAACTATCCAAGAACAGATGCAATGGGAAGCATGGCTCCTAACTCTCCCGGAAGAACTTCGGCCTGTCCCTCCTGATGGAGATCCACGAGGCGATCACTGCCAGATGAAGATACTCGGGGATCGCCGCTATCTCATGTTCCGTAGAAGCCTTGAACACGACTGGGTCAAGGCGTACTCCTTTCCCACAAAGACCCGTGCAACTACGCTGGGGGGAATATGTGATAATACTGCGCCGAAGGGACTTGGCGCTTAACCAAGAGCGTAGCCGCCCAGCTCTTATTTAACTAGCCACACGGACATTTGTAGCCGCACAATAGACTATGGTCTCGTTTGTACCCGTTCACACCGCAGCGAGACGCAGCATCGTTCTATGCTGCGCCCGCAGCCGTCTGCGCAATCTGCGCCGTAGCATTCCGTAGTTACTGCAGCGCAGCCCGCAGCGACTGTGCGCACAGCTCACTCTGCTGTTGCACAGTCCGCAGCTATATGCACAGTCACTGTGCAACTGTGCATGGACCCTGAACTCTGTAGTCTCTCATGTATATAAAGGCCTGTGTGGCAGCCCTGTAATATAATCCATCTTACCACTCCACTTCGCTCTACTGCTAGCTTCCAACAGCTACCTAGACACTTGTCGAGCTCTGCTCCAAGCCGTACGTCGAGCTCAGCTCCGTCCCTCGTATCGACACCGTCGACACTCGCACTCTATCCCACAAGCGGGCATCCCTCAAGAGTCGATCCCTCTACGCGTCACTAGGCCCGGTAAGTCCCAACATTGAACCAGGTAGCCCGGTCATAGCACGCGTACAACATCGTAGACCTCGAGGAGGTTCTCGCTTCGGATACACTCCTGCCTCCGTCGCCTGTCCGATTCCCAGGACCACTGTACAGTCTCCCTCAGCAGTATAGCGGAAGGACCTTAGGACCAGGATCCACCGGTACACTTATCACATATAGTAATACTTGGAACCGCTACTCTCGTAGTACCTTTAACTAGGATCACTACGTCTTCAAGTTACGTATACACGCTCATCTCGGCTCCCGACTACGCCGTCATCCTAGCAGTCAACTACCTTCCTACACAACCATCCGCGGCGCGTATATTTAACAGACGGCCTATTACGTTACAAAGGGAAAATCTGGATTCCAAACAACAAAGCAGTGCGCAAATTGATTATCGAAAGCCGCCATGATAACATTGCAGCAGGACACCCAGGGCAATTCAGAACATACGAACTCCTTAACAGGAAATATGTATGGGCGTCAATGAAAAAATCCGTCAATGACTACGTGGCTAACTGTGAATCATGTATCCGGAATAAACACAGTAATCAAGTACCACCGGGGCTACTGAATCCCATTGAAGCACCTGACAAACCTTGGGAGGAAATCACGTTCGACCTTATCACCAGTCTCCCAGAGTCAGAAGGGTTTACGGCCATATTAACAGTAGTAGACCGGCTAACCAAAATGGTTCATTTTATTCCAACAACCAATGAAGCCAATGGTGTCGATGTAGCTAACCTCTTTTTAACCTATGTATGGAAACTGCACGGTCTACCAAGAAAAACTATCTCAGATCGTGGACCGCAGTTTACGTCGCAGTTCCTTAAACAGCTCCACAAGAGGTTGGATATAAAACCCTCATTCTCTACTGCGTACCACCCACAAACAGACAGTCAGACCGAACGCCTTAACCAAGTTGTTGAATTGTATCTGCGTCATTATGTGTCTCACCGACAAGACGATTGGGTTGGTTTGCTCCCGTTAGCCGAGTTTGCATACAACAATGGCGTCAATGCGTCAACTGGGAAAACTCCATTTTTCGCCAACTACGGATTTCATCCTAGGTTCGCCGTAGGAGATAAGGAAGGCCAAGGACTTGTAATAGCTGATGACCACGCGGAATGGTTGCAAAAAGGATATGACGAACTCAAAGCTGCGTTAACTGTGTCACAAGAACGCATGAAAGAGTATTATGACCAGAAACATCGTGTACCCGAACCAATCAAAGTAGGTGACTCCGTATGGCTTGACAATCGGAATATCCAATCGCAACGGCCAGCCCGTAAATTATCAGCAAAGCGTATTGGGCCATTCAAGGTCACTGCCAGGGTCGGGAAACACGCATTCAAGTTGGAATTACCCCATACCCTTAAAGTTCATCCGGTCTTTCCAGTCGCGCTATTATCCTTAAAGAAGGAAGACCCTTATGAACGCAATCCACCGCAACCACCTCCTGAAGTAACACCTGAAGGAGACATCGAATATGAAGTTGAACAAGTCCAAGATTCCAGAAGGCACAGGGGCAAAATCCAATATTACGTCAAATGGTTAGGCTATAACGAATGGACATGGGAGCCATATGAACATTTGTCAAATGCCAAAGAAATGATTGCTGACTTCCATCGACGTCATCCAAATGCTTTGCGCCATCCTCAGGTGCCCAAGCCCCCTCGGACTTAGCAAGGGGGGAAGTGTCACGACTTGACACGATTCTCAGAATAAAACAATATTTCTCTGATTTATCATATTTTCCGAGAACATTTTCAAGATACACTTTCCTTATATGGGTTAAATGTGTCATGTGACTTATGGAATGTTCTAGTTTGCTGACAAAGATGTATTTCAACTTTGATGTGAAATTCCGCAGTCCGCAGCAGCTTCTATCTGATTATGTGATCTGACTCACTGTACGGTTGTGTTGTTTTTGATGTGGCTCGGACCGTGTATATAATGAGGGCGAGTTCGACAGTGTCTCACCAAGAACTCGACCTCCTCCGTCAATACGAGTTTCGTTCTATTTTACTCATCGTCTTGAGACTCGTGCCTGACAATACGGATCTACAATCTGCTCAAACTCTTCCCTCCACGACTCTTCTCTCTCGTCCTCTTCATCGCCATTGAACACCCTAAATGAGAGCAGGAGCTTGCGTGCCCTATGCATGTCTTCTTTGTCGGCACCTGCCATCACGTGAGACTGTGGCTGTGTGGGTGGCGGCTGAGTAAGGGGGGTGGCGGTCGGCTGGGGTGGCTGTGTGGTCGTCGGGGGTGGCCAGACGACACTTGAACTGAACGGGGGCAGCGTTCGAGCTGCGAATAAATCTTGGGCTTTGGGCCTGACAGGTGTGCTAAACGTGTGCGGTGGTAACTCTCGTGTGACCTGGGTCAAGGGCCAAAGTGAGCTGCTGCCGCCTACAGGTGTTCGGGGCGTGCCAGAATGCCCTATCCAATGGCCGGGTGGGAGGAGTGCGGTGGGAGACCCCGCGGTAACGGTGTGTTCTGAGTCCGAATTTGCTCTAGCTCGTCCCCCTGTGGGCGGAGGGGTTGAAAGATGGGTCGGTAGGTCCGACAATTCGACAACTGGGTCGTCGTCGCTGAAAGCTTCGACGCTGAAAGCTTCGATGTTGGGCGTCTCGCTACTGTAGACTCGCTCGTAGGACGATGAGGGAGTCGATTCGTCCTCGCTTTCAACAGTGATTTCAGACTCGACTAGGCTAGTGTCGCTTCCTAGATCCGCAGGGTCTTCCCGAGGTGGCGCTGTGAAGCGCCCGGTCTTTGGGTCTCTGTATCTCAGCTTGGTGTTGAGCGGTAAGGCCAGAGAGAGAAGTAAGACCACTCTCGTCACCACGGTGGAGACGGGCGAGAGAGGTGGTGGAAGAGGATAACATTCTCTGACACGCGCTCGCACGACTACATCCTCACGGGGGCATACCCCCGGTCACCTACTGGTACAGCGCTAGTCCTGTGAGATCTACTCGGGTGTTCAATTGTGGGGGAGGTGGGAAAGGCCTTGGCAGGCGGGGTGATTGTCCTTCAGCGTCTGGTGAAATTCGAATGGTGTCATGATACCAAATTAGGTTTATGAGAGCCTTGGTTTAGTTTATTTATTGTTTGCATCCTAGAGTCTAGAATTGTTTTTCTATCTATATCGCCCATGCGCTCGCATGCCATCCTTACATCGCAAAAACTGAGACGGGTAAGTTTATTTCATAAATACCAATGCTCCAGGTCACAGAAAGCGGCAGGGACGGGTGAAATTATTCTGGTGGGGTGAGAGGAGATGTGGAGCATATATATGGAAGTGCCACAAAAACCTAGCCAGCCATATTTCTCGAGGGCAAAGGGTCGTCAGTGACGACAATCTTAGCTTCGCTCCGTCGAACCATTCTCTGAGTAAAGAAGCCATGAGTTTGACAGAGACCAAGTGTCTAAAGTAGGATACCGCACCTTTTCGTTCCATTCTAGGTACGCCTTGAGCTCAACGCCTCCAAACTCCAGACAAAGGTCGAAATGCACTCGATAGTATACGCCCTGCTCTCCCCTTTCCTTCTTCAGCGACCCTCGCAAGCCGCTCAAGTCTGCCTTGATTTCACAAATGACGCTGAAGCCCTCGTTGACATTGCCTAGTAATCGAACTAAGCGTCGGTATTCGGGAGTCTGGCTGTGGGCTCACCGCTGGCGTCTGTGACCCACTCGGGAACGCCCAACGAGTCACTGGTCCACGCATACAACTCGACAGTAAAGTGACCAAGGTCAGGGTAGGCGTTTGTATATGTTCGCGCGTACGTCCTCCGAATTGCAAAGCGCTCGTCGTATACTTTATCCTAAGCGGCCAGCATGGTGAGTGTTAACATTGCGAGAAATTGTGCAAAGAACATGGCAAACCTTTTCGGCGATTAAATCCCATTTACCCCTGACGTGATATCGCCCGTTGGGGAGCATCACCTGAGTTCGCATACGATGGCTCGTGAGATTTGGATTGTATTCCTCGACAACTTGCAGGCCAAACGACAATCGTGCTGCTCGCCCGACGACCCCTTGGCGTACGAACCAGATGATGGACCCATCCGAAGCCGCTTTGCCACTACGGAACAGTGGAAATCAACAACCAGTGAATGATTTTCAACCATGGGCTTACTGTGCATCATCCAAAAACATGACCTTGCGGCCGCCTCGTTGAAACTCGTTCATGACTCGCTGTCGGAGGTACTGGCTTGCACCAAAACCTCCAACAAGGAAGATGTACTATGCAAACGGGGTAAGTCGTGGTCTCGAAAACGGAACGCATGTGCCTACCTTGGCTTTCGTACCCGCGATCTGTTTGCGGATGCTCTCCAGAATCATACGCACTGCGTCTTCAAAGAATCCTCGCACGACATCGCTATAGGGTGCACAGTAAGCATAATGGAAGAATATCTAGAATAAATCGCTCACGGCTGAAGAATGATATTTCCATCTGGGTATCCCAACTCTTGAATCGCAGCCGACATTTCGACAACATACTCTGATGGTGCATCCAAGGACGTTCGGAACTCGCGCTTGCAGTTTGCCTCGAAGCTCTCCTCGGCTTTTTGGACACACAAGTCCAGGTTATAACCGTGCTCAGGCGGAAGCGCGAAAAACTGCTCCTTTAACCACGCAACAAATGTCTCATTGACGAGTACTCCGCCCGCGGGTTGACCTAGGAGGGAAGAACCATGAGCAAAAGTTGCGGCTCTACATGAGATACCGCATACAGTCTGAAGCCTTGAGTTCTTTGAGACGAATCGGCGCCTTGGCCCTTGGACCTTGTGAGAGGGCCATCGACCTTCGCCTGTTTTTCTCTAAGCGCTCGGTCGAGTCCGGACTTCGAAAGAGACGGCTGAGAAGACCTCCTTTTTTGGGAACCGCTGGGACGTGGTTGACTGGTGAATCTGACGTAAGCTATAGCGCTCGTGGTTGAATATCGACAACGCACCCTCTGGAGTGCTCTCAAACTCGTGTAGGACACGATATGCAGTAGTATCGACCGTGGATCCTCCCGCGTCGCAGACAATAAACTCGTCTCCCGACTGAAGCAAATTGTCAATATCCAGTATTGATTTGTAGCTGGACCGCGACTTACTTGAAGCTCCTGGGACTTCTCCCATAGCACATAATGCACAGCTGCTTCGGCTTCAGGTACGAAGTACACACGACGTCGAACATCGGCCTCGTTCATGATACCGGACAATGCGACCGCATAACGTAACCGATCTTGCTCTTTGAGACCCCACCCGTTGGGATGGGCAATAACGAGCGTCATATGTGGTGCAAGCTGCTCCCATCTTGCAGTCGTATTCCGCTGGTTGAAAAAGTCGCGTGTGTGGTCGAGCATATAACGAATCATGTCTGCGTAGACCTTTTCGACAGTGAGACCCTGTGGCAATCCTGCCAAAATGGAACGTCATTCAAAAGATTGCGCGACGCGCTAGTGTCGCGCTCACCCTCCAGGTTGCTGAACTTTTGACCTTGGATCATGTTGGGGGGATGCATCTCAAGCTTGAAGTATCGAACGAGGTTCCATCCGTGTCGACTCGCGGCGAGTCGGGTGGCGGGAGTTGCCACGGCGGCTCCAGCCGCTTTGACCTAAGCGAGGAAACGTGATCAGTGAAACTGGTGCGCAAAGTGGTTTCTAAACTGGACATACTCGGTTGCCCGAGTCGTAGTATAGCATCGAGGCCGTTTTGGCATCGCTTGAGCCGCCCAGGCCGACACGGCTCGGCCAATGGGTGACCCGATCATTGAACGGCTTGATATCTACCAGGAGAGATAGGCACGCAAGTCAGTCTTCTGGGGAGCGGGAGTGCGCGGAACGACCGACTCTGTTGCAAGTGTGCATAGGTGACACTGCTGTGTGCGGTTCCAATGTCGAGTCCGACAACAAACTGGGAAGGTTTGGACCAAGGTGCTTCGTCGATAGCAACAGGCATAATATCGAGTTAAGCAAGAGGAATGGTGGTGAGGGTTGTCGACAGGGTGGGAGGAGCAAAGAGACAGAGCTAGATAACATGTTGCCTCGCGCCGGGATCGTGCCCGAGCGCCGTGCTGTCAAGCATATGTAAAAAGTGCCAAGGTAGATCAGGTACTGATCTGAAGTGCAGGATTTCGCCAAGGTTCAAGGCAGGCACTCGGAAAGCCTCCGGATCTCATAAATAACCTCCTCGAGCTTAGATTTCCAGTGGTACAGGTAGTAAACATGCCTTGCAACGAGGGCCGGCGTCATACTGAGAATTATCTCGAGTTTTGAAAGGAGAGAACGGTCGTCATAAGCGCAACTTGACCTGCCAGAGCAACAAAATCTGGTCACGGGATCGTGGTTTACGTCCAGTTCAGGGTGGCGAGATGTCACGTGATGGCTCGTCCTGTCTTGGCGCCCATTCTTTGGGTTGATCCCCTCGAGGATATGCTGCCAACGTCCCTGAACACCGCCAACGTTGACATTGCCGCGCCTATTTGCCAACCCACAACTTCCCAGCTAATATAATGAGCGGATCAGGATAATAATCGGGTGGCCTGTTCCCCCATCCGCTTTTCGAACGCGTCTACCATGGTCCTCATTACCGCCGCTCACACCGACCTCTCCATCGTGTACAAGGACAGTTGGAGCCACAATGACGGCAATATGAGCTCTCCAACCACCAACTCGGCCACCGTCTCTCTGATTTTCAACGGCACAGAATGCTCTGTCTATGGGTATGCTCAATCTACATTCTGCCAACCGTCGTGGTTAATCTTTTCTTCGTCCTACCAGACTTTATAAGAACGATACAGTAAGAGACTCGAACGCCTTGAGTTGCGCTCAACTGACAATGCGTTTTAGTCCAACTTGAAAGTCTTCGTTGACAATAAGACGTATAATGCTATCGTCCAAGGGTCCGCTGAAGCAAGTGACTCGCCAATTACGAAAGCAGAGGGCTTGGACTCACGGGAACATAACATGACTCTGATATTCCAAGGTGATGGCGGCTTTGGGATAAATCGCTTTGTTTGGAATGATCCTCGGTGCGTGATAAGCTTGAACCGTATACATCAACGACTTCTGATCTTGCTCTTTCAGAGTAACCACTGGCGGACTGATCAGCGGGCAACCAAACACCACTCAAGGACAGTGGAACAACGTCAGCGTCAATTCTATCAACTTCCAGTACGCTGCTGTATTCTCATCCTAAGTCCGCCATCCACCAAATGTTGATTATTCCCTAGACAAACTAGCAACCAGTCCGCCAGTATCATTTTTACATTTAATGGTGAGTAAACTTGCCCTAAAGCAGCTTTTCATGCAGGCCGATCAATTTTCTAGGAACCGGAATTGCTGTAAATGGACTAGTTGAGCAGGCTGCTGGACCATTCAGGTGAGTGTTCGCTACATCTGGCCAATAGAGCGCTGTATTCATCTCTCATTTAGTGTCAACCTGGACGGCACGTATTATGGAGATTTGAACGCAGCTGTGGATTCGGGGAGCGCACCAGAGACTGTTTTGGTAGGCCGGTCGATTACCTTCAACATATCCGGTCTGAAAATTTAGATGATAGTATCGAAATCTTAACCTTAACCCCGGAAATCACACGCTTATACTCACCAATTCCGAAGCGAAGAGACTTAGCGTTGGTCAAGCTCAAGTCTTCCTTCCGGCCCCATCATCAACCAGCTCCACAACCGAGACTGCTGGATTGCCCACAGCTTCCAGCACACAATCTTCAACTCCGTCCCCTTCACACAGAGGTCTCAGCAAAGGGGGAGCGGCTGGCGTTTCTATCGCCGTACTCGCATCCCTGGGTCTCGTGCTGTTCGCATTATGGTTCTGGCTTCGTAGAAGGAGGGCCTTGCGAAATCTTCACGAAAAGAACCAGGTGTCGTACGTTCGGGTGTGTTCAAAATGCCGACAGGATATCACTGGGGACTATCGGTTAGAGTGCGTGGAGTGAGTATATGTGTTTCATTAGCGTGACCAGTAGCTAACAAAGTTAATTTCAAGTCCTAATTGCCCTGCGGCTGTCGATTTGCACCCTGAATGCAAGGACTGGAATACGCAGGCAAACCACGATCACGAAGTTCGCGAGGTTCCGAACAAGTGACGCGTTGTGTATTAGCTAGCTTCTTCTTGAATACCTTGGCGACTTTTTCTCGCTTGTATTAGTATTGTGCTAATAATCTTCTCCACTCGTGGTGCGCTCGAGGAAACAAGGCCGCGCTGTTAGCAAAGCCGCGTCTGAGTTGTTGCTCTCCAGAATGAGAACTTCTAGCCACGAAAATGACCAACCAAACTTGCTGTTTGAACTGAAGAGGCCCGCCATCCAATAATCTCTTGTCATCTGTATCGAAAACGCTTCTCATACGTCGTATATGCGCCAAGATTCGTGAAGTAGACTCCTTTATCTCCACTTCTCTTCAACAAGGTCACGTGGCCACACTCCTATCTTTGCATGACAACCAAATACTTGAATCTGGATTGCTTGGTAAGTAATATCAATAGCTACTTGACTGGATTCTCAGATGATAAGGGGTTGCTCATAACAATAATCTTCGCGTCGCTCCGCCTCGTCAGTTTCTGGTTTTCAGTCAGCTAGGAGATCAGTTGCGAGCCTAGGACCCGTACCTTCTCACTCCATTCTAAATATGCCTTGAGCTCTACTCCTCCGAACTCTAGGCAAAGATCAAACTGAAGTTTATAATACGTCCCTGACTCTCCGGTTTGTTTCTTCAACGAGCCTCGCATCCCACTCAAGTCAGCATTGATTTTACAGATTACACTAAAGCCGTCAGCAATATTACCTGCTCAACTTATGATAGCATCACTTGAAAATCTAATTATAACGTGCTTACCCTCGTAGTCCTTAATCCACTCTGGGGCTTTTGCTCCGCTGCCATTCCACGCGTACAGCTCGACCATAAACTGCGCGAAGTCGATATTGGGATCTGAATAGACACGAGCGTACGATCTTCGAAGGGCAAACCGCTCGTCAATCACACAGTCCTTGTTCAAAGTATAAACGTTAGCATAGACCTAAGCATTCAGAAACAACTCGAACCTTTTCGACTATCAGATCCCATTTCCCTTGAACATGATACTGACCGTTCGGTAGCATCACCTGGCGTCGCATACGATGGCTTGTCATATCCGGGTTGTATGCTTGAACAACTTCCAACCCAAAAGACATTCTAGCGGCTCGTCCCGTAACTCCCTGCCGGACGAACCATATAATGGAGCCGTCAGAGGCTGCCTTTCCGCTGTGAGTCGATAACGTCAGATACCCATATAGGACCGCGTTGGATCACTAACTGTGCGTCATCCAGGAACATAACCTGGCGACCACCGCGATGAAACTCGTTGACCACGCATTGCCGTAGATATTGGCTGGCACCAAATCCTCCCACAAGAAAGATGAGCTGGAGATGCGATAAGCCTCCTAATCTATTTGCTTTGAACTCAGCTCACCTTCGCCTTGGTCCCAGCAATTTGTTTACGAATGCTCTCCAGCGTCAATCGCACTGCATCATCAAAGAAACTCCGCACGACGTCTCTGTGTTCGTTCGTTTTAAACCGGTGAGACTCAGCTTCGCAGAGTGTCCGTAAACTTACGACGGAATAACGATGTTGCCATCGGGGTACCCAAGCTCCTGGATAGCAGTTGACATCTCCACGATATATTCCGAAGGTGCGTCGGATGACGACCGAAACTCTCGTTTACAATTCGCCTCAAAACTCTCCTCCGCTTTCTGTACGCATAAATCGAGGTTGTATGGGTGCTCAGGGGGAAGCGCAAAAAACTGCCCCTGGAGCCACGCCGAAAACTTCTCATTGACTAGCACACCTCCGGCTGGTTGACCTATAGAAGTCTTAGAAACGCCGATGTATCGATGTAACGAAAACTCATACAATCTGATGCCTTCAGCTCCTTCAGACGAATAGCAGGCTTGGCGGGGCGTGCTGCTAGGAGTTCTGATGATCTATTAACGCTATTATCTTGCAATACAATGGAGCTTGCAGGCCGAAACAGGCGGCTCATCCTATTTTCTTTCCTGGTAGGAGGAACGCTTAAATTTACTAGCGCCGCCTTGCATGTTTAGCACGACGTATAAATGCAACTGTTGAAAACCTACGTTCTTTGTTCTCCGACTCTGCAAGAACTCGATACGCGGTAGTATCGACCGTAGATCCTCCAGCGTCGCATACAATAAACTCATCACCCGGCTATGTTATCTTCTCTTGAGCCTGAGCAAAGATTGGTCAAGGCAATCGGGACGCACCTGAAGTTCTTGGGACTTTTCCCACAATACATAGTGCACGGCCGCTTCCGCCTCAGGTACAAAATAAACACGGCGCCGAGCTTCAGAATCGTCCATAACGCCAGATAAAACAATCGCTTGTCGCAGCCGGTCTTGCTCCCTGAGGCCCCAACCATTCGGGTGAGCCATTACAAGATTCATAGTTGGCGCGAGCTGTTCCCATTTGATGACACTGTTTCGTTGGTTGAAGAATTCGCGAGTATGATTCAACATATAGCTGATCATGTCGGCATAAACCTTTTCGAGGCGTAGACCTGATGGCAACTCTATTGACGGATACATTAATCCAAGCAATGTGAACTGCAGGCTCGACATACCTTCAATGTGGTCAAAATTCTGATCTTGAACCATCTCGGGTGGGTGCATCTGCAGCTTGAAATAGCGCACGAGATTCCATCCGTTTCTGTTTGCCGTATGCCGCGTAGTTGGTGTTGCCACGGCGGCTCCAGCGGCTTTTACCTAAACACACAACACTTCATTAGCACAAAATCCCCTGAATCGAAAATGCCAACGGACATACCCGATTCTCAGAATCGTAATACAGCATCGATGCAGTTTTTGCATCGCTGGAACCTCCTAAACCAACGCGACTGGGCCAGTGGGTGACCCGGTCGTTGAGCGGTGTGACATCTATAAGATGTGGTAGTTGTCATATATCACCTTAGCCGTGGCACTGGGGTGTAAAATACGCACTATTCTGCAGATGGGCGTATGTGACACTACTATGGGTCGTGCCAATGTCGAGTGCAACGACAAATTGGTTGGGCTTAGACCAAGGAGCGTCGTCAACAGCGAAAGGCATAGCGATACCGAAAACACAAGAGGACGTGCAGTTGAATCAAAAATCCGATTCCGTTAGAAAATCTGGGGTGGGCTCGCCTTTCGATTATGCCCGAGCGCCGAGCCGTCCAAAACGTGACCCACGCGACGAGGCAAACATGCCTCTCTTGTCGAGGGCCTGGCTATGGCCGAATGTTGTGTGCCTGGACCTGGCTTGGCACAGGGAGTACTTATGTGATCAACACAGCCACATAGGCTGTGCTATACATCCTATCGCCTCACTTCGGTCCAATTACTCAATGCTCCGTCATTCTAAATGGCATGGCTTCTTGCTTGATGATTAAGAGACACAACTTCTATGCGTGTTCTCGGTTGGTCGGAAGACCTTTGTCCTTTTTCGGAATAGTATTGTGGCCTATACGAATAAATAATGCAATGCTTAGTGTCCTAAGAATCCACCCGAGGCGAACGTGATAACACTTCAAGTCGAATATATGTACAGCTTTGCTCCTTATGATGTCGAAAGTTTTCCTCGTATGTAGCTTCTGTAAGTAAGTGCACGGGCGCTGCAAAACACGTCGCACACGAAGGTGGTGTCTTCGATTGTATGTTTATTTCATCCATTTTCCAATCCCCCTACGTACTCTTCATCACAGCTCGGCTAATATCGTGTATTTGATTCCTTATCTTAGTATCCTCTTATTTTGGTAGGACGAGGATCCTTTCATAGAGAGCTATTGCGCAGCAACTCCTGTCTTTTCCATCTTGCTGCGTCTTCTTAGTAGCGTTGTTGTAAAATCCCATAGCCCCATAAAAAGATACCGCTAAATCTCCATGTGAGAAACTGTCTGCAGGTTGGGTGTACACGCCGATTCTTGTTAACCATTTTGCCAGAATTGAGCTTCGCGCCAAGACCCGAACGAACCAGCGTGGATAATATGGCATCATGTATTCGCCTATCTGCTTGTAGTAACGGCGTGGATCAATAGACGCATTTTCGGCAAGCAAGACACCAGAAGTTAAATAATGTGTCAGATAGTGATAAAAATACCAATCGAGGTATGAAACTACGTCATATCTATTACTTGCATTCCACGATAAGAGGTTAGAGCAGGCGAGAAACGCTTCCTAGGTGTGCATAAGATCGGGAACTTGGACCGCACCCAATGTCTACCGTCCGAGATGCCCACAGGCTGTTAAAGACAAAAGTCTTTAATTAGCTAATCTTAGCATGGATGCAGTGGAAGTACGGGATAAGGAACAAAAGGGTACTGAATGTGATGATATTTCTCCTATGTAGATCCAGTCTTATATACATATAGAACGGAGAAAAGTACAATCTAATGTCGGAGAACGGACTATATGCGCTGGAATACCGGGAGCGCATGATCTCGTTCAACACAGGCAACGCACGGCCAGTCCTATAACTCTATAAAATGCAATCACGCTTGATGCCTTGAATTCATCGGACTGAACCCCTCCGCATTATATCTGTATCGAATGGCAAACATAACCGCCGATAACAATGATGCTTTGATAGTATACCATTGTACATGGGCACCTCATCCTATGACCGACGCGCATACAACCTCTACTCCTGGGTGACCGCGTTTTTGGAGTACTGTACGTGACCCGGAAGTGGAACGGATTTCAGTTGCGTGACATCATGCCCGTCATATGAGCCTGATCTGGGATTTTTTTGCGCGTGCGCAATTCAAGAGTGCGGCGTGATACTATACCAGAAATATGAGGATGTTTGGTTGCGTTTTCGCCGAGATATATGCAACTGAAGTTGCAGCTAAATTCGGACCACATGACCGGTACCGTACTGGCAAGAGTGGAACGTCGCTTACATAAAAGCGATGGGCGCTTCGTTATGTTTGGATCTGCTTGGTAGTCCTGTCCAACTGCGTCGGCTGGCTTGGGACATGGGACAACGAACGTCGATGGCTATCTTACTCTCTTACAAGGCACTCAGACTACGCCAGAATCGATGAACAGGATAGTGATTCGAGCAGATTCATATGGATCAGGATAGGTGATTGCAATATATTTTCGCTTGTGGATTCTGGATGGTGAGTGCTAATTGAACGCAAAGCTGCTGGCGTCGTGCCAGCTCTATTCGCGCATATACACACAAAGTAGTGTGACAGAGCATTCTAAGTATCTGAGGCCATGCGATACCCGGGAATATATATTGTGGGCGGTGCTCAGGTGCCAAGTGAGTAGCGTTTTATACTGAATCAATTTCTTAGCCGCGATCGCACTGTGGCGGCCTCTTGGTGCATGTGTATACGTGCCGGGACAGAAGCTTATTATTGAAAGCACGCATGAATAGATACATGGGGAATGGTTAATACGACAAAGACCTTCCGAACCTGAGGGATTGGGGAGCCTGGACCGGAGCGACAGGGAGGCCGGGGCACCGAGACGCGAGGGAACTCGCGGGTCGGGTGGCCAAATCGGGCGGCAACTGTCGTGCATGGGATGGAGGGCGAGAAAAAGAAAACGTACAGGCGAAGGAGTGCGCAGTGCTCTAGACGGAGTGGCCTAGAGCCAGGGGAGCTATGGCACATAATCGTGTCTATGTACCAGGGGACGGGTCTCGAGGCGGCCCGCAATTTGCGGCTAAAACTGAACTACCGCAGCTTGCTGCGGCATACGGCCCCTTCGCTCTGCGAGATTTTATGAAGCTATGCGTTCGTCTAATTATATATTACCATGCATTACCATATCAGGAAAGTATCGTCCCACCGCGTCGTGGTTCAAGGGGACATGGGATGTTGGAAATTCGTAACGTTGCGTCGATCTGAGTTCGGACCGTGACCGACGTTCCACTCTTGCCAGTACAGTAACACTACATTTAGGCAATTGAAAACACACATCTTAAATCAACCACTCACCCACGAGACAAAGAGCAGAAGTAGTGAGGAGCAGTGGTCGACCATCGAGTTAAAACTCCGAGGTTCGTAATGTTGATTATGGTTTCAACGAATGTAGTCTCATTTTTCGAACCAAGGGAGGGACCACCCGGAAGTGCAATATAAGCATATATATTTGACAAGTTGATCCAAGGCTGAATCGGCCCTGGCATGTCTTGTTTTCACATCTCTCACAGAGTTTTCTATATATAGAAATACGGGGCTGCAGGCCACCGCGGAGCCGCTTTCGTATAGGCTAGTTATACCCAATCCACTACGTCCATCTGATTTTTTTTGTCAATATCTAGGCTGCGCAACGCAATTACAAAAAGGCTGAGCGCTCACACAGCTCGTGGATAATCTAATTTTAGCTACGTTTGTAGGCTGGCACGTTTGAGTGGCGCCCTATACGATAATATGTATGTCTATGTTTCAGCCTATACGCACATATAAATCACTCGTAATGATAACTCGTAGTGGCCTCGTCGGAAATGCGTTTCTCACTCAGCCTCGGAGTGGTCTTTGCCTTGTTATCTAGTGTCTCATGTGCTTCGTCGCCCCCTTCTGGCGCCATCACCGTAGGAGGCAGCGGCACATACTCTACTTTAGGTGAAGCTCTCAAGGACACAAGCAGGTATGTTTCAATCTCACGAGCAAGCAAAGACAAGCAGCAGATCGTGCGGAAAATTGTAGCAACGTCTACTTTGTGTACGCCGGGACTTATACTGGTCAAGTGTCTATCAGCCGTTCTAATATTAAAAGTACGTGCAGATAGTTACCTACACGTACTCTCAATGGTTCTAACCCGGCATCGCAGTTTATGGTCAGAGCGATTCGGCGAGCACGTATTCATCAAATACAGTTACATTTACCGACAATGTTCCGGCCTCATCTGCTGGTGGAGATGCCCAAAGCGCAACCATTCGTGTTCTCGCCTCAGGGGTCAGGTTAGTGGTGTCTATTTACACAATATTGAAACTTTGATCTGACTTCCTAACTAAGCCTGTATAATATTAACATTCAGAATACGTACGGCAAGCCTGTATCCCAATCGCAGGCTATTGCCCTCTCGGTCGAGGCTGGCCAGTTTGCGGCTTATGGTTGTCAAATCAAAGGCTACCAGGACACTCTTCTTGCAGAAACTGGTGCCCAGTTCTATAGCAAATGTTTTGTTCAAGGGTAAGTGATAACCCTTTGTATTTCAAGGTCGTTCTCGAAGGATTTTCTCGTGTAGTGCTGTCGATTTCATATTCGGGCAGCACAGCTCGCTTTGGATGACTAAGTCGGTATTGAACACAATTGGTGACGGCTGCATCACTGCCTCTGGTCGCACCTCGAATGACCCAAACTACTACGTGATTGACAACTCTCAAATCACCGGCTCGGGGAATCAGTGTCTGGGCCGGCCTTGGGGGTATATAACATGCATCCACAATCTTAAATTCAAAGCATTAATACCAGAACCTGCTAGTGACTATGCACGAGTTATTTATCAAAACTGTAATATTGGTTCACAAGTGTCGGCCGCTGGATGGGAGGTAAGTAAAATTTGAATCATGGGTTTGCATACCCTTCACTCATCGAATTATAGCAATGGTCATCTACTAGCCCTAACACTGATCATGTCCTTTTCGGAGAGTACAACAATACCGGAGGCGGCGCTTGGCAAACGGGGCGTGCATCTTTTGCTACCAAACTTCCTGCAGGAGTCCCGATATCTACAGTTTTGGGGAGCACGAGCTGGATTGATAGCAGCTTCTTGTAGCGCCTGATACTGTTTGGTATTAGAAGTCACTCGAAACATGATGATTGATATAATTTTCATCTGCCGTCCAGAGGAACACTACTGAGAAACACTTATCTCATTTTATAAATTGAAAAAACTTTCCGGAATAGCGACTGTGATCATGCAAAAAGGCTTTAGGCACCTTTATGGTGTGATATGAAAGTCTAGAACAATTGGCGATACGTAATGGCAAAGCATTGCCCGCATCCGTAGGTGTTGCTAGTTTGTTGATTGGCTACGAACCAAGAAGGCCGCTGTAAGCGCGTCGGCCGAGACCCATCCTAATATGTACAAGTGATGTTCCTGACGCGAATAACTGCTCTATTTAAATTATTTGGTGACACGGCTTTGGCATGCTTTAGCTATCCCCCAACACTTCCGCCCAAAATTCGTATAGGTTTTTCCTGATCCTTCGAACTAAATCTATCCGAAACAATGGCAGGTAAAACCTGGAGAAAGATGAAGCGGAGAGCGAAACATCTGCTGTACCAATCTAATGATGCTCAGCTCAACTACGAAGTCCCGGATCCGACTGGATCGAGGAGAATCACTAATGCCATACCAGGGGCGATTGAAAGTGGGGCGACCGTCATTCGGAATACCACGTTCTCGCCGCCGTCTACCTCCAATCCTGAAAGCAGTGATGCCAGCTTTACAGGATCCTCATCTCAAATGGCAGATGATTCCGATGGTCGGGGTTTTGGGGCCTCGACGATGCCATCTGCTCCAAGGCCTACCTGGTCTTCCGTGATATCCAGCGAACCTGCCCTTAACCCTCAATCGCATAACCTTCCTCTTTCACAATCGCCGGAAGCTTTAGATGTCGGCGAAAATAAGGTCTTGCTTGCTCTGAAAATATTCGCAGAGGTGCTCAGCAAAGGCGCTGAGTCATTCGGTCTTTTTAAAGAAGCTATGGGTCCCGTCGTGTCCTCTATCCAGGCACTCGAGGTGAGAGGAAACCCCATATTGATTAGTCTGAGTTGACTAGCCTTAAATTCAGAGCATATTGTCACGAGCCAGGAGGCGTCGTTGACATTAATTACAAATTATCCTATTTTCCCCGACTTATTTTATTATAGTTTACATGTCATGTGACTCAAGGAACTTTCCAGAATCTTTGTAATACGCTGACGCGTCTTCATTTGATATTGAAAGACCAATTGTAGTTTGCATCCGTGTATTCTCGGCTGTGTTTGTACTAATATATAAACAGGGTCAAGTTCGAAGAGGTTCCCTCAAGAACTTGACCTCCTGTTGTCAGTTCATTATAATTCCTTTACTTGATTTAAGTCTAGTCGTGACACATATCGGAGTACCGCAAAGAATATCAGGAGCTCAGACTTCAGCTAGTGGCGCTAGGGGACATTATTCACCAGTACACTGGCAGAACACTGTCTAACATCATGGCAATGAACATCACCGAACTAGGGATGTACGTACCCTATGCTGTGTGCATAACCGAGCGATCTGTTCAAGCGAGATATCGCAGAAAAATACAAACAGAAATAGAGGTATTACAGGATCATAGTGATTCTGGAAGGATAGGGAGGATCTGGAGTTTCAACAAGGACGCTCGGCGAATTTCTAGTTGCTATCAGCGTATTCAAAACCTTATACAACAATTTGCAGTAAGTTTGGATTAATCTTTAGGCACACCCGCTCAATATTCTTTGGTAGCTTCAAGCAAAGCTCGAAGAGTTAAACGAACTCGGCAACCAAGAAACGGCACGTAGCAGTCAAACGTTTTGAGCTGTCTCTTAATTTCACTAATTTGAGTTTGTAGGAGGCACGCTTGCAAGGATTGCCAAATTCGCTTGCAGCGCGGTATCGCTCGTCGAACGCACGGACTCTAGGACGGGGTGAATGCGCTAAAGGCACTCGGGTGGAGCTACTGGAGCAAATGTCTGCATGGGCCGAAGATCCCGTAAGCGAAAGGATACTTTGGCTTAACGGTATGGCTGGCACAGGGAAAACAACAATTGCATACAGTTTCTGCCGACATTTGGAGAACAAGGGGAAGCTTGCCGCTAGCTTCTTTTGCTCTCGGCAACTGCCTGAATGTCGGGACATCAACCGCATTGTTCCCAGCATTGCGTATCAGGTTTCACGGTTTTCTTCAGACTTTCGTGGCGCTCTATCACTTGTGTTGGCAGAAGATCGAGATGCGCATGATCAGTCCGTTCTTGGCCAGTTTGAGCAGCTTGTTGCACAACCAATGGGTCAAATGAAGTCACCACTCGCGCCAGGCGTTGTCATAGTGATGGATGCTCTGGATGAATGTGACGCCGAGACAGGCGTGGCAGAGGTCTTAGAGGCTCTGCGCTTGCACTCACGTAAGCTGACCGTTAAATTTTTTATCACCAGTCGTCCAGATGCTTCCATTTTAAATCGGATGCGCGATTTAAGAGATCAATCAATGAATGCCGAAATACGCCTACACGAACTTGCACAGTTGACGGTACAAAAGGACATACGGACATACCTGGCAGCTGAGCTAGGGGGCTGTCCGTTTATATCACAGGCCGACCTTGACAATCTTGTCGAGCGGTCAGGAGTACTTTTTATTTATGCTTCTACGGTTGTTCGATATATCTCTAGCAAGAATTTTGCTCGAGCAGAATCTAGGATTATGGAAGTGATGAGTACATCCGCAACTTCCTCTTTGGAGAGTACTAGAACCATCGACGCGCTCTATACCGCTATCCTCAATGCTGCGTACGAGGACAGCGAGCTGACCGATCTAGACAGAGAAGAGCTTCTGCTAGTCTTGCATACTGTGGTATGTGCGCGCGAGCCACTTTCAGAAGACGTTATCGCTGGAATTTTGGGTTTGAAGAGCGCAGGGTCTGTGAAAGCCGCACTATTGCCCTTGCTATCTGTACTTCAGGTAGCTGAGGATACTCGTCTCGTCACAGCGCTCCATGAGTCGTTTCGCGACTATCTATCCAAAAGGTCTCGTTGTGGTAGATATTACTATGACGCTCAGGCACATAATATTCAGCTTGCCAAGTCATGTTTTGATCAGATTTGCATACCAAGCCCGCCGTTCAACATATGCAATCTTGGATCGTCTTACCTTTTTGACAGCGATATACTGGATAAACAGATAAAGGTAAAAATGGCAATACCTGACGAGCTCCTTTACGCATGCCGATACTGGAGCGCACATATGATTCTAACAGAGTGTTTCGACGAGATGGCTAGTTTGCTGCTTAGCTTCCTTTCAACACGATTACTGCTTTGGATGGAGGCTATGAACCTAACGGGGTACTTTGCTGAAGCGCTTGTTGTAATGCATGAAGCGGAAGAGTGGCTACAGGTAAGAGCTCAGCATGAGGCCAAGTATCGATGGCTAACAGCGAAATAGCGCCAAATTGGGACTGTGAATGAGCCACTGTCCCTCCTACTTGCTGATGCTCGAAAATTTGTGAGCACATATGGGCTTAGCCTAGCGCAAAGTAGTACGCCACATATATATGTATCCGCTCTCTCCTTCTGGCCTCCAAGCAGTCCATTAGGAATGGCATATCAGCGGAAGAAGCCCTCACTAACTTGTGCAAGTGGCACGGCTATGCAACTACGAAGAATTACTCCATCCACTAGAATCAACGTGAACAGCCCCGTGGAATGCCTAGCCTATTCACCTACTGGGCTGTGCATTGCTTCTGGAAATGTAGATGGGGTTATTTGTATATGGGACACACGTAGTGGTCGCCTCATCGGTCAGCCGCTAAGAGGCCATACCAATTCAATCACTACGGTTGCATACTCGCCTGATGAAAGGCACCTTGTATCTGGCTCAACAGATCGGACTGCACGAATATGGGATGTGCACGAAAGCCGCTTGGTAGCACAGCCTTTTACTAATCACACTGGACCCATCTACTCTGCTATTTACTCACCTGATGGCAAGCACATTGCTTCAGGATCGGGTGACAAAACCATTCGTATCTGGAGTGCAATCGACCAAGAACCCGTGGGTCAGCCGCTCACTGGGCATACGGACTCTATCTTCTCCATAGCATACTCCCCTGACGGGCTGCGTATTGTCTCCGGCTCTCGAGACAATACCATCCGGATTTGGGATGCGTGTTCCGGTGATTTAATAGGTCTACCACTCTCCGGGCATGACAAAGCCGTTCGATCCGTTTCATACTCATCTGACGGCAAGTACATTGTCTCTGGCTCAGAAGATAAAACTCTCTGCATTTGGAGTGCCGCCACGGGCAGTCAAGTAGGCCATAGAATCTGCGGTCACACAGATGGTATCCAATCCACTGCATTTTCGCGTGATGGCAAGCATATTGTCTCTAGCGCTCGTGATAGAACCGTCCGAATATGGGATGCATTCACCAGTCAGCCAGTAGGACCACCACTTACCGGTCATGGAAATCACGTTTGCTGTGTCGCTTACTCGCCCGACGGAAAGAACATAGCGTCCGGTTCCCGTGATAAGTTCATTTGTATATGGGATGCGCTGATTCGCCGACCTGAAATACAGCGACTCACCGGTCACGCGGGTTTTGTTTCCTCGGTCGCGTTCTCACCCGATAGCAAGTACATTGTCTCCGGATCCCGTGATAAAACACTCCGAATTTGGGATGCACTCACTGGACAGCCAGTAGGTCGACCGCTCACTGGTCATACCAGTGATGTCACCTCAATCGCATATTCGCCTGATGGAAAGCATATTGTTTCTGGATCTCGTGACAGAAACATATGTATATGGGATGTGTGCACCCGCCAGCTCGTAGGCCAGCCGCTCATTGGTCATACCCACTGGGTCAAGTCGGTTACATATTCACCTGACGGAGAGCGCATTGTCTCCGGATCTCGCGACCAGACCATCCGCATTTGGAATGCACCCACAGGTCAACAGGTCGGTCAACCACTTACTGGTCATACACAGTATGTTCGATCGGTTGCATGCTCGCCCGATGGTAAACATATTGCCTCTGGTTCTGAAGATAAAACAATCAGGATCTGGAGCTTGCTCACTGGCCAGTTAATGTGTGAGCCGCTCACTGGACATACAGGCTGTGTTTATTCAGTGGCATACTCACCTGGTGGCGATTATATCGTCTCTGGCTCCAGGGACAGTACTGTCAGGATCTGGGATGCGAACACCGGCCAGCCAGTAGGTCAACCGCTAATTGGTCATACAAATTACGTCCATTCAGTTTCATACTCACCGGATGGCAAATATATTGTCTCCGGCTCCCAGGATATGACCGTTCGAATGTGGCATGCACTTACTGGAAATAGGTTAGACCCGCCACTCGCTGGTCATACAGACTTTGTTTTCTCTGTCGCATTCTCGCCTGATGGAAAGCGAGTCGCTTCCGGTTCCATAGATCGAACTATACGCGTGTGGAACTCGCAGATGTGTCAAAGAGACAGTGCTTCGTTGCACGATCAAGGCTTGTAGGCTTGCCTATTCCTCACCTTATGTCGTTGAACTGAGTTTTTCTTTTTTTCAGTATCATGACCCAGAAGTCCCACATTTGTTCTTCTGCGTGCACGCTGCAAAGCATTCACAGAACTTGGAGGCTAAACGAACATGGTTGGATTATTCTTGAAGACATCAAAAAGCCCCTCTTGTGGGTGCCGCCTGACCTGCGAACTCAAATTGTCTACCCAGAAAACACGATAATTACATCTTGTCAATACGGCGCTTTGTATCTTAAATTTGACCAGGATACAATTGGCGAACACTGGGCAACTCATTTCATACCAGTTGTGTCGTCTGAGGTCACGCATGTCTAGATCTTCCTTTGTTTTTTGGCCCTCGTTCATGTATCATGAGACTATGTGTCTGTTATATATATGACCTGTTGGGGGGCGCGCAAGGTTCACGCGTGATGACCGGGCATTCTTTCCCTTCTCAGCATGATATTGGTACAACGACTAATGGGAGCTGCATGGGGAGTATAGTGCACTACGGAATGAAATGTTGAAGATAGATCACCTTGCTCGTCAAGGTCCCCCCCTTCTCAGGATTATCCCATGAAAGAAATGAGGTGTCGAAGGGCTTAGCGTATATTTATCAGCTGCCCCTTAGCTCGCCATCCATTTTCACAAACCAGTTTCTGTCCACTCATCGCGTACCCAATACATCTTTTCATGCAACAGCGCGACCATCGTCAGAAAAAAGATACCGTGGCTGCAGCCGGATTTGGGATGTACACGGTTTTGGCAAGGTTTTAGCACCGGACCGGTCGGCTGTATCCGGCTGCAGCAACGTCCCGATTTGGAATAATCGATATATGCGTTCTTGAGCTACGGAAAACATGTACGGAGCGTCAAGCACCGGTAATCATATGATTTAAGCTATAGAATTGAGCGTAATCCCTCCAGGAGTTAGGAATACACTCTGTGAGTTGTTTAGGGCCGGCAGCTCACCTTGGAGGAAGCTTGTAGGTGTGATCCGGCCAGGTGTTCGGACTTCGGTCCGGGCTCGGCCTACAAATCTTGTGTGAGCGATGGCATCGATCCTCGCCTCGACCACCACACATCCCCTTCCCCAATCCCCCCAGCTGACCGTGAGCTGCTGTGCCAGCTTCTTTCTTGTACTCACACTGTTCTGGTGCGTTTATGAGTTAGATTATGCTAACCTTGCTTTCCTCAGGTTTGACTTTGTCAGGCAGTGTATGTGCGGTGTAGCCGACCGCTAATTACACATCATAGGCACTTCTCAGTTTAGTTCGGCGAGTAGATTTTGTACCGTGCGTGCTGGTTGTGACGCATGCTAACTACTCAAAAGGGGCCACTGAGAGGAGCTGGCCCGACCCTCAATGTCGCAATGCGATCCCTCGTGTTGCACAATAATTACCCTGAAGCAGCGCATGACATTGTAAGTCACATTACCACCAGCTTTATACCTATTCGATACAATATCGCATTTTGTCAGAACGTGCACGAGCTGGGTGGAACATGCGGTTTGGTGATCTAGCTGACCGTACCTTATTGCCAGCCTTGTTAGATACTAAATCTTTCAATAAGTCACATTGGTACGATTATGCAGCCCCGGGCTCAGTACAACCCGGCTATGTTTTGATTACAGTGTTCGCCCGTAGCGTTTCTATGACTTGCCCTCGAGCAAACTTACTAAATCATCTAAAGGCCAACACCTGCACCACGAGTATGACAACCAAATCGGCACCTAGAAAAGAATATCCTGGTGTGTTGTGAGTGGTATTTATATCCAAATCGTGTAACACGGGATTCATACAAGTTGTATCGTAGAAAAAAGCAAGCTGTATGCACGTACTGCGACGTGTGGTCCAGTTTCCAGCACTCGAAATCAAGGCGTTTTGAGTAGTTTGTCCCGAAAGCTAATAGAGCAGTCCCGGAACAATCGGTATTAGGTTACAAACTCTTGTTGATTTCGTTTGAACCATGTACATTACAATTCTTCCAATGAAAGTGTTTTGTGATTGCCATGGACTAATTGGAAGTGAAAGGAAGTAAATGGGATTACAATGTATAGTGTTTAATACTAAACCATATGCTACAGCCAGCTGCAACCGTTGCACCGGCGATCCGGTAGAGTTGCACGTGCAACCGCTGCCCTTTTACTAACCGGCTGTAGCACCGGCCCAAGATTTTGCCTGGTTTTGGCAAATCTAGCGGTTTCAGCCGGCTGCAACTGGCTGCGGCCGAAATCGGCGCTTTTCTGACGATGATAAGATAGTAGATGATATCATTTTCGGATGATGCAAGGTGCAGCAGCGTACTCGGGTGATTAGCATGAACCGAGCTCCCAGTTCCAGCGGAGGATCGATAAGTAGAAGTTGAGAGGGATGAAGAGTGTACGAAGCGGAAGCAACACATGAAAGGCTCTGTATACTATTTGTGAATTAGTTGCTTACAGATCCCTCCAGACGTAACTGGTCGAAGGCGTAAATAACTTCACCTCAAGCCGAATGGGGCTTTCTAACTTGTCTTCATGCTTGCTGAGAGCTTAGTCGAACATCAAGGCGTACGCATACAACTGGCGACCTGTCCTATTAAACTTGTTGAAGGTAATAATTCATACTCAACAGACATTCCAAAGACCGTTACGAGCATATCTCCAGAGCGGAGTCGATACAGGAAATACATAAAGACACGTCCCAATAAAACGTAGGCAACCACTGAAGATGATTTATTCAGGTGCAGAGCGCGGGCAAGGTGCGAAGCACGGTTACTGGCCCTTTCTAGTGAAGACTTCGCGCTCGCATCTTGTGATGATCTGTTATCTCAGTCTATCTGCCGTACAAATACGTGTTCTGTCTATCTTACATGTATAAACGGTATAGAATCCGCTCATGTATGCTCGAAAGTGCTAGAAGGATAAGTCAGTAATCGATTCAAGTGAGTGCCAACCACGTATGACTCGGAGCGATTTGTAGGCATAAATAGAGGCCCTCCGGGCCCTCTGGACACCATCGCTTCACTCGCTCACACACAGTCTTCTCTAACGCTTCATATACTCTTAATATATATATTTGACTTCTACACAAACAAAGGCTACCTGTACACAGTTGAATATCATGCTATCAAAATACCCCTCCGCTTTCACTGCATGCCCCGCGCTAATTCATAGCTATTAAAGACTTTGATCTTCAACATGAAACCCAGGTGAGCCGCACAAGCATGATTCCTGTACATTGTCCGGCATCTTGCAGGTAAACAGAATACTTCGAGCATAACAATAATGACGAGGCTGATTTTCTATAGCGCGACTTTGGATGATTCGACTCCAGTGTCTCGGAATTCGAGTTCGGCTAGGTCTCACAAATCGGTTCTGGTATGTATGCGCTACTAACCGAGGTGTTCTCTTGATTTAATCCTGCTACAGCATTGAAATGACGGTCCCAGATGGCTTTCATGCTCCGACCTTGACAAACATCGGCGAAATATGCATGCAAGCTTGTAAAGTTCAGATATTTTCTTCCGGAACCGTCATCACGACGTACGCCCTCCCCCATCTATATTTCTGGGACCATGCCAGTTTCCGGCTCAAGTGGCGTAGAACTCAAGAAAGTGAGCATTGCTGGGCTTTGTGTTGGCTACAATTGCGTGCTCGGGTGTTTTTGTGCTTTCGTTCTTGTTCTTGCGTCGCGGGTATCCTCAACACGTCGAAGGAGTCTAGGCAATGTATGTGCCCATAAAAGCACTGGTACTTATTTTTAATATGCTGCTCTGGAATGATTTAGATATACCCGAGTCTGCTTCTATTTCAGTTTGTTGTTTCACTTGGGCCCGAACCACATGCACAGTTTTGTTTCCTGAGGACAAGGAAGATCAGCACTATGAGTCATTATGATTTTTGTATTATTAAACCACCACATATTGCAAATTTTTTATACAGACAAGCTATTTTTCGGTCTGCGAGGCGAATGGGTGGGTATAATTACGTCGTTGGGTGGCGTCAGTTTAGCGATCACGTGGACGCGTTGCCACATCTCGACTGCACCATCACAACCTGTCCGACTATTATGCGACTTCTACGCACTGCATCAACCCCACCTCATCGACCCCATATAACCACCAGGGACATGAGGTCGTAACAATAGCTGCACCTCTCACGTTCTATTTGATACCCACCTGATCCGGTCAGCAGATTTGCGTCTCCAACCATCAGGCCGGCCTGCGGTCGGTCTGCGGTCGGTCTGCGGTCGGTCTGCGGTCGGTCTGCGGTCGGTCTGCGGTCGGTCTGCGCCGCTAATCAGAATTGTCTTCTCAGGCTTCGTTTGGCGCCTGATCTGATGTTAGCGTTTAAATAACTGGACTACCACAACATGTTGGATCGTTTGCTCTCACTCTACATGAGGTCTCTTCAAGCTTTACTCGCCGGCGCCCTGGCGTCTTCTGGTAGTCTAGCTCGTGACTTTTGCACATCCTCAGAAAAATGTTGGCCATCGTCCAGTGTCTGGGCGACATTCAACTCGTCCGTCAACGGTCGTCTCGTCGCTCCTCGTCCTCCTGCTTGGCTATGCCACGACCCGAATTACGACGAAGCAGCGTGCAATAATGCCAAGGCCAACTGGAACAGCTCGTTTTGGCGCTCGGATCAAGTTGGCGCGATGCAGAGCACGGTCTGGGAAAGTCTCGGCTGCGACATTGATACACCTCGCAACCAGACGTGCAAGCAAGGTTACGTTCCAACTTACTCGGTCGAGGCACAGGAACCAAGTGATGTCAGCAAGGCGGTCTCTTTCGCTGCAAAATACAAAATAAAGCTCGTCGTGAAAAACACTGGGCACGACTAGCAAGTGACGCCGGTACCAAATTCCTTGCCGTATTCTAACTGAGTTCCTAGTTTGGGAAGATCGAGTGGAGCAGGATCACTCAGCATTTGGACGCATTTGCTAAAGGAAATCAGTTTTACTGAGAAATTCGTGGCGGATGGATGTAGTAGTGGATCGGGTATTCCAGCTGTGACCCTTGGCGCGGCGGAGCAATGGCGCGGTAAGTTGCGCTATATGCATCGAGTTCATTCTTACATGTACTGATGTTCTAACATCTTAGACGTCTATAAAGCCGCAGACGATCGCAAAGTTGTTGTGGTTGGGGGCGCAGCCAACAGCGTGGGAGCGGCGGGTGGTTGGTTGCAGGGTGGCGGTCATAGCCCTCTCAGCGTGCTACATGGAATGGGTGTTGATAGTGAGTTTTAGTGATCTGACTCAACTCGGATCTCTGATCGTGGTCGTAGACGTTTTGCAGTTTACCGTCGTCAAGGCTGATGGCAAAATCGTCAAGGCCAATGCTTGCCAGAACAAAGATTTATTCTGGGCTTTGCGTGGAGGTGGAGGAGGCACTTGGGGAGTGAGTATGATTCTAGATTTTGGGCCCCGAATATAGCTCAATCTTATTCAGGTGACGCTTGACGTAACCTACAAAACCCACCCGGCCCTAAGCGGCATAGTCGGCTTGCTCTTTATCTCAAACGTCACTAGTACCGAAAAGCTTACAAACTTGACGGAAGTCTTTTTCCGTACGCTTCCAAACATAACTGACCAAGGCGGGTAGACGAACATCTCAATTTCGAACTTATATAAATATGTTGATGTAGGAATTCGCGGTTATGCATTCTGGCTATCGTCTGTTTCCTTTGGTTTCCTCGCCATCCACCCCAATGCACCAGACGTCGCCACCACAAACAGTAGTCTCTTGCCTCTGTTTGACTGGGCTACCCAGAACCCGGGAACCCAGATTCTCTCTGTAGGTATATTACACCCAACGTTCTATAGCTTCTTTACGAGATGGATAACCGACGTCGGAATCGCTGCCACTAACTGGATCGGGGGGCGGCTTATTTCCAAGAGCGCGCTTTCGAAGAATTCGGCCAAACTTGCTGACTTGGCCGTTAACATTCCTCCTTACATGTCTACGTCTATTAACATTGGTATGTATGTTCTTTTCACAAACGACTGAAACGCCCTCTGATCGGTTTAACGCACCAGTGGGTGGCGGAGCAGTCGACAAAGTTGATCCCGAGTCAACCGGGCTCAATCCTCAATGGCGAAACCATGCGTTGGTTACCTGGAATCCTGGAACTGGGTGGTCCGATGATACCCCAGCGAGTACTGTCAAATTATTCAAAGCATCGGTTACCAATATCACTCAGCAACTCGGAAAGATCGGTGGACTTGACCAAGCGGCATATTTCAATGAAGCAGATCCGTGAGTACCACCCTCTCTGGGCGGCTACCATTTTGATTCATTATGCGGAATACAGTCAAGAACCTCAGTGGAAAAAGGCGTTCTTTGGCAAGCATTACGACAGGCTCTTGAAGATCAAGCACAAGGTAGATCCCCAGGGCGTGTTTACGTGCAACCGTTGCATCGGCTCTGATTAGGTCAATTTGCCGTCTTGTGGGTGCAAGGATGCGATCTTGGTACTATATGTATTTATTCAAAGAAGCTATTCAACTTCCTTCAATCCAATACTACTGCGTTTTGTCCTATGAGAATCGGGCTAAAAATGAGGTACGTCGACGAATAGACGGAACGCTTTGCAAGTTCCTAGGCAAACCTTAGCATTTCCAATGATGGCTGCCAGATATTTCTTGCTACAATGCCGATCTCATACGTCTCGGAGATCCGTAGAAACTCATCAAATCGGCATCTCCATGCCACCTCGACTCGATCCCCCGGCTGAAAGAATGCCCAGATCTCGTGGCTTCGATCAATGATTGTACGCCGCACCAACACTCTACCAGTGATATGCTCGGTTCTTAAACCAGTTCTCATCGTCAAGGGATGGAAATATGGCCACGTCCTTTCAGGGGTGGGATAGTAGCCAATTCGACCGATTCTAACGCAAAATCGTCTCCAGTGACCACGATCCTGTTAGCTTGGTCAGTGTGATCAATACCGTACCTGACCCCGAAGTGGGCATCGTGAGCTAGATCCGAGCTAAAAAGACTTGAAGAGTTCGACCGGGTGGTCGGCGAAGTAGATCGAAACAAAATCCTGGGCGAAATCAGCGTAACCGACCAGGAAGTGGAATGTGCAGGTTCTCGCCCGTTCGCGTACTATAAATACAAGACAAACTGTTCTTTTATGCTGATAAAAGCTCTCTCACATCCATGCCACACTCTTGCTAGGAAACTGCTGAAACAAGCCGAAGAAATAGGTGATGCCTCCTACAGAAGGGTCTGAAATTCAATTTATACATAACAATAATCAGAGCGATAAACTAGCGCATTCATGTCTATTGCGGCTATGAGTTACGTATATTGTCGCTCAGGAATAATATGAGATGCATTTAATCCTTGGAAACCCGCAGATGCTAATATGTGGTGACGAGGGCGGAATAAAATATCAGCACCCAGCCTCCACTGAGGCAATAGCGTGCATAAAGGTCCTCCAGGTAGGACTAAAATAGGTCCACATATGAATATATGCTGTTGCTTTCTCGCTTGGCCGAGGTTGAATTGTTTGTCTGGAGCTTCAATACTGTAACCAGATGCACGGGTTGTTTATTTGAGCATAGCTTGTCCAGGTTCCATTAATATCCACGAGATTTTTACGTAGTAGCACAAATCGAAGCGGGAACAATACATGAAAGACCCTGTATACTGTTTGAAGCTTGGATTATTCGCGTACAGATCCCTCCAGACTTCATTGGTCGAAAACGTAAATACCTTCACCTCGGGCTAAATGCGGCTTTCTGACGTGTCTTCATGCTTGCTGAGAGCTTGGTCGATCATTAAGGCGCACGCATACAACTAGTGACCCGACCGATTCAGCTTGTTGAAGGTAATAATTCAAACCTTATAGATATTTCAAAAGACCGTTACGACGGTATTTCTGTAGCGGAGTCGGCACAGGAAACGCGTAAAAACGGGCCTTGATGGAACGTGCGCAACACTCGGCCAAAAGACGATTTGCTAGTTAGAACCCTAGTGCTAGCTAAGCTGAACGAGCGCCCAGTAGCTCAAATTAGCACGTACTACCGGCGCTCGTTCAGCTTAGCTAGACAGGGCGCTCTAACTAGCTCTAACTGGCTCATCGGCTTTTGGCCGAGATTGCGGGCTCTCCCAATACGCCACAGGAGCCTAGGCGATATAAGTGTTCATAAATGCTTCATTAAGTATTGGCGATGCAATGCTCTGGAATGTTTCAGGTATACACAAACCGCCTTCTCTTTCAGTTTGCCTTTTAACTTGCACCCGAGCCAATCTATGTCCTTGCACAAGTTCATTTCCTAGGGGAAAGTGAGATCAAAACTAAGAGTGACCCTTTCTTAATTTGTGTTTGGTTCAGCGGCCTTGCACCGTTTTATGCAGATGGGCTACTTTTTGGTTCGCGAGAGGGGTGGGTGTGCTTACCTACGGGTGGCGCGGTGCCACTGATCACGTGGATGTGTCGCCACATCTTGACCGCGCCATCACCACCCGTCCGAATATTGTCCGGCTTCTACGCACCATATTAACCTCATCTCATCAGCCCTATACAACCATCAGGAACATGGGGTTGAAATAATAGCTGCGCCTCTCACTTTCTATATGCTACCTGCCTGATCCGGCCAGGAGATTTACCTCTCCAACCATCAGGCCGGCCTGCGGTCGGTCTGCGGTCGGTCTGCGCTGCGAATCAGAACCGCCTTCTCAGGATTCGTCTGGCACCTGACCTGCTGTTATTATTTAAGAACTGGATCACCGCAACATGTTGGATCGTGTGCTCTCTTTCGACATGAGGTCTCTTCAAGTCTTGCTCGCTGGTGTCTTGGCGTCGTCTGGTAGTCTAGCTCGTGACTTTTGCACGTCTTCAGAAAAATGTTGGCCATCACCCAGTGTCTGGGCCAAGTTCAACTCGTCCGTCAACGGTCGTCTCGTCGCTCCTCGTCCTCCTGCTTGGCCATGTCATGATCCCAACTATGACGAAGCAGCGTGCAATAACGTCAAGGCCAACTGGAACAGCTCGTTTTGGCGCTCGGATCAAGTCGGGGCGATGCAAAGCACCATTTGGGAAAGTCTTGGATGCAACATCGACACGCCTCGCAACCAAACGTGCCAACAGGGTTACGTTCCGGCCTACTCGGTCGAGGCACAAGAATCAAGTGATGTCAGCAAGGCTGTCTCTTTTGCTGCGAAAAACAAAATAAAGCTGGTTGTCAAGAACACCGGGCACGACTAGTAAGTGGCGCTGGTGCCCAAATTCTTACCTTATTCTGACTGGGTCTTCTAGTTTGGGGCGGTCGAGTGGGGCGGGGTCGCTCAGCATTTGGACGCATCTGCTAAAGGGAATCAATTTTACCGATAGATTCGTGGCGGATGGATGTAGTAATGCATCAGGCGTGTCAGCTGTGACTGTCGGCGCGGCGGAGCAATGGCGCGGTGAGTCGCCATGCAAGTCGATTTTCTTCGTAAATGTACTGATGTTAGTCATATTAGACGTCTATAAAGCCGTGGACGACCGCAAAGTTATCGTGGTTGGGGGAGCAGCCAACAGCGTCGGAGCGGCGGGTGGTTGGTTGCAGGGTGGCGGTCATAGCCCTCTCAGCGTGCTACATGGAATGGGTGTTGATAGTGAGTTTTAGTAACGCGGCCCAACTCGGATATCTGATTCTGGGGGTGTAGACGTTTTGCAGTTTACCGTCGTCAAGGCCAATGCTTGCCAGAACAAAGATTTATTCTGGGCTTTGCGTGGGGGCGGAGGAGGCACTTGGGGAGTGAGTACGTTTCTAAATTCTCGGCTCTGAATATAGCTCAATCTTTTCAGGTGACGCTTGACGTGACATACACAACCCACCCGCCTCTAAGCGGCATAGTCGGGTTGTGGTATACCTCAAACGTTACTAGCACCGAAAAGCTTAAAGACTTAACGGAAGTCTTTTTCCGTACGCTTCCAAACATCACTGATCAAGGCAAGTAGAGGATCTCCTCCGTTTTGGACATTTACTCACATATCGGTATAGGAATTCGTGGTTATGCATTCTGGACATCTCCCGTCACCTTTTCTTTCCTCGCCATCCACCCCAATGCACCAGACGTCGCCACTACAAATAATAGTCTCGCCCCTCTCTTCGATTGGGCTGCTCAAAATTCGGGAACTCAAGTTCTCTCCGCTGGCATATTGCATCCGACGTTCTATAGCTTCTTTACAAGGTGGATCACCGACATCGGGATTGCTGCTCCTGTCTGGATTGGGGGACGACTCATTTCAAAGAGCGCGCTTTTGAAGAATTCAGCCGAACTTGCTGACTTGGCCGTTAATATCCCTCCTTATATGTCTACCACTGTTAACATAGGTATGTAGGCTCCTTTTAGGAAGGACCGAAATGCCCTCTGATCGGTTCGGTGTGGTAGTGGGTGGTGGAGCAGTTGACAAAGTCGATCCCGAGTCAACTGGACTCAATCCTCAATGGCGAAACCATGCGCTAGTTAGCTGGAATACTGCAACTGGGTGGACCGACGATACACCAGCGAGTACTGTCGAGTTACTCAAAGCATCGATTACCAATGTGACCCAACAACTCGGAAAGATTGGCGGACTTGACCAAGCGGCATATTTCAACGAGGCAGACCCGTGAGTGTCATAAGTATTCTGGATGGATTCTATTTTGATTAATCGTGCGGGATACAGTCAAGAACCTCAGTGGAAAAAGGCGTTCTTTGGTAAGCATTACGACAGGTTCTTGGATGTTGAGTTGGGTGGGCGGTCACTATGCCAATACCTGCACGGGAAGAGCGAGATAACAGAAGGCAGTATGGGTGAAAGAAAATGTGAGAACACTAATAGAAGTACGCGTGAGCGTCGCTGTGTAATCGTCGACACAAGCGGCTATGATGAAGCCTGTGCCCAGATCGACAGGTGGAACATTCGACCGATGTCTCAATAGCAAATAAATGTTGAATTGGCAGAAGCTGGCGCTATCCCACATACACGCAGGTGTCTTAGCCTGTGATCACTCGGCGTGCCTCTGGGTTGCGTGCATGGATAACGTGGTGCAAGCGCATTCAACCAGAACCAATAACTACAATGTGTATTAGGGAACATGTAAAGACAAGGGGTGAATACGAGAGATGAATGCACAATCAATGACTCCCATCGCCTAACCGGATGGGAATGGAGGACCCGAGCAAAGCAACAGGGGAAAACCGGAGTGCTGATGCGCAAACAAACTCACGGGTTAGGCGGCCAAAAGGCGACGGCAGTCGATTTAGGGGCGATGATGAGTGGGTACTAAAAGCCGGTGGAGTAATTGTTTAGCTACGGGAGGAGAGGAGAGGCGAGGACGGCATATGGCTGTCGTAAGGAAGGGTTGTACTGGAGCGCCATGCGCCTGAGACTGGGTTGTGTATCGCAGCCTCTGATGGTATACAGCCCCATCTACTAATAATGTAGTAAAAATGGACCCAGGCGCTGCGACTGGGCTAAAATTAATATTTTACAGAAAGACGCATTCATATCCTGGCCAGTCCTTAGCCAATTTTGTTCCTCTTGCGACCCTAACTACCCGGCTTGCCAATATAGCACACGACACCCGAGCACTCTCCATGGGCACATCAGTTATCGGATAATCGCCGCCTGGCTGCTGGTTCCAGGGCATAAGGCTCCAGCTTCCGAGACATCCGATGACAGTAAAGCGCTTATCTGCTCACAGTTTGCATTTGCTTCAGCAGGACAACCTCCAACACTGCTAGTGGCAAAATCACCATCGCCATGAATCCGAATGACACGGGTTTGCCAGCAAGTCACATATTCGTCAAGCCTTTTCTCATTGCTGTGTCTAGAACAACCCATTCCTCGAGGTCCGCCCAACCGGGTTGTGGACCAAACACCTCAGACTTCAAGATATGATCACTCTCCGGCACCAGCTGCACAGAACAGTCTGCCCACGCCTCAAGGTGATTTCACCCAATCCTTCCGTAACGATTTTTTGGATGAAGACACTTGGGGAGATTATGTTCATACTTCCGATTTCGGATCAGCTCCTCAACGTCGAGCCTTGGTGGTATGTAGATAATTTTGCTCATAGTGTTGAGGATGCTTGGTAGCAAAGTGCTATATTTTCAACCAGATTGCCATTTCATACGAGCAATGCCGCTATCCCGTCCCACTGTGGGGAGCTTACTCTGATGCCTACAAGATCATTGGGACATTGAGCACGTCTCTTCAGTATACTTAATTCTCCCCCTTACTCACATTTCACACGGCTGTGCACAGTCGAGAAATTCGGCTACAAGAAAAAGGAAATATGTGTCTTGGCCGACATCGACGTTTACGACGAGAACGACCACGTGATCGATAGACGATATCCATCGAAAAAAAATATTGTGAGTGTGATGTCATCCCCCAGCTCATATTTGCCCAATAGTCGAGCAGGAAGATGCCATGGAGTGGCTATGCATAGGTTCAAAGGCTGGCGATTATAGGTTTCTGTTTTGTGAGTATGGGCGCCCATTCTCAGTTTGTAGCACTAAGTATGGATTCCGACCCCTTCAGATGCGGGCCATGGGGAACGCCGTGTTGAGAAATCTCCTTACGTTACCTATGAAGGTTAAAGCATCAGATCAGTGTACATCTATTCCATTCTCACGATTCATAACAGGTATATTACCTGTAGATCATGTTGCGCACAAGAACTACTCAAACTGTGACGGCTGCAACTGCACGTTGAAAAAAACACCTGTGAGTAGAGTAGAAGCCCTCATACTGAACAGATATTGACGGAACGCAGGGCCAGTCTGAGAGATTCTTTGTTAAACCGCAATCCGTGCTTTGGGATTATGTGGGGTACTGTTTTGAGCTTTTTACAGACTCTCATCCCCTTTTATTAATAGAGAATCAACGAAATCCTAGCAACTTCGCTAGGGAACGGTGCAAATTTAACTGTATGTTTCCCGAAGATTAAGATATTTGACAACCTCATACTCACTGATAGCTAATCGATAGGTGATTCTCGACGTGAGCTGATCGTTCCCCGATGATTTAAGCCTGACTCAACCGTATTTTGGGCGTACGCAGTGTTGTTATAGTGGCGGAATCCTAAGTAGTAAGTGCTCTTGCCTGAGTACCTGTAAACTGAGCATCATGGACATACTGGGTTAGAGGCCGGAGCAAGTATCAGAGATGCAATAAATGATCCGAATTATGAAGGCGCGCGAGGGCCACCTTCGAGTGCCCCTGGCCCATCCGCTCCTGGTCCATTCGCTCCCGGTGTCTATGCGCCTCCTATGAGTGGGAATCTTCTTCGTGAGTTCACCGACAGTCTCTTAGATCATTCAAGTGAAATACATTCTGCAAGGCCTTCCGTTGTCTATCGAAGTGACAATAGCACAGGTACCAGGTGCATTTTCAGATTCATCCGATAACGATACTGCGAAAATCAAGAACTTCACACATATGGATCCCTCAGACCCATGGCCTCGGAGCGGTAACAATGAGGGAAGGTCAAGACCTCATCCCGTGACCGATGTGATTCCCTGCTACTCTCATCGTGAAGTGGTGCCCAAGGTTCATAAATTTCAAGCCAACTGTCGGATAGTACGTATAACCTGCAACTAGAATGATTAGTATACAGAAAACGTGATTCAACTTACAGCTTTGCTGGGCATCTTGTAGCAGCTACGAAAGCTCTTGGGAAAAATCAAACGGGACTTACTTCACAAACGTAATGTTATTTTATTACTATAGGTAGCATCCAAATGACGCTAGACCTCAGATAATTGTGGACTATTTGACAAACGCTTCACCAGATGACTTTACATATAGAAGATTGAATAGAAAAATCAAGTGATTCGATTGATTCAGTTTCCGGTTGTTAACCCCTAACTGACTTTTCAGGTCTGAATTTGGTAAACCGATCCCAAGGAGAATTGATGAATATCAAACTCCTCAGGTGAGTGCACTCCAAACGCCCCAGCGTCGGTAAGGAGTGAAGGATATGATTTAGCTGTTCGCCTCGAGAAACATGGGGAATGGAAGTGAACCAAATAACAAGTATGAGAATCAGATTGACTTTTAAACCCGCTCTCTATCCCAAACCAAAACGAAACAATGGTTTTTCAGAGGGAAGTGTCACCAAACATATGTACCAAATCAAAGCGGAAGTACTGCTCAGCCGACAAATATATTGATATGAATACAAAGCAGTCTGTTACAATAGTAAAATATACAAGTATATGACTAAGAAAGTATGCGTTATCTTACGTGAGATAGCTATACCGTACGCCCCCGGGAAGTGAGCCATACCCTGGGAAGTGGGCCACCCGGCATTTTTCTCTTTCTAGCCCCAAATATTTGTACTGAAAATCATTGATAGGTCTCAAAGATACCTTGATACCACTACGCAAATACTTGGGTCACAAATCCTACGTTTGGGTGAGCTATGGCTGGTGTACGGGCGGGGTGTCCCACTACGAAATGAGATCCAGGTAAATTTACCGGGGTTACCCATGAAGCCGGCTCAAATTACCTGTACTACAAGTAAACCTCTACACGTAAGTCCACACACATACACGTCTTGAAACCGATGCATGTAAAAAGAATTTCCTGTATACACAAAGAGAATGGTATTACAGGTTTTTTCAAAACTATGCGTTGAGTATACATCTAATTGTCGCCTTTATAATCCTGTTCGTCCTGCGTGAATGCAGTTTGACGCAGCGAGTCATCCCGGTCAATTATGAGCCATTCTCCTCTCCTAATCCTTGCTTGGTTCTGGATCCGGCTGACCGCACATTTGATCAAAGGTACATCGAGCATGAACATCCTACCGAAACCGATGTATGATATCAGTTCGGTCGAAGCGTCTCCATGGGCGTCATTTGCTTTGGTTATCTATTCCATTATGTGAAGCTAACGGTAGTCAACAACATAATCGAGAGCTTAATTGCCAGGATACAATCGAGTGATCCATACCTAATTTTGTTGAACATATTGGCCGGTCGACTGTTGTATTGGTTCCTATCCTGCTCATACTTGAACTGCAAGTGGTGAGTCGTGGTACAGGTATTATAATTAGAACTTACCTTGACGAACAAGTTTTCATGGCTGACCTGCGCCGAGGACGGGTTCCTCACACAGGCAAAACGAATGCAGTCCCTTCGCTCGCCGAGTCGGAGCTTCCCCCAGCGCCCACAATACTCTGGTAAGTACTCTATCCACGCACCAAACTCTTGAGGCAAGTTGACGTTCGTTTGGAGGAATGTGGCCGCTTGCTTTCGCTTGTTGAGCTGCATGCGGAAGTCCAGGAGGCGAGGGAAACGAATCATGTTTTTGAGTTCTTTTGTCATGTTAATTGTGCAAATCAGGAGTATAGATACGTACAACCGGCGTAGACTTGCTCCATTGCCCTTGTGTCGACTGGCGCATTCGAACTCCCAAGCAGCAGCGCCTTTCGGGTCTTGTGAAATTGCGAGACCAAAGTCAATTGGGCCATCTGAAGAATACACTTCATTACCATGGCAGACGGACCGGCTAGTTGTCTTGCGCATGCAATGGTCTTTCGACAGTATTGCTCTGTGATATACGACCAAGTTACCCAGACAGGTCGACACCGAATAACCACTTCAGCTACCACAAGAAGGGCATGAACCGTCAGCTTGCAGACAAAAACTTGATTATAGTTGTTCTGGGAATGGCGTCTGCACAAAGTATAAGTTTCAAAAATAATAATAAATGTTGCACTCACTCTTCGTATCGCTCGACATAACCTGCAATTTACATTTGAATCTGTTCAATCAGTTAGGTAGTGTTCTCGAACTGTATCAAACATAGGCGATGGAAAAGATAAAGGAATAAAAGAAATGGGCCGAAAGGGCCAACGCCGGTCGAGGAGAGCAAGTCGGGACGAGCCGCAAAGTCGGCGGAGGGGGCGCATACATCGTCCAGAGGCAATTAAAGCATGTGCGCGGGAGCTCGTATGATCTTTGAGAGCGACATTAGACCGATATATAGGTCGGAGGGCAGAGGGCCCAGTTGGTACTAGCGCTCCCGGAAAGTATCCAGACACGCTGTTACGGAAGTCTCTCGTGTCGAAACTTCTTGTAATCTACTTGATACTCATAAGCCCGCTTCCTCTTTCACATTAGGCTCGTTATCTGCGAGAAATAGTGACTGCTTCGTCTCAAACTTGCCGTACCTTGCAACTATGTGGAAACTGGCAGCATCATACAGACGGCTTTTTTGAGCCCCGAGTATCTCACGTCAGCAAGTGGACATCTCTGACTATTTAGCGCTTTAGATCATGTCGCTGTCTTGCCTGATGGTCGGGAAACGAAAGGAACAAACTGCAAATTGGTGCATGAAATAAGCGCTGTCCGGATACTTTCCGTAAGCGCTAGTACAAGTGAGAGCATAGGAGTATGAGCCGGAATATATGTTCACGCCAATCATTCTTCATGAAGAATTTATCTAGCACTCATAGACTGATATGGCCAAGGACAAACACTCAAGTCGTGAATATGCTATATTCTTGGCGGCAGGTGTTGGTGTAAAATAGGCCATGGTGGCAATGGATGTGGCCGGGCGCCGGGCGGTTTGGTCTTTTGGCCGTGTGGCTGGTCTAACAACCCTCATCCGCACTTCCTTACCAACCACCACCTGCCTGGACCCCAAATCTAGAGCCTTGGAATAGCGCAGAGTATAATATGCGGTGCGTATATTAATACACTCTAAGCCGTAAGGCTAACAGATCTTGTTCAAGGCCAAGCAACCTAACCAACAACACGCTAGGCCGACCCCCAAAATTGTGAGAATAGTTACTTCGACTTGTATAATCATGCTGACTCTTGCGAGCGCCTGATCATCCATCTCTACCTTCTAATAACCCGACCGTCAACTCAAGTAGTGTACCGGAGCCAGGTGCACCTTGTGAGGTGCTGATCCCACTCAGCCTGAGCGATCCTCCAAATGTCGAACCAAACTCGGAGGAACGGGATACGACGGCAATTTATTCATTTTGTACTATCACTTGTACTCACGATACAGTCATAGACTGGCCTTTGCGTGGTGAACAAGACAACAAAAACAATTGCGATCCTGCCAAAGCCGTTCGGCCCAGCGACCACCCGCTTCGCAAGCGTGGCTAGCCCGTTTGACTTCGCCTCTCCTCATTTTTTTCCCACCCACTCGACTGGCCGCTTCGACTTTAATTGACTCTACCTCGAAACGAAGCTCTTACGATGGATCGCACCTGGCGTGGTGATAGCACCAGCGACGATGGACTTGTGTGAAAACAAGGTATTGTATCGGACACACAGTATAAAACGCTTATGGTTTCCATGTAAATAAGTACTACAAAAAATGTAGAACACAGGTAATTGAACTGAGAAGCGCGCATACATTCAGCGAGACGACGACATGTAAAACCAACGTAAAATAGTCCGAAGACCTGTACAATGTAGCAAAACGACTTGAGATTTTACCTGCATAATACATGTCTGTCACCACCTGTCTCAGCAGGACTATCATCTTTGGTCGACAGATACCCCTCCCAGCACATCTTTTTCACCGGTTCCAACCGCTGCCGGCAGCCAGACTTCATTTATCTTTCCATCGACGCCCAAACCTGCCGCCGTTTGGTTCGCGGGGTCCTTCTCTGGTTATATCTTCTGTAAGTCATGCACTCGTTCTCGCGGTACTGCGCATATATCTCTGAAGATGACCCGATCGGGACGCCGACGATGATATATAGTTTGTCGACGCTGTCCATTGGTCTGCGGTCACCGTTCGATTGGTTGTATATACTGCCTGTAGCGCGCCCTGTAATGCTGGCTTTACACTATCATCTTTCCCCCATCGTCGTCTTATCATCGTCGATATATTTGGCCGTTGAGCCCAAGGATAACAACTACAGCGTTTCGACGATAGCAATACGACGCCGGCGATGGAAATGGCGCCAGTATTGAGACAAACACATCGGCTATCGCTGAGCTATAAGGATACGTGCCAGAGATATGTTGGTAAAGATGATAGCAGCCATTCTCGAGGCCAGGATCGGCTGGTTCGACCCTCTGCATGTACTGGATTAGCTCCTGTAAAACGGCTGCCTGCATCGCACTGGAACGTATCATTTTTCTTACGGTCCGAGTATGGGCGTTACTCAGCGATTATATAAAGATACCGCCGTTTCATACACCGAAGTATAAATAAGATACCGCAAGCACGATGCCGGACCCGTCACGAAAACCTCCACCCGGTCAGTATCTTTCGGTCGAACGATGTTGATCTACCATCATCTTTATTCTTTGTACTTTACATGAGTCGAAGATCAATCTCGCAAGCGATTGATAGTTTGTATATTGCCTTTCGCACAGCTCGCGTACCAAGTATCATCATTGCTCGTACTCAATCCCCATCGCCTGCTTTCAGCACACTGCATCGATACGTGGAACTAAGCGCCAATTAGTCAGCACCTCATCTTATCTGCTGTCGCATGAGGGTCAAAATATCGATTGTTAAAGATACAGTATATTGAAGAGCCCGATCTACCGGCATCACCGATACGTACCCGGCAAGGGCACCAGAGATACTCGTACAGTATCTCTTCTGCCTCGGTCCCAGCAGATATCGGTTGAAACAATGATACAGCAGTGTATATGCGCCGCTCGCCGTGTACTGCAGCTGGCACGCGGCATTTACACCTGCTCAATATATGGGTACATTCCCATGCATATCGAAATATGACATGGCTGGCATTTGTATCTTCTAGGAGAGAGGATACCAAACCAGTCGGTGCGGGAGAGATACCGGTGCGGTATCTCTTTTGTTCCAATTCATATGCCGGTAGGTCACAGTAGCGATACAGCGCATATACGCTACTCGTTTCCTTTATCCTCTTCTGTCCTTTGATATCCGGCGATAATGATCGCGCGGGCGATACTGCCATCAAATATGCAGAAACGTTGTACTACATATTACTGTATCTCTTGCTGCTGGTAGATATAGACCCCATCGACTTAAGAACGATACCGGGCAACTATATCTTGCCATGGTAGACCGGAACACCGAATGGACCAACGATATACCTGTACATATACATGCCTGGTTCGCCGCACGGGGCTGCTTTCGGACGCCAGTGGACTCCGCACTTCTTTTACGCGTCAGAGCCCTGTACCCGCATGGGAGTGCTACCCCCTGCGGTATAGACAAATAGCATATGGCGAGTATCTGTATCTCTCCCGTACGTCGATATACATACACCGGCTCATACAAGATACCGGCGCGGTATCGCTTTTACTGCGGTCCATCTTACTATCGACCCGATCAGGGATACACGGGTGGAGATATACCGCTCCTCATCCTAGTACCGATTAAGCCCTCAGCTGCGGATCTTAATACATATGAAACGGTATGCTATGGGTTAATGAAGTAGTGTAAATTGTTGTTTTCAGCAATTGTTTGAGTTTTGCATGCACGCACTAATCGAGGTGGAGCAAAACCCCCAAATCAGAGCAGGTGAACAGTCCTACGCGAGTGGATGTATCGTTTTGGTACCGGCAATACCGAAGCGATCGACGGAAAAAAGATACCTGTACGGTATCGCTCTTGCTGCGGTCGACCTCAATATCCACCCTACCAAGGATACATGCGCGGAGATGTGCTACTCGTCATACTACATTCCGATCCAGCTCTTGGCCACGGATCACACCATATGTAAAACTGTACGCTAATAAAAGATTACATATTGTTATTTGCAGAAAGTGCTCAAGTCACGCATGCACGCGTGAATAGAGCTTGAACAAAGCATCGAAGCGAAAGCATGTGAACAGTCTTACGCGAGTTGGTGTATCGTTTTGGTACCGGCGATACCGGTGCAATCGGTGCACAAAAGATACCCGTACGGTATCGCTCTTGCCGCGGTCGACCACAATATCCACCCTACCAAGGATACATGCGCGGAGATGTACTACTCGTCATACTACATTCCGATCCAGCTCTTGGCCACGGATCACACCATATGTAAAACTGTACGCTAATAAAAGACTACATATTGTTATTTGCAGAAAGTGCTCAAGTCACGCATGCACGCGTGAATCGAGCTTGAACAAAGCATCGAAGCGAAAGCATGTGAACAGTCTTACGCGAGTTGGTGTATCGTTTTGGTACCGGCGATACCGGTGCAATCGGTGCACAAAAGATACCCGTACAGTATCGCCCCTGGTGCGGTCGACCTCAATATCGACCCGATCAGCGATATACGCGCGGAGATGTCCCTACTACTCATCATCCCACATACTTACCTAGCTCTGGGCTGCGGATCGCGCTACACGTAAACAATCAGGCTAATAAAAGAGTACATTTCGTTACTTTAGCAAGTGTTCAACTCATGCACGCACGCATGAATCGAGCTTAAAACAAAACGTCAAAACCAGAGCAGGTGAACAGTTTTACGCCAGTCGGTGTATCGTTTTGGGACCGGCGATACCAATGCCATCGGTCCACAAAAGATGCTCGTACTGTATCGCTCTAGCTGCGCTTGACCTCGATCCCTCCTACCTGGTTAATGATACATGGCCAGAGATGTACCGCTCACCATCCCACATACTGATACAGTTCTCGGCTGCGGATCACACTACATATAACACGCCACGCTAATAAAAGGGTACGTATCTTTATCTGCAGAAAGTGTCAAGTCCAGTATGTATATATGGGTCGGGTCCTAGTAAGAAATCAAAACCGGGGCGGGTGAACGGTCATACGCGAGTGCGCGCATCGTTTTGGGACCAGCGATACTGATGCGATCGCCGCACGAGCGATATTGCTATACTATCTCTTTAGCCATGACTGGTCTGGGCGTCGACCGAACTAATCAAACAGCTATGTATATCTATATATGTACCGCTCAATGTCGCGGGGTGATCTCGCTCTGGGTCTCAGCTCAGTTTCACTGGTACCCCTCTCAGACACGTAATAAAATGCGTTATACCCGCGCTTATATATATGAACCTTAGCTACGACCCTTGTCTCCGTACCAGGGATACCAATATGTAGGGTGTCATTTATGCCGCGGTCGAGATGAATGTGGAACGGAACAATTTTACAGATGTGGGCATGGCGTCTACTACAAAGAAAAAAACTTGCATTCCGATGCCTGCTTTGGATTGAAAGACTATGCGTACATGCATCTACCGGTATCAGAGATACCATCTTGTAGCCGAACAGATGATACCCGTGCATATCTCTTCTACTGCGGTTAACACGTATATCGGCTTGGATAGCGATACAGTAGCGCATACGTGAACCTCATTACACCGAACCTTCCTCGCTCCGGGTCTCCAGTCAAACTCGTACAATAGAATCGCCCTTAGTATAGACACCGCCTGATACACCTGTACCTAGGTAGACCTTCTACTGTACTGATAGGTTCTTTGGCTAAACATACTCGTACGGTATCATCATTGCTGTGATTTTAGCCCGCATCTCGACTCCACTAACCATGCAAGTACTACCGTATCCAACACCGGCCGCTTGCTTATTCTAACTATTAATTTAGGGCTCTGTTTATAATTGTATCTGCATATATCCGTTTACATATGACATCAGGCGTTACAGGAGGCACTCTTATAACATAGGCCCACTCGGACAGATAGGTTAGCTCTCAATTATTCTCAGCTGCTTGGGTGTCACTCGGGAAGCTACCACTTTCACGTTATACTTTGTTCGCTTTGATGGACGAGGCGACGACGTGGGTGAAATGTTCACCGTTCTCCCTTGCAGGCCGGCCCGTTGTGCTTGTAGCAAAGGAGTGGTCGGCTGGGCGTCTGGGGACGAGGAACCTGGGTTGTTTTCCTCTGGCTGGGTCATACGTTCCACCCGTATTTCGCTGTCCCCCTCCGGCTCCAGTGATTCCAGTCGACCGGTACGTGTATCAGGCAGGGTCACTGCTACGGGTCGCTTGGGCGGCGAGCCAGAACCTCGTGTAGCAAGAATCAGGCCCAGAGGCTTCTAGAGGCCGGTCAGTATTATTCGAGATATAATGTAATGTGTGTACCTTCGGGATCTTTCTCTTTTTTGAAGGCCCGATCGACTTTGCCTACAAACATTATTTTCACTTCAATTTTAATGACAGGTAGATAGGTCTGATTTTATAAAACTCACCGGGCTGACTTTGGGCATTGCGTCTCCCTTGTCCGCGAGTGCCAACTCCACCTCACGCGAAGGCTGAAAACGTGTCATTCTGCCAATGGGTCGAAAGTCCGTTTCTAGGAAACTCACCGTGCTGAGTTCAGGCGTTGCGTCTTCCGCACCTGCAAGCACCAATTCCAGCTCCTGCAAAAATCGAAGACACGTCAATCTTCTGGTGTTTGCCAATAGGTGCGTTTTTATGTAACCCACGCTGCTGACTTTGTGCGTTGCGTCTAGTTCCCCGCTTGCGAGGGCCGATTCCACTTCCTGCAACTGCGGAAGACCTGTCGTCTGCCGATGGGTCGATATCTCTACCTTTATACCACTCACCGTACCGCCTTCGAGCGCCATCCCTTCTGCGCGTGCAAATGACAACTCCATCTCCCGCAAAAACTAAAGACATATCAATCTGCTACCATTCATACCGAGAAATAGAAGCCAGACGTGAACTTACTGTATCATACCCTCCCTCCCCAAACATTAATACTTCCACTCCCTTACACATCGCCCGAAGGTACCCGTCGTTTGGGATAACGCTGTTTTGAAACGCCATGAAATACGTTCTGTAGATTTTGAAATTTATCTCAGTGTCTGTTGACATTCTCAAACTGCTTACCTTGGTTGAAGCAGTTGCGGGAAACTGAGCACAGGACGGATGCAACGGCGGTCAGCGCGTAGCGAAACGTACTTGAACACGAGGTTAGAACCCTTGATCATGATTTGTCGTTATCTTATCACAGTCGGTAGTTATGATAAGCACAAACTGTCCTCGATTCAAACATAATCGATTAGCTAGCTGACGGGTCACACAATTGGTTTCCTGTCAAAATAACTGAGCATAGAGAGATAGAGCGAAGCTGTCCGACTCACCAGATGTGTTTCTTGTAAGCCACTCATCACACCACCGCAGACTAACTACGTCGTCCTGTTTTGAGTGTGTAATGCCTGTTAATTTGTTTATGTGAATAATTTAGTGATGACGTACCCACAAATGATCTTGACATGCGTAAAACATCCGTCGTGCTAGCTCGCCGAAAAACCTGCTTCTTTGACGAGCATAAACCTCCATACCGGGTATCGGTTGGCCATTCTTAGATCTCCATTCCCAGAGCACTTGGTATGTCTGGAATGTCCGAATCGCCATAATCATCTCGCGCTTCAAGAGAATCAGCTGCTCATTCCATCGCTTGTATCGTTCCCTCGATCGAAACCATTCGGTTTTTAGGGCTTCAAACAATACAACGATTGGTCATTTCTTGCCACATCGTTGAATAAGATCCTGCTCACCTTCGACTTGCCATTTATCGTTGGGAGCGACTTCGCTCCTCCAAATCCACGACATCGAGGTGATCCCATGCCCTGTTTTCTGGGCGTATTCCTCATAATACAGTTTTAATGGTTTCAGATCCTCGCGCCTCAGTTCAAGAAACTGGTCCTGGTCTGCCTGTACCATTCCTAACGCTTGAAGCGCGCCGCGGGAGTTCTCATATCGCCACTGGGCCTTCAGTATCTTGGCGTTGTGACCTTTTATAATCGATTGGGAGCGCGTCGTGGCGATCTGGCCACGAACGTTTGCATTCTTGAAATTTATTGTGGCCGATCGCGCCCCTAGGACACGCTTTACTGACTGGAGCGCATCCACACAGGTACCACGACGGAGGCGCTTCTCCAGATCCGAGAGGGAGGAGAGCCCCGCGCTGGCAAGGGTATCGGGTGAGAACGACGAAGGCAGTCCAAGGTCGACATTCTTCTCTTCACCATCCTCTTCTACGATTTTCTGCATGCGGGGGCGATCGGGTTCATCTAGTCCGTGCATGTAGAAAGAACACCTGTTCTGGAATGTTTGTATGCGCTCTTCTAATGCCAGACGTTTTGAGTCGAGTGAGTTCGCCTGCCTGGGGGTTGGTTTCGAATGCGCCTTCGAGTCCTCGTTATATTGGTGTCTGATAAGTCGTTAGCACTCAATAATATCTATTCGCTAAGGAATAGTATGCTAACATGCTATGCTCCAGCTCGATTCCTTCGGAAACCCATCGAGCCGCTCCTGGACGTTGCCCTGGAACACGCGTTGTAGACGACTCCTTTTTGCGCTCGTCCTGTAACGTTTCTTGAAATCCACCTATTTGTAGCGCTGATCATGAGATCAGATGTTTTTTTAGCGGGTTGGGTTTTACCTTTGAGGACGGGATCAGCAAAAACGCTATGCCATCGACCGTTTGCAAGCTTGTATGGCTCGATCGACTCTTGCTCCCATTCTTGAAGCGTATCTGCTGGTATGCTGGCTGTTGAGCCCTCGTGGTTCTTCCGCTCACGTATCAGCATCTTCTTCGCGTCCTTAAACCGCACAGGGAGAGATGTTTCTATTTGAATTCATGTGAGCAAAGATGCGGCATGTTCGAGAAAGATAATACCCATTCGAATAATTTTTTCGAACGTGAATTGGACGGCAACGTTATCAAGAGTTTCGGTTCGATGACCTGGGCCCTGCTCGGATGTGCTACCTGAATGTTCGTTGAAATGAGCCCAGACTCGCTCTGGCCCCTCTCCTTCCAGTTGACCAACATGCTGCATATACTCGATTGACCAGCGTATGACGCACTGGGGATCATGACCAAGTGCGTGCCATTTGGGTAGCGCACCGCGAATGTCCAAATCTTCTGGAGGCCGAAGCTCGGGGGGAAGGCGTTGGAGTCTAGATAGGTAGTTGACGAACCAATGACAGAATACATCATAGGTCATGCCGATGGGAATTTTTCCCTTCGCTGATAGGTAGCGGTACACGTTTCCAAGCGCCCAGTCCGCATATATGAACCTGTGTTAAGCGTTAGATCGACGAAACTGGAGAATTAAATAGAATTTGGACAGACAATTCGCCTCGTGTAAAATCGACCATCCCTCGAGGCATGATACAGCTGTGACTCGTGCAAGTAAATGCGCCAATCCCTGTAATGTCCCGACCAGCGCCGCGAAATGAAGTGTCGTTCCCCGCTTTATGATGGTCACACATTGGTTTCTCCTAAATTACATTAGGTATAAAATCAATGGATGGTAGTAATAAACTCACAGTGCGCGCCGGTTGTACAACGGTACTTGACCACTCCTTGAACCGTTCCTTTTGGCCAAAGTACGCCAGTCCATCCGAAAGGCAGATGTCACCTTTATCGACCTTCTTAGCTTTCCTTGAGCATCGGAAGTTCCCATCGTAACTGATGTTCATCCGAAAATATGGTCTACAAAGATGGATAGATGTATCATTACCCACACGCGATCGGTATCATTCAAAATAACTCGCCTATCTCCCGGCGATAGCTCATCTTCCTCGTAGTTGAAGCCCAGTCTTGGGCAGGCTGGACAGCAGAGAGCCTGGTCGTTCGGGTGTACGTCTAATGTATCATGCCGCTGGAATCCATAACCTGCCCTTCGTAAATTCAAAAGATGGAGGTATCGCCGGTGAGTCCATATCATCTCTCGGTATCTATCTTTGACGTCTGCCGGGAAGCCAGGTCTAGTAATCCGCTCGATGACTAAATAGAATTTGTGCGCAGAGGTACGACCGAGGGTACAAAAAATATTGAAAACATCCAAAAGCCGAAAGGTGAAGGCGGTTCGAGGGTGTACATGAGAGCAAGGGAAAAGCCCGATCTCTATAAGTTGAAGTGGTTTGGGCTTCAGCGTACTGAGATCGCAGTGACAATAACGGACAGCAATAGAAGAAAAACCGTCCAGGTCGCCAACCAAGAGTTGGCTGTTATCATCGCTACTAGGGCAAGGCTTTCCATCGTGTCCGAGGTATGTGATTAATCCAATGCCCGCAAGCGATGCTTCAAGCCAGACTGCCCCATCCCAGGACTGTATTCGATGGGTTGGTTGAGCCCGATGGGTGTTGACCAGACACGCGGAGCAAGAAGGCAGGGAGTTAAGGCAGCTTGTACATCGGTATATTTGCACTGCTGATTCAAGGCAAAAGGCACAAAACCCCTTCGGAGGTGCGTCGCGTTTGAACCACGCTGACAGATAGGCATCCCGCCAGAGGTCAAGCCATTCGCGCAGCACTTCGTTAGGCGTCTTTGGGTGCTTCTAAGCTCAACAATCGGCAATAAGATAAAAGAAACAATCACCTTTGTACGCGATCCTGGGCGAGTGCCAGCATCACCAGTCTCGAGAAGCGTGGCGTCCTCGAATGCAGTCTCTTTTGGCTGGACGTCATCGATCTCATCGTCTCGGAACGTAGCATTCTCGAGATCATCGTCATTATCCGAAGTGACCAATTCGTCCAGGATTTTGTTTAGGCTGTCCCAGTCGGAGGTACCCGATCCTCCAGCTGGTGCAGCGCTTGGCAGCTGAGCACCTTGGTGTTCCAATGCGGGCTTGAATGAGCTACTCGCAGTAAAAACTCTGGTTTTTGGAGTAACCCTTCGGCGACTAGTAGAGTTTTTAGTCTGCTTACTAGGACGTTCGCCATGACGTTCGATCGTCACCTTAGTTGACCGCTCGTAGTCTCTTTCGATTGTGCAGTGTGCGCGTTTGGACATTCAGTTTACGGTTATCGCGCAAGAGGTGTCAGTTGAGACTAGTTTTGATGTCTAATTGCAACCTGGATGCGTAAAAGCTGCCGCGAGGCCTGGCTGTGCGGCTGAAAAATTGGGCCAAGTATATTCGGGCCGAATCTCCATCCTGTCCCCCAAAATGAGCGCATTTTCTTTGTTTTTTCCCTCTCTCTTCAGGCTATCAGTGCTAGGGGTCTATCTCATCCTAGCCAGTGGTTCAAAATACTACCCATGCGGTGCCTGTATCAATCAGACCCATCCTGGGGTATTCCTCGCCTATAACACCAAAGGCTGACCTAGAACGCCTCCAAATTTCATAGGAAACGCGAAGGCTCATACCATCCACCCGAACAATCGGGTTGATAATGCCGCCCACGCTGCGCAGATACCCATTTGGGGGATGTTTGAATTGAATAGATGGCCGTGGAAATCTGACGGTGCGAAAAAAACCTCCATTTCACACCATAGGTGTCGGGCTGAGCCATGCCGCTTAAACCGTTGACCAGTGATATCAACTTGCTCTGCGCACGTCGCAGCCTCAATATATCGCATGATTTCGGATGTATTCATCGACGGGGGGAGTCGCGACGTGCAATACCACGAACCAGAAATTATTAGAGAAATAAACGAATAACTCGGCCAAGATTACACTGCATGTATCTATTTGCCCCATTTCGCTCAGTGACTACTATCACTATCGCTCGCCTGTGCTGCCACTATAAACATGTTTTGTGGCATATATGCGTACTACCTTGTAAACCGAGTGCACGTCATCTCCCATGTCTTCCATGGTCGACTTCCAAAGGAGATATTCAATGAGCGATTTCCAACTGGTAATTTCAACTTGGATATGGTGAATGATCGTCTCAAGGGCAACACGGAACTCATATGGAACCTACTTATTGGTTGGCTTTTGGGAATCTGCTCCCTGGAGACAGAGACGAAGAATCCGATGCAACCCGCCCAGTGTCCGACCTGGGAACAGCTGCACAAAATGCCGCATAGGGCCGATTCCGGATTGATTCATGATCATGTCGTCATCTTGGATCGAAGTTCAGGTCCGCGCGCCAATGAATACCTGAGCGCAAGTAATGAGATTCCGTTGAGAGACGCCGTGGAGTGCTAGAGCGCTTGGTCATTATAGTGAGGTAAAGCCGTAGTCGATAGACGAGCGGTAGCTGACTGATAGCATTGGTACCGTGTTACGGCGTCCAATATACATATGCATATGTGCCAATACCAGTGAGTCTATACTGATCATGACGTTCTAAGAAACTACCACTGTGACAGGCCGCGCTTAAGATCTGGCTATGAATTAACTGCCCATGTTCAACATCTCACCACGCCGTCCCAAACTGTTGTATTTCATCCTCGGATTGGAGTGCGGTTAGCTGGACGACGCGCGGCCGATGCTAACAAGACATCTTAAACGCATTCAATTCAAGTTCTCGTTTCGCGTGTAGATATGTGATCGCAAAGACCAGTGGAGGACGCTCATCCCATATGGTTTTTGCGATGGACCAGCCAACTGGATAAAACTAGTCTCCCCCGTTCGTTTTAGTGAATTTTGAGTAAGCGAGCGCATTGGGACTCAGTCGTAACTCGTCTATCGACCTAGACATGCGGGGTTTGGCGCGAAATCCTGTCCTGTTAGGCGGTACTTGCGAGATCCAACGTCTGAAAATGTCAGGCGAGAGTGATCGGCGCGATATGAACGCATATACAGATGGATAATCATTAGAGCCATCAAGGAACAGCTCATCACTGGGACCGGTTACTCGTTTCAACGCATGGCTTCCCCTGTCCCGCTCAGCCGACAGGGAGGGGGGTTAGCATTATCCATAGTTGATTACGATGTAATTTACGTATAATCCATACTTCTGATGGCCACCAGGCAGGCTGACCGCCACATGCTTCGATGTTAGGCCGCAACTATACTAGGTTCACCACGCGGCGATCCTGCCTGCTGATAGAAGATGATACCGCCATTGCGGCAGAGATGTTACCCCGGCATATAGGCCGGTTGCCTGCTTTAGATCCCTCGTACCTCCTCCCCCTCCTCTCGCTCTTCCACTACTCCTCCCCTGTTATATACATTTTGCTTGCCCTCTGCTTACGATCGTCGACATGCCTAAGTATAGGCCGCCGAATAAACCTAAGAAGAATCCGGATCCGGATCCGGTCATTATCCCCAGTGGTCGCGCCCTTCAGCTCCCCGACGAAATCGATGTTGGTATGAAGCGCTGGTGGGGCACAGAGAAGAGGTTGAGAGAGGCATGGAAGCACGTCGCCCCTCGCGGAACCACGACCAAGAACGCGATCACTTGGGTCAAAGATGTTTTCGTCAGCGAGTTCTTTCCCGACTACTTCAAGGACTTGTCCTTCAGCGAAAACGATGCGCTCTGGTATCACCAGCATATTGGCACGGTAAGTGTCTTTGGCGCTTATGTCATACAAAGCTTACGTACGCATCTATCTCAGAAAATTTATGGGTTTGTTTATCGCGCGGCCAAGACACTCGAGGAACGTGGCACGCTCCCGACGTTCCGAGTTAGCAACGGACCCCGAATAAAAAAGAGGACTTCCGGCCATGATTACTGGCGTCGCTCCGACTTGGCTAGGTACGACGAACTTGTAGCTGAATGGGTGAAGACCCACCCCACGCCTACCAACTTCGGCGAATGGATGGCGCTATCCCGAAAACTTTTCGACAAGCAGCCCAATGAAATTCAGGAAAAATTCAAAGAGATCGCGGCTGCAGATCTGGCTGCCATCCAGGCTCATGAGATGGTCACGGTGAGCGACGCTCGCAACAAGTAAGTCTTGTTTTATAACTTTATATGTGACTATATTTTGACATAGGTATTCGTTACAGATATCTGAAAAAATTCGTTCAGGAAATAAAAGCGCTCATTCATCAGGGCGAGATGAAGTGCGGTATACAGGCTTGCGTCCAGCTCGTGATGCCGCTCAACGGGAATCAGTACAAACTGAAAAGGTACGCATTTTCCCTCAAAGGCTCGATGTAACTCTCTTACTAGCCTGCACACGTCAGTCTCGTATCGCCACCCTTATCGGAATTCGCAAAAACTGGCCCTATCGAGGACGTGCTGACCCAGCTGCAAGAGCAGATAGAGCGAACGGGCAGTAAGTAATATCTTCTGCGTCTCAACATTCACTAAGACGCTACGTTCTGTAGCGAATCATGTAATAGAGGGCCCCCCTCGCGTGCGGATCATATGTAATTTCTTGAAAGCAATGTACCCCTTCTATCCACCCGTCCCCCGAAGCGCCAGCGTCGAAACCCGCCGAGGTCTATGGAGGAACTTTGTTTGCATCGCTTGGGGTAAGTAGGGTCAACCGTTGTTTTCGAGCATCTTCTGACCGTTGCGTGGATGCCATTAGTTTTTCATGGAGGATCCGATAAAGTCCCATGGGGGATCATCAGCCTCGACGTCGAGAGCTGGATTCCGGCCGAGTGCATGCCGGAGGACGCGGTATGGTGCGACCCGGGCTCGATGAATCGGAAAAGCCTTCTTGACTGGGAGCGCGTAGTGCAACGCTGTCAAGACGAGAACCGGCCGTTTTGGTTTCGTCGCACCATCACTGGCCCTACTCCCATCGATCCCTCTCTTAGCGAAGAGTCGCGCCGAGAAGAGGTCGAACGTAACGGGAAAACCGAGTGCCACCTCATCTTCGAGCGTCCAGTTACCCGATCGCATGCCACCGGCGATTTGCCGTACACAGCCAAAAACTACAGCTACACCGCATACTATACGGCCTCCCAAGTACAGTCCGCCCCGAAGCCCGATCACTGGAATGACCTGCCAACCATTGGACCCGATACCTCCAAGCCGATCTTCCATCCTGACGAGCAGAAAACCATTCGCGACCTTGCACTTAAATGTCCGAACGACGTCGGCGAGCGCGTCGGAAAGGCACTGGATTGCCTCGAGGAGCACGAAAAACATATTCCATCATCGGTAAGTACCCCGTACTTTTATTTTACGTTCGTTTGATAGACTTAACCTCTCCACAAAACGATTTAGACTTCGAACGGTCTTTGGGCGTTCTCCGGCCAACTGCCTCCTATTTTTCCACGCGATCCTATCACGCAGCTTATGTCCAACTCGTTCGACCCTATTCACCCTCCCTTGTCGTATCTCACGACATCCAGTGCGCCACACGAGGACACCTTCCCACACTTCATCGGCTTTATCGAGACAGCTATATTTGGCGATCTGCTTTGTCACCGCGCAAGTAAAACATTGCTCGGTGGCCCTACTGGCGTTGTCAATGTCGTCCGCTCCCTCCTCATCATTCTATTCTGCGTACTTGCTATACGGGGCGATCTCGAACTCCCAGGCGTAGTTCCTCTTGGTTACGACAAGTCTACGCTCCCGTTTAAGATATATGAGCGCGTTCTTGAATGGATCGGCACGATCACCGACCTTCTTGAGACTAGCACCGAGATCCTGCGCAAGACCTCCCAGGAGCGCTCCTCGCAGCGATATGCCGCCCTCATGTCCGCCCCACTTTTTGTTGTCGACGAATCGACCGAACCCACCCCCGATGACGCTGGACCATCACGCGCCACTCCAGTTGCTGGTCGAGCCGCCTCGCTCTCGCTCCCAACCAAAAAGGCTCGTCGTTCAAGAACTTCCCGGTCGTCCAAGGGCAAGCGTAAGCGGGACCAGGATGAAGAGAGCGAGGCACAGGAGAGTATGGCTGGGAGTGATGACGATATCGACCCCAAACAGTTCGAGGGTGATTCCGATGGGTCCACCAATGCCGGTACGACCTATGGGGACGGAAATGCGCCCGATATGGGCGAATATGCGACCGATGTGGGCAGTGACGGAGACTCTCCCATGAAATCGCCTCGTGCAGCGAGTCCTGAATCTGAAGACGAGTCTGAGCCGCTCCTGAACGCGCAGTGGGAGGAACTCTCGACACAGGAATATCCGCTAGCGTTTGGAGAAATGGGCCCCTTGCCCAGATTCTATCCCACTCCTTACGTGTCGGCCGCCCAGGTCACCGCCGCGCTTCAAGAGATGACCCAAAGTGCTACCGAGAGGTTGGAGGAGTTTCGCGCATTGGGCGATTCGCACGAGGTGGTTAGCCTATCGGATCAGTCAGCCGCTGTCGTGTTTGCCGCAGCTCATCCACCGATACTTCGCCCCCTCCGCCAGCTCTACTACTTGCGTCGGGTCATCTGGAAGCAAACCGCAACCCTAGCAACTATGACTATGTCGTACTGTCAGTTATTCTTGGCCGATCTGCGCAGCCTCATGACCACCTGCGGTCACGGAGAGAGGATCGTGCGCAAGGAAGGCCTCGACGTCTCCAGGACAGCCGACACACTATTGGCCCAAATTCACAAGGCGAAGCAGATCTCCGCTCAGCTGCAGTTCGCATTCTACGAGTTCAACGCGTATCACCGACTGGCCACCCAGTGGTTCCACGCGGTTGACCCGGCTTGGTGCACAAACCCCCCTCTCAGCGAAGACGACGACATGTGCGCCTTCGCAAAGCTCCACATTGCATGGGTCGATAAAGCAGAGGAGCTGACACAGCATATTCGTACGCGTCGCCTGGAAATTTTGGACGGGTTGCGGATACCGCATGAGGACTCAGTGCGCGACGAGCCGATTGTGTGGTTCAAGTTTGGTTGTCCGTCAAGAGTCGAGGAGCCGACTGGCTTGAGAGGTGAAGTTTGAATTTTATTATTGTGTTTAACTCGTCCTAACTACAGTGGCAGATTGTTTGAAAGGCGTGGCGGGAAAATCTCTGAAACCCGCGTCGACCGAACGGCTTATGGCTACGACAGGTATGTGTTTTCAACTTCTTAGGTTTCATGCCGCTAGATATCATATTACGCAGATATACCAAAAGATAAGCAGAAGCCAGGAATACCAATGTTATCTCAAGCCAACGGAACCGGGCAGCCCGAGTCAACTGATCAGTCGACGCCTTCGCCATCAGACGTGCCTTCGCCGGCCAGTCCACTCGCTCCCACGGTTGTGTCGGCTCCCAGAAGTCCAGTAATCCCAGCGGCACCACTTGCTATTCCGCTCCCCACCCCTTCCATGCCCCCCACGCCACAAGCTCACGCATCTCGCGAGCCGAGTACAAGGCCGCCGAGTAGGACCTCGTCGCAACCCCAAGCTTTGCTTGCGCCATCGGCTCCGAATGTTTCGGACTCGAATGCGATGGATGTCGATGCCGATCAAGATGCACCCGCGGCCGAGGGGAAGGAAAAGCCGAATCGCAACAAGCCGGCATCCATGAAGCCTCAGCCCCGTCAAGTGTCAGGCAGGCACCGGCCGCCCGATGCCACCGCAACATCTGCCTCCAAGACGCGAGCACAGGCAGCCGCCAACAAGACTGCCCCACGTGGGAGGCCCAATGCGCGTGGAAAGGTCAAACGCTAACCCAATGTATTGTTTCTCCATCCGAATGCCAAATCTTATATATTGTCTGATCTGTGTCATGATGCGATATAGCCATTGTATATAGCATCTATAAATACATCAAATCCCCTCTCTATCACGCGTGACTTCGTTAGATGCGTGGATTCTAACCCGGATATTGTCTCGGATGCTAATCGTCCCGGTCCTATATAGTCAGCCACACGCCTTATGAGCACGGCTGAGATTGAATATTTTCGTTTTTATTTAATATAAACGTGACCGTGTTTGAGAACCGCAGACTATCAGTAAGACAGGGTAGCCGCGTTTTGCAAATGCGCCGGAAATCGGGGTAATTGGTGCTGTTTCGACTGTTGCGGGGCTGAGCACCAGAGGCGAGGGATATGCAGTAGGACAAGGAAGGGTCTGGGTGTCGATCCGCTAGACTGGACTTGAGTGACGAGATACGGCATAGTATCTTCTGCTGATTTGTAGGTAGAATTGAAGACGATAAATGAGAAGATGCATGCACATAAAGAGTAAGAACAGCATATAAACGTGTGCGTGTTGCGCACAAGCGATATATATCGTTGGGGAGAAGTACGTGATATTCATATCGTATTCTTTTTCTGGTTACGGGAATCATGTCGATCAATCGGTAAGAAACTTTACGACTTCAAACAAAGGATGGGTGTTTTGTGCAAGTGGTTGAATGGGATAAAGCGAGACAAGACAGGTGGATTAGAGTGACAGAAACAGATTATAAAAATCCTATTCTTAAATAGAATACAAATAAGATACAAAATAACAGACAATAAGAAATACGAGAGAATCCGATGGTCCATAGGGAGTCGAAAGCGCCTCTACTTATACCCTAAATCTCTCGAGTAATATCAAAGATCGGAATCGCATATCCTGCGCATATGGCGAACTGACTCGGTTATCTCGCTCACCGACTCAGTGTATCATTCATTCATTCCAGAATATTCTACTAAGTACACAAATCTTCTACACAGATGACTCAAGCACTTACAACACCACCTTGAGTGAAGTCCTGGTGAACTCAACCTCTCACCGCTCACCAAGATCGGGCAAAGTTGGTGTATACCAGCGGACTTTCGGTTAATGTGCGGCCGACATGAAAGTACTACGATGGCACTCTAACTACCCGCGAACACGAACGGCACACCCGCGTGTGATGCGGTATAACGCTCATATTTTTAATACAAAAGCGGTAGACAGGACTATAAGCAGTATATATGAGCGATTGAACTATTCCTTCATGTGATGTCCCGCTCAACCGCGGCAAAAGGGTTGCCGCACAGGTACCTGCTGTACGCCAGTAGGACATCTGCAAGCGCAAGGTCCCCGGAAATGGCACAGCGATTGATAGCACTGCTTTTCTCTGCCTCAGTGCGATATAACTGCGCGAGGTCTGTGGGCCGAGATCTAGAGCAATGATGGCTCAGGATGGTTAAGGCACATATAGGCGACGGTATCCTGTTTTCGGTCCATGTGCAGCTTGACCAGAGCAAAGGAGATACCGCACAACTATCCCCTGTACGCCGAGGCGAGTCTTATCTCTTGTGCCGGTAAGTGCAGGTATGCGTAGTTTTTTTAAGCTAAAGCGGACGCCGAAGGCGCATCTTGTCACTAGACGCTGTATCTACACCCGTATAGTTATTCCGTTCCATCTGAATCACGGCCCAAGGATACCGCATCCGCATCCTTGGTATGGCGACAGGACTCGTATTTCCGGGCCCTGTAGATACGATCACGCGTGGTAACGCGGCCCATCGTGTCTGAAAGCGGTACTGCTGAAATTCAGCCAAGATGCAAAGCGAGAATGTTCTTATCGGGTAAGCGGTGAATCTGTGTCCTTGCAGCGCTATCTTGGTTGAGGATAAAGACACTCGAGCTGTTTGATTAGTTCGGTCGACGCCCAGGCCAGTCATGGCTAAAGAGATAGTATCGCAATATCGCTCGTGCGGCGATCGCATCAGTATCGCTGGTCCCAAAACGATGCGCGCGCTCGCGTATGACCGTTCACCCGCCCCGGTTTTGATTTCTTACTAGGACCCGACCCATATATACATAATGGACTTGACACTTTCTGCAGATAAAGACGCGTACCCTTTATTAGCGTGCCGTGTTATATGTAGTGTGATCCGCAGTCGAGAACTGTATCAGTATGTGGGATGGTGAGCGGTACATCTCTAGCCATGTATCATTAACCAGGTAGGGATCGAGGTCAAGCGCAGCTAGAGCGATACAGTACGAGCATCTTTTGTGGACCGATGGCATTGGTATCGCCGGTCCCAAAACGATACACCGACTGGCGTAAAACTGTTCACCTGCTCTGGTTTTGACGTTTTGTTTTAAGCTCGATTCATGCGTGCGTGCATGAGTTGAACACTTGCTAAAGTAACGAAATGTACTCTTTTATTAGCCTGATTGTTTACGTGTAGCGCGATCCGCAGCCCAGAGCTAGGTAAGTATGTGGGATGATGAGTAGTAGGGACATCTCCGCGCGTATATCGCTGATCGGGTCGATATTGAGGTCGACCGCACCAGGGGCGATACTGTACGGGTATCTTTTGTGCACCGATTGCACCGGTATCGCCGGTACCAAAACGATACACCGACTCGCGTAAGACTGTTCACATGCTTTCGCTTCGATGCTTTGTTCAAGCTCGATTCACGCGTGCATGCGTGACTTGAGCACTTTCTGCAAATAACAATATGTAGTCTTTTATTAGCGTACAGTTTTACATATGGTGTGATCCGTGGCCAAGAGCTGGATCGGAATGTAGTATGACGAGTAGTACATCTCCGCGCATGTATCCTTGATAGGGTCGATATTGAGGTCGACCGCGGCAAGAGCGATACCGTACGGGTATCTTTTGTGCATCGATTGGACCGGTATCGCCGGTAGCAAAACGATACACCGACTCGCGTAAGACTGTTCACATGCTTTCGCTTCGATGCTTTGTTCAAGCTCGATTCACGCGTGCATGTATGACTTGAGCACTTCCTGCAAATAACAGTATGTAGTCTTTTATTAGCGTACAGTTTTACATATGGTGTGATCCTTGGACAAGAGCTGGATGGGAATGTAGTATGACGAGTGGTACATCTCCGCGCATGTATCCTTGATAGAGTCGATATTGAGGTCGACCGCAGCAAGAGCGATACCGTACAGGTATCTTTTTTCGCCGATCGCTTCGGTATCACCGGTTCCAAAACGATACATCCACTCGCGTAGGACTGTTCACCTGCTCTGATTTGGGGGTTTTGTTCCACCTCGATTCGTGCGTGCGTGCAAAACTCAAACAATTGCTGAAAATAACGATTTACACTACTTCGTTAACCCGTAGCATACCGTTTCATATGTATTAAGATCCGCAGCTGAGGGCTTAATCGGTACTAGGATGAGGAGCGGTATATCTCCACCCATGTATCCCTGATCGGGTCGATAGTAAGATGGACCGCAGTAAAAGCGATACCGCGCCGGTATCTTGTATGAGCCGGTGTATGTATATCGACGTACGGGAGAGATACAGATACTCGCCATATGCTATTTGTCTATACCGCAGGGGGTAGCACTCCCATGCGGGTGCAGGGCTCTGACGCGTAAAAGAAGTGCGGGGTCCACTGGCGTCCAAAAGCAGCCCCGTGCGGCGAACCAGGCATGTATATGTACAGGTATATCATTGGTCCATTCGGTGTTCCGGTCTACCGTGGCAAGATATAGTTGCCAGGTATCGTTCTTAAGTCGATGGGGTCTATATCTACCAGCAGCAAGAGATACAGTAATATGTAGTACAACGTTTCTGCATATTTGATGGCGGTATCGCCCGCGCGATCATTATCGCCGGATATCAAAGGACAGAAGAGGATAAAGGAAACGAGTAGCGTATATGCGCTGTATCGCTACTGTGACCTACCGGCATATGAATTGGAACAAAAGAGATACCGCACCGGTATCTCTCCCGCACCGACTGGTTTGGTATCCTCTCTCCTAGAAGATACAAATGCCAGCCATGTCATATTTCGATATGCATGGGAATGTACCCATATATTGAGCAGGTGTAAATGCCGCGTGCCAGCTGCAGTACACGGCGAGCGGCGCATATACACTGCTGTATCATTGTTTCAACCGATATCTGCTGGGACCGAGGCAGAAGAGATACTGTACGAGTATCTCTGGTGCCCTTGCCGGGTACGTATCGGTGATGCCGGTAGATCGGGCTCTTCAATATACTGTATCTTTAACAATCGATATTTTGACCCTCATGCGACAGCAGATAAGATGAGGTGCTGACTAATTGGCGCTTAGTTCCACGTATCGATGCAGTGTGCTGAAAGCAGGCGATGGGGATTGAGTACGAGCAATGATGATACTTGGTACGCGAGCTGTGCGAAAGGCAATATACAAACTATCAATCGCTTGCGAGATTGATCTTCGACTCATGTAAAGTACAAAGAATAAAGATGATGGTAGATCAACATCGTTCGACCGAAAGATACTGACCGGGTGGAGGTTTTCGTGACGGGTCCGGCATCGTGCTTGCGGTATCTTATTTATACTTCGGTGTATGAAACGGCGGTATCTTTATATAATCGCTGAGTAACGCCCATACTCGGACCGTAAGAAAAATGATACGTTCCAGTGCGATGCAGGCAGCCGTTTTACAGGAGCTAATCCAGTACATGCAGAGGGTCGAACCAGCCGATCCTGGCCTCGAGAATGGCTGCTATCATCTTTACCAACATATCTCTGGCACGTATCCTTATAGCTCAGCGATAGCCGATGTGTTTGTCTCAATACTGGCGCCATTTCCATCGCCGGCGTCGTATTGCTATCGTCGAAACGCTGTAGTTGTTATCCTTGGGCTCAACGGCCAAATATATCGACGATGATAAGACGACGATGGGGGAAAGATGATAGTGTAAAGCCAGCATTACAGGGCGCGCTACAGGCAGTATATACAACCAATCGAACGGTGACCGCAGACCAATGGGCAGCGTCGACAAACTATATATCATCGTCGGCGTCCCGATCGGGTCATCTTCAGAGATATATGCGCAGTACCGCGAGAACGAGTGCATGACTTACAGAAGATATAACCAGAGAAGGACCCCGCGAACCAAACGGCGGCAGGTTTGGGCGTCGATGGAAAGATAAATGAAGTCTGGCTGCCGGCAGCGGTTGGAACCGGTGAAAAAGATGTGCTGGGAGGGGTATCTGTCGGCCGAAGATGATAGTTCTACTGAAGTGGCTCCTGTCACATGTATTCCACAGGAAATTTGTGCCCATTTCGATACTTGGGCTACCCACGACATTCTATTATGTCATTTACCTGTAGTATGCTGGTCAATTTACCGGGGTAATGCCCATACGGCTTACCTGGGTTTCATTTCGTAGTGTCCTGACTGGCGCCTCTAAGTAAGTGACCGCATATCTCAACCAAGTGAAGAGCAAACAACTTGAATTTGTGCAAGAACATTTATGTATATATTTACTCCGTACGCATTATCTTAGGCTATGAAATTCTCTTTTGACACCGAATATATCAAGTGGCCCACCTCACCCTATTTCACCGTATTTTGCCTAATTTTCAAACCTTGCCGCCTCTCGGCGGGTTTTGTGTGCCTTCAAATGAAAATTGGTATAAGGTATCACTACGCTCGATGATGCCTTTATCACACTTTGGGAGAGTCTACAGCATTCGATTCGGCTCTAAAACACAAGCAAATCCGCTGGAGCACATGACCACTCTTAAGCGCTCATAACCTGAGGAGCGCAATGGGCACACCCCCCCCCCTTAGCGAGCACTCAGGATCGTCGATCGCCGATCCAGAGAAACCGCGAGCGATCGTTAGTACCCCCGATCGCACAATCCCGATCAATTGTGAGTGCTCATGAGGAAGTGATGCAACGGACTCAGCCTTGGTCGCTCTTGGTCGGACGTGCCGATATATGCGAGCTACATGCACCGAGCCCAGCTTTCGCGGTGCTGGTGGGGGAGTCGGTCCGCTGCAGGCGGACCGACGAGTGGCCGGGCCGCCCAGAGTGCGACCGCGGGGATCGCCCCCAACCAAAACACATCCGCGCGGGCGCGGGAAGGGCGGGAACACACGGCCAAGGCGCCGAACGCAGTGAGGCCGCCCCCAAGAAGGCGCCAGACGCGAGGCATCTGGCGCCAGCCGCAGGGCGGGAGGGGCAGACCGACGGCGCCCCGTAGAACATACCAAATATAGTATAGCGCAGCCTTATTGTAGGTAATCTGTACCCGTTCAGTATTTATTTTGTCTTAGTTTGGACTTGAGTGTCGCGCCTCGAAACTTCTAGCAACATCCAGTTACGTGGCGATGACGTGTCACTTGGATTCGCGTGAAGTTGGGCATGATGACGCCCCCGGCAGCGAACACTCAAGTCAGACCTGATATGAGTGGACGTGACTGCGACCCTAAACGTGAGTGTGAAAATAAGCGCGACTGCGCTATCAGAATAAACTGCGCGACTGCGCTATCAGAGTAAATTGCGCGACTGCGCTATCATAGAGAATAAAAGGCGCGCCTGCGCTATCTTAAAGATCCAATGCCGCGCCTGCGACCATAAAATATTTAAGTGAAATATATTATATAGAATAAAAAGAACACGAGGGCGCACACACACGCGCACCTCATCGTGGGCCTCTGTACGAGGCCAAGGGGTTACGTGAGCTGTCCGACCCGGTCTTCTTTGGGCTGAGTATTCACGATGCTTCCTCCGCAGGCTTCGTCCCATCGTGTCGCTTTTAGAACTACTATGTTGGCGAAAGGGCACGCCACAAGTCAGCAAAGCGGAACCTACTAAATTTTAAGACTCCAGATGCCGTCCATTGCTCGGCCTAAAACTGAGTCGAATACATGGGGAACGCACCACGGAGAAACAAGAGGGGGGAGCAACAGGAGAACTTGGACTCGATAAGGGGTATTTAGGGAGCGTAAGATCCATCACAGAAGATAATCAGCGTACATAGCTGTCGGATTCAAGATTCGCGCACTGCCTCGACATCATATCATTTGATACTCGGGGTGTCAAGTCCGGTTCGACTCAGAGCCATCCACGACGACACTTACGATACCGTGAGTGTCTTACCAGGTTTCTCCTGTAACCGCAGCGGTTTTCTATCGCATAACTTACGTTTTGCCATGCAGCATACATCTCTATGGAAGGAAACGGCTAAGGTGAGTTCAAATCGCCTGGGTGGAGACTGAGTCGCTCGCTGATGCGCTTTGCTTCATGTTGTCAAATTTCTAAGCTTCGAGCTTCGTACTAGCGATTTGGCCGTGAATGTCAAACTCGGTAGGCATTTGAGCCTAATCTCGACTGTAGCTATGTTTTGCTTACAGCTGTGTCTCAAGGTGGCTCCATTTGCATCTAACTTTGCGGTTTCTCAGCCACGCTTTTTTATGTATTTACATCCGAAATGAAAATAATAGTTTATTGCATCGTATATCTGGTCATTTGCAGGGATCGTGTAGCTATAGACAGTCATGAGCACCCTGATCCCGAGCGCTCAAGAGCATCTTGTCAAATCACGAGCAGCTTGGTTGTGAGTGCTCAAGATGATCATAATCGACGTAACTAAGAGTGCTCCAGAGAGGACATATGACGCTCATAGAGCCTAGTGATAATGGGTATCACATGGTGCGGTCATGAGCGCCACCATGTTTTACTGACGAATGTGCGTGCTCACGAATACGACGAGTCAAAATTGAAGGGGAGAGAGGCAGATGGGTCCTGAAATTTCTAAAGCAGGACGTGGCTTGCCCATCTCGCTCCGTGCCCTGTGTCTGAGACTCGGATGTTGGAGCAGGTGACCAGGGGGGTACCCTGGTCACCTGTCCAGCCTCCTGCACCCATCCTCCACCAGCTATAGGACTCCCTTTGCCTCCACTGTACGCCTCCTCAAGCCGCAGCATATAGCCCTACTCTGAGAGAATTCCTTTTGCATTCAGGTAAGCGACTGCCCTACGCGAAAGCGGTTTCAAAGTTACGCAGATGCGGCGCGGGTACCAAGATTAGGCTGCTAATACTACCTCGGGAGGTGCAATCGCCCCTCCTTAGTAGGATGCACACTGAAATATAGCGCGCCTCGCACAATGGATGTTACCTCAGTAGGCTTCGCTAGTGTGATTGCAATGTATCACGAAAATATTCGTACAATCTTTGGTTCAGATATCCTCAGAGCTTAGAGGCACTGTCACTCGCCAGCGTCGTTCGCATAGCCTGACCCACATGGACTTTGTATATAGGCGTGCGGGAAACTAAGTAAACGCACGGGTGGAAATAATCACAACACTATCACAAAAATCCACTCATCAAGCACGCCCAGAGCAAGGTGCTCTGTAATGCTAGTGAGCGTTTCTGGTATAGTAGTCGGTCCAAAAGGTCGATGCCGTACGGCCTCGAATCGCGAACAGTGCCTCACTTGACGTCGAGGCGCTTAGGTACCTAGCATAAGAATCAAGCGATTGTTCGTGATAAGTATCGATTCCGTCACCATCCACGACACCAATAGGCTTTTGGAAGTCGAAATGACGTCTAATCCCGAAGCTCTCAAGAAACGATTGTTTGTGTTTTGCGACGGCACTAACCAAGACGGTCTTATCGCCTGTAAGAATATCACAATTCCAGATTCAAGCCGCAGTTCGATAGGTGCTAATTGCTACCTTCCACAACATAGGGGGGACTCATGAGGATAAAGCTTTATGGGATCGTGTTAATAAAGCTGCGCCTTCCGGCTTTCTGCGAGCGAAATCGACGTCCGACAAGAGTACCAACCGATGTGCAAGCAATGTCTTCAGAATGTGTGAGCCAGGTGCATCTCCAATATCGAACGCATGTGATTAATTAGCGACTATGGTATTTTCAAGCACGGTCTATCGCTCCTTATACAAAAGACGGGTGAGTCTCGGAGATTCGGAGTAGTATTGCTACACTTACGAGTGAACGAAGCACTCCACAAATTGTTTTATACCAAAGCGGTATTGCGGTTGCTGATGACTTCGAAGGTGACAACCAGCCAAAGTTAAAGGCTATAACAGGGCGCGCAGTTGGTGAAGGTTTTTGGTCGAGTAATCAACTCATCCTGCTAACACTGAAACAAAAAGCTTCTAAAATTCGCGACGCCTACAATTTCATCGTCCAGAATTACAACCACGATGCCGGTGATGAGCTCTAGTAACTAATATATTGAGTCCGTACGAAGTCGTTTCTGATTGTAATCTTAGCTTGTTGGGATTTTCTCGAGGCGCGTATACCGTTCGAAAGGTCGCTGGCCTTTTGGTTAGTACGCTTTCATATTATTTGAGATGATGTTATTTATCGTGTGGATACTTTAGGACAAACTTGGACTCCTGAGTAAAGCCCAAATGAGCAATTTCTTCCCACTGTGGAACAAGCTGTACAAGTCAGGTCGCAGCTCCGAAGGTGTTGACTCTAAAATAGGAGGACCCGCGAATGTCAAGTAAGCCAGTGTTTAGGCAAAACACAGTGCTCCGGGCTGATGCGATTCGGTTCAGCTTTCTAGGAGTATGGGATACAGTCGGTAAGACCACCGTGGTTTGACTCTCACGCCTATTCTTAGGTTACCGTTTGGGAACAGGGTTTATAGACGGCGGCTCGCCCCACATTTTGGGTTTCAATGACGCAAAGTCCGTAAAACGAGGTATTTGCGATCACTGAACGAAATCTGACATTCAAGCAGCCTGCCCAGTTGCGTTTCTCGAGCATGCCATGCAATGGCATACCACGAGGAACGTTATGAATTTCTATGTACCCCGTTCGATACCAAAAAGCATCCTGAACGGCTGACGCAAGTGAGTCAATATCTTACTAATTCTCTGGCGCTCGCCTCAAGACCGTTAGGTATGGTTCCCTGGGGTGCACTCCGATGTCGGTGGGGGATATAAGGAGCATCAAATCTCAGACATCTCGCTATTATGGATGGCGGTACGTCGCCAATGATCTGATCTAGATCACTAATGGCCACATACTATACGTCAGGGGGAACTCGATAAAATAGGTGTGGCATTAGACAGAAAATATTTGGATTCTCGTCTCTCAGCTGGTGGGCCCACCCTTGAAGTCCACCACGAGGCATCCTTTCTCCCCATCAACCTGATCTCCGCCATAGGTTTGAGCGGGAAAAGGGACAAACTTATGAAAAAAATGATAAAAGAACGAACCGCAAGCTACCACCGCAGCATGTGGGGCGAACTGAAACATATGGATACCAAACGACAGGATGATTTGACCAGCATGCTCGATCGGCGAGGGCTTAATCCCAATTATATGGCCGCTCTTAGCCCCATAGAGCAGGAGTTTTGGAAGACACGCTGGGAGGTAAGACTAATGCATCCCATATTATATAGATCCTCAATTGAAGTTGTGAACTTTTTTTCTCGCAGGGCCACGGATACATCGCCGATCCTACGCTACCACAGCCTCGTTCAGGAGCACCGATACCAAAGCCTGTTGCATCTCCTGTACGTCTCGTTGAGCGCCCGATTGGTTGTCGGGTCGGCTGAATCATTTATACAGCCCCCTAAGAAGGAGCATGAGGCACCTGAAGAAGACGAGAGTCCTGATTGTCTTTTTACGGACGACTAGACAGTTTGGAACGTCGTACTAGCCCGGTTCTAGCTGCCCGTCGAACATGTAATGGCTTTCGATGAATGAATAGTGTGAAAAATATTAATTTTGGCGATCTCAAATGTTATCGACTCGATGTCTATGATGTGTGGCTCATATGCGGCGAATCTCTGGCAAGATTCCCCGGCACGTGACTTGGTCTTTTTAAATACATATTTAGCGAGCTATTTACATGAACACGAGGTCAAACCGCTCGAAGACAAGAGAAACAGGCAAGAAGTGGAAATGAAAAGGAGGACGCGGAGCGGGGAGGGGGCTGTTAAGATGGGACAGCAAGCCGGAACCACACAGGCAACAGCAGAAAGACAGAAAGCTAAACGACTTTAGCAAAAGCATTAGAGTGAGAAAGGAAATGGATAACAGCAGCAAGGCCTTTCTTAGTACCGAAAAGCCGAGGAAGCGAGAAGTAAGAGGAGACACGGCGAAGAACATCCCGCGCCTCGCACGTGATTTGGTCAGACCCCGTGACCTGACCTCGGAACATCGTCAGTGCCCGTGGACCAACCGTGGACGGCGAGAGTTCAAGTCGGGTGTAAGTCTATTCATTCACTTGGATGTCGTCGACCACAAGCTGAAATGAAGTTCTTGTATTTCTTTCTTCGCAGTCACTGCTATCTCCCTCCTCTAGACTAGTCTCGGTTGCCACGTTTCTCGCGTCTCGATCTATCCTCTAGCCCGCCATTCGAGCTCGACGAGCAGAATGTCCCGCTCATACTACTCTCCCGACGGCCAGGCAAATGCAGCTGACCAGTACCAACAGTTTGCCGAGCCAGCGACACAGGCAACTCCCACTCACGATTCTGGCCAATCAGGAGACGGATACGGGCTTGTCTATCCCGATGGGGGATTTTCTGGCGCCGACGGATCGACGTTTGAAGATCGCCTGAGGTCGTTGATGAGGCAGCAAGCTGACGATTTACGTGCGTTTGCCGAGCGTGAAGGGAGAAACGTAGACGAGGTGCGTGTCTACATGTCTCTTGTTGATTGCTCAAGCTAATGATATACGCCTATGTAGATCCGAGCTCAGGCGTCCGCACTCGCCAACGCCTCGCCCCACGAATTCCTATACTCTGCAGCAATGCAGCCTCTTACACCTCAAGACACGATTACCAAGATGGATGCAGCGCTCGAACATCTCCACCAAGCGCTCGGCTATGATGGGTTTCTCGCCATCGTCACCCCCGTCGACGCCGATGGTGATGGTGGTATTACTGCTGGTACCAAGATTGGTCTCGAGTTTTGGAAAGGCCTTCGTGGAGGTGGTTTAGCGGGTCTCAAGTCACTCAAGCTGAGGTGTAAAGCTAGTCGGGAGGCGACGTTGGAGATGGGCGGGGGCGGTGCGAGGGTGATGAGCACGAGTAGTGGTGGAATGAGTGCTAGTCGGAAGAGCTTGGACATCAAGCAAGAACTCAATAGCGCCATGCGCAACGCCCTCCGTGAGGCTGCCGGCGATCCCCTTGCCGAGATGAGGTGGACGAAGCCTGAGCAGTTGGAGGGGTATGGTGTGCGGATTATTGGGTGGCCGCCGGAGATTGCGTTGCGGAACCCGAGCAACAATCCTGTGAGGTAAGCATTCTATCTTGTAGTTTATCGTTCTGGTCTCAATTGTTCGTTCAGGGATAACAAGACGCTGCTTTCCCTACTCAAATCTGGCCAACTCCGATTCGTGAAAAAAGATTCACCCGAATGGGACCAAGCCGACCCCTCCGCGCTCGTCCGATCCACCGCCCAAGCCCAAGCCCAACAACCATCCCAGCCGGCTCCAACGGCCGGCCCTCAACTCGTCCAACCACCAGTCCAGCAAACCCCGGTCATGGCACGCACACCGTCATTCACCTCGACTCCACCCGCGGCTGTTCCGACCGCTCACCCGCAAATCGCGTACGTTTACCAAGTCCCGGGCGGACAAGGATGGATACCGCTCTCGGGTGTGAGCGTGTACAGTGCGCCGTTTACGCCTGCCCAGATGGTCGTTAATGGTCCGACGGGTCCTACCCCCGGACAAGAACCCGACGGGAGCGGGACAGTCAATGTCGCGCAGATTTCGAATGATGCTGGGAAAAAACGGCGGAGCGAGGGGAGCGTTGGTGGGACTGGTGGGAAAAAGAGGCGCGGGACTGGGGCGTCTGGGTAGTTGGGTTTGTTGGGTTCGGATTGGAACAAATATGTAGGATAGTATTGTTGAGTAATTTTTGGCTTATTTATTAGAGGTTTCGGTTTGGCGAATTCGATTGCGAGGGTGTGTGTGAATTGGACAAACTGGTCGGCCTCAACGATTTCCATTTTTACACATTCACGGTTTTTTGTCTCTAACATCCGATACTCGGTCGCGGCGGAAGCCATTAACTATGCATGGTACCGCTCCAATGCCAACTTGAGCACCGGGTCCGCTGCCTCTTGATCACGGTTGCGTCAATAGTATTCGCCCTCCCACGCTCGTAACTTATCATATTCGTGATTAGTTATACCTGTCGGCGGCTTGCTTGCTTTCTGTTTCTCCACTGGGGTGATTCTTTTTCAGTGTTGGATGACGCTTTCTACCCTAGCTGCACTCACCTCGATTCGAGCACATGGGACCCACGTCTCCCGTATCAGTGTTCGAACTTCCTCTTACTTGCAGTCGAGCGATAGTTCAATATTATAGGAATGTCTATAGGCATCTTTCATGGGCGAAGTTTTCAGGACCTGCCATGTCAGCCGTGGCCACCGTGCATATACCCGTCTCTCTCATGCCCGTCTCATTTGGATACATGTGTAATCAGCTCGCTTGGACCACATTCGGCATAACTAATCTATGGCGATTTAGAACATATTCTATTCTCATTGCATTGGCGTTTTTATGCTGCATTCTACCTCGGGTGATTGCTTGCATGTATTGGTTCTCCATTTGTCCATTTGTGCTACCCGTGCAGAGGTACCTGATTGAGGATCGTACTTTCATACCTTTAACCTCTTCAAGTACATTTCCCAGAGCTTTGAATGACTCTATTGTTTGCTGGGTGCGTAGTTGCTAATAGCAAGCGCATAGCGCAAAGTCTGAGATGGGTTTGAGCTCACGTAATGATAACCAAGGAAGACATCGTCGTGATCCATGGGTTTGCACGCTAGTTCTCCTAGGCAATCCAGATTTCGGACGCCTGTACGATTTGTATCTCTCTTGATTCCGTTTTTGGACTCGAATTTCACAGCCTGGCGCCGGTTGACCGTGGGCTGGGCTCACACCGTCCATTATATGGGGGAACAATAAGGTCAGCAATCAAATTATTTTAACTGAAATGAAATACGCATGGATGGCCTAAGAGAGAGAAGAAAAAGAGGGTCCAAAAGCAACAGGGCAAGAAAACGTCGGAGATGAAAAGAACGGAAGGCGGGGCCCACAATAAGACTTTAGCCAAAGTCGAGCCATCCCAGCCGGTTTTCATGTAGTTATATGCACATAGTTAGAGTATTTGTGATAGGGTAGCCACTCGCTGCTTCCGAGGCCCAGCGAGTCTTGTTGGTCCGAGTAGTCCCGTGAAGGTCCGAGGTCAATCGTTCTATCGCTTGGCAGAAACCGGAGTATCGATGAGCAAAAGCGGAGTCTTGCGAAGGAATCCGAACGAGGAGCGAGCACCGCGGTAATGCTGAAGGTCATGTGATCTCCTCGCGTTTTGCTCACAATGATACAAGGACACGCATTCAGGCACCCGATACGATCCCGCCGCCAATCGATTGTGATACTATTGTGCTTTTGTTATGCCGGCGGTACCGGCCCTACAGGGCCCAGACAATCGACCTGATGGATCGACGCACGTGTTTGCTGCCCCTCTCACAAAGGAGCTAGGCAGTCGTATGATCGTTCGAAACCAGCGATTGTACTTCGTATTTCGATTCTTTATTGTTGGGCAAATTATAAAACCTGACGGTGACTATCCACCACTTCAGTATCCTCCGGGCACTTCTTCTACAGTCACCTCTTCTGTACACTCACACACCCACTCTTGCTCATACTCATGGATTCTGTCGCCTATATCGAGATCCCAGCTGACGCTCCCGTCAACCAGGAGGGTTCTGACAGCAAGGGCTACTACTGCGTCATTGCATAAACAACTTCGTTCTTTACGATACTCGGGTATTTACATCCTTGTATGCGTGCCTATTCTTCGTTCTTGAGCCGCGTCTATACGAGCATACTGTGTTCAATACTGTGATTTATTACAAGTTTGTATTTTTAAACATGGATATGTTCAATACATAGTTGAATCATTGGGAAAGGTTGTGAGGATTAGTCACTTTAGATTGTATTGTCACGTTGGACACGGGGGAAAGGGAATGTATAGTTGGTGGTGTGCAGTACCCCCTAGGGTCTCCTGGTCCAACGTTCTGGGCGATTTGTATTTTTGCTGGCCCAATCTACAAGAGCCCCATGGTACTGTGACTTGGTGGAAGCGCAGTTCTTGAAAACTACTACTGTAAGATGTCGCGATGGTCCGAACATAGCAACGCTGGATGGTCAAAAGAACTGAAACAACGCCAACTCGGGGAGAGTTACCGCCTAAGCAGTGGGTATTCCAACCATGACATTATATGGTACTTCAACTGTGCAACTGAGAATGATGTCAGTGTGAGGCAATGCGACGAAGTCGGCGGAGGGGCACCGGACATAACGGGCGAGGAACCGGCATGCTTGTCACGTGGCCGCCCAACCCGCGCATCCGCCCCACAATCGTATCGCGGCTACACCTGACGTTGCACGTCGCCTCTTCATCCGCACGCCAATACCGTGGTCTTCTGTCCGCAGTGCTCTACGGGTCCGTTCTCCAATGCATGTTACCTCTTTCTGGCCTTTCTCGTTGATGTGCTTCCGACTTTGGTGGCCCGCGAGATATGGAGACAAGGCCTGCATTGTGGCGCGGATGCATGTGAAGTTCACTTTGGCCAAGCTCTGTCTGGTTCTTGAACAACAGCTCTTGCAGTACATGCGATCTCAATTCCCTATGTTCACCTGGGATCGCGCCTCTTCTCGGGAATAACGTTAGCTGCCTTGTATGCCAGCTTTGTCAGCAGTCATGATCACCATTCACCGGCCCTCAGTATGACCGGACTCTCGCTTTCGGAACATGAGCTAATTAGAACTTAGATTCAATATCTATGGATTTTAAACGAACGCCATTTTGTGCTTGTTTATGGGAACATCGTGTTGATGATGTGAATCATGGGGTGGTTCAACCCCACGCCACATAGGCCTACCTGTTTGGTTGTATTGGCTCACGTGCCTTTCCTGCCAGCCATAAGCTATAACTAGACCCACTCTCCCCGGCTCTCATTACACCACAACGCTGTTCGCTCAGTACCATCTACGTCTGACCAATATTGCAAGTTAGTTGACTCAAACGACATAACTGTGCTTTCTCGCATGTTTCAGTCATTGCGAGGTGGTACTCGAGTGGGGGTTGCACGCATGGAATCGGAGGCGAATTATGTACCACCGCACCTGACCATTGGCGACCCTAGTGAAGAAACAGAGGAGGATCTCGATTTTCAAGACGATTTTCTGAATGGAAAGTGGAATGCTGGTGCGCGCTATACTGTGCGTTCTGTGCCCGGTCCAAAACGTCGTGCACTTGTGGTATGCAAGCCCACTTAGGATTTTAGGAGGCGCTAATGCCGCGAACTGCGTGGCCTCCTACAGGTCGCTCTCATTTATACTCGAGCATATCCTCCAACACTCGTAAAAGGAGCCTGCGCCGATGCATATAAGATTGTTCAACTTCTAAGTGAGTACCAGCACCTCGCCCCTTTCTGGCATCTAACCAGATGATTTAGCAAACGACTTGGGATATGCAGAGGACGAGATCCATGTTCTTGCAGACATTCTGGATGAACGTGGCTTTATTGATCCAGAACGATCTCCCACCAAAGATAATATTGTGAGCAACTTTTTATTATTATTGTTACCACCTCAGGACTGGTGGAATCACGTCTCGATAGGAAAAAGGTTTAGTGTGGCTATCCAGAGATACACGAGCTGGAGATCATCGTTTCCTCTACGGTAGGCTTATTCAGGTTCAGCACGGGTATGATTGGCAATTTATTAATATAAGATGCTTGACTGGCAGTTGTGGGTCATGGAGTCCGTGGCACCACAATAGACGGCTATTCGATTGAGGGTAACTACCTCTTAAAATACATGTTTGCTGGCGAAATCAATCATCCACTTCTGCAGGCTTTCTCCCGTCCGACGCGAGATTCGTACGGCATCACAAGTGTCGTGTCTGCAAGTATGCAGCAGACGATCAAGCATTCCTGCTAGCATCCCGAGCTCGTGTTATCCCGTATCCAGAATCGGTCGTTTGGAGCCACGTTCGTCCATCACTCCATAAGTCCATCCTCCAGAATAACGCCTCTCTATGTAGACAATGAACAATATACTTGCGCAATATCTTGCAGACGGTGTTTCCTTTGCAGTGAGTGCCGATCAAAACAACAGCGTCTTGGCCAGTCATTGATTGAGACCTGGTTAGGGTGTATTTGAAGTAAGCACAACTTCGAGGCTATAACGCTTAGCTCAGAGGTAACATTTATCGATATAGCTCGATACCAGTGACAGCACTGTCTCCCGTGAGTCGTTTGTAGATCCATGTCACAACACGGTGTGTGCTGATTTGTATGCGCAGCTGCGTGGGACTTTTCCTTGTACAAAGAAGGTGTTCGCGGCAAGCGTAGTTTGCCTTCTTCTATCCTGGCCGAATCTACGAATACAACACCCTCGCCAATACTTCCACACGGGTTAGCACCGGTGCGGATGGAGAACCCAGCGCTCCAGGGAGGGAACTATTTATGTAGGCGCATTGAACATCAGCCCAATGCCAAGGCGTTGACTTGCCCTGCAGGTCTTTCTCACAAGGTTTACCCCGGCCCTCATGCCCCAACCCCGGAGGCACTTTTATATGGGAAGAGCGTATCAAATAGTGGTTCCCCTATACCTGATAAACCAGATGTGCATCGATATTCTACTTCGGGCATGTATGCTTGTGCCTTTCGAGTTACCGACTTCGAGGTCAAACCGTTCAAACACAATTGTCGTATAGTAAGTGGTTAGAATGGCGTGCCCTGGCGCCAATGGATGCCGACGATGTGAATGCCAGATTTGCTGGGCAGCATGTAGATACGGGCAGTTCGCCGTTCGAGATGGCTATTTGGGAGGTCGTTTTACCAGGGCAAGTCGACCGATAGCATATTCGGCGCATGACTGAGGTATCCACAGGTGTTCGCTGATACCTTGAAACGCGAGCGGCCAACGTACAACGAAGTCAACGCCACGATTAGGTATGATCAATTATCGAGGTTATCCTGGGTATTTTATTTCTCTTTCACTAGTGGCACTATCTCCCGGTGGAACTCTGAAACTGGTTCGGAACAAAACCCACAGGTTCGTGTCGAACCAATTCCATATCCTCGAGTTTTCTAACATATTTAGATGTACATTTCGGCTCAAACTGTCGATTCTGAGAAGTACATGGACGATGTGGTTGACTTATGAGTAACTGTGTGACCTGATGCTTGTAAGACTTACATCAAATCTACTTCATCTTTTACCGTCGCCTTTTGAGGTTTCTCGTTTATCGGAGCCCTTCTAAACTAGCTATTTTTGGATAGCTAGTTTTTTCGGTGACTGGATAGCATGATCTGATCTGCATTGCAATCCATTGGTAGTTTTCAACACATTTCGTGCTCATCGAGGCTTAAATACTGAGTCTACGGTCAATTCTCCCGACCTGGAGACTCGCGAGATGTAAACTCTTGCGGCGTTCTCAAAAAGTGCCTTTGCACTCTGGTACAAAGTAAATGTAAATCATTATGCAGAGTCGAACGCGCACACATACAATCTAGAGGCTCAACGACCAATCGGGTCCTTGTAAATTCTCTATATCGGTGCTTCTGCGATGCAGTGAGACAAATTGTTATAACTGCCTGCCTATCAACCTCAAGCGCCAATTTCTTGACATACAACCGTTCTAGGTACGATGCTCTTGCCTTCACGATCTTTGTTCGATCGCCAGACATGTTCCCAGATACTATTTTGTGATTTAATCTTCATGCAAATTCCAGGTATCCTAGGAGCTTTCACAATTTTCGCTTTCATCTGTTGTACATTTCTGTTGAAGATAGATCTCACGCTCGGATCTCGTGACGATTCGTTATCTCAGTATACATGCCGTGCATATACGCGTCCCGTCATCCTACCTGTATATAAACGCCACCTGTACACCGTTGAGAATCAGTATCACAGTCAGTTATGGTATCCATTCGCTTCCCTGCATGCGACACGCTGAGTCACAGCTATTGAAGACTTTCGATTCTGTCTTCAACAATTTCACTTCGCGTTTTTGGTTCGTAAACCACCTGGACAATGCAGTTATCACCTCGGCTTGAGCATAATATTTCGCAGTCGAATTATGTTCCCAACTCACGCGCATATACTCTATGAGAGTCGATTCTATTATCAATTCTACTCAAGTAAGTCTGGTATTGTTTCGAAAAAAAAAACAGGAGAGACGTTCGAGAGAAGTCAAAATGGATGAAATTACTATTATTGAAGAGAAATTACAGGTATAGGGCAAAGTGACGAAAGTAGACAATGGGGGATCAGGAGACTTAATCTGTTGCGCTTAGTGCCTGGAGCTGCACCAGTTCATAGCTAACAAGACACACCGTTCAGCGCATATCTCAATTCCAAAGAGCAACAACTTACTATCCGCCACGAAGTGCGAGCAGTTCCTGGTGGGTACCAGCCTCGGACACCTTACCATCCTTGATATAGTAGATTCGGTCGGCGTTTTGAATAGTCGAAAGGCGATGCGCAATGGCAATCGTTGTTCGGCCCTTGGCGGCGTTATCCAACGCAGCTTGCACGACTTTCTCAGACGTCGAGTCGAGCGCAGAAGTGGCTTCATCGAGCAGAAGAACCTTGGGATTACGGAGTAGTGCGCGGGCGATGGCGATTCGCTGTTTTTGACCACCGGACAGTTGACTGCCCTTGCCACCAACTTCCGTATCGAATCCCTGAGGTAAGCTGTTGACGAATTCGAGAATGTTTGCGTCACGGCAAGCAGCTTCGATCTCCGCCTGCGTAACCTCCTCGTGCGGCTTGTTCGCTCCCAATAGAACGTTGAAGCGAATAGTCCCGGAGTATAAAGTCTAAGCATAGTAATTAGCATATAGTCCGAAAGATACAATATTTGAATCAAGATGAGCGTACCGGCTCCTGGGACACTAGCGCTATATTCTTCCGGTACTCTTGGACGTTCAGTTGCGATATATCCTGGCCATCGAGCGTAACCTTGCCGGCAAGCGGGTCATAGAAACGCTCAATCAATTGAATGACGGTCGATTTCCCACTCCCAGAGGCACCGACAAGAGCAATAAAGGTACCAGGCTCGACGACAAGGTTCATGTTTTGGAGGACCCGGACGCCAGGGCGAGTCGGATAACGGAAATGAACGTCTTCAAGCACGACACGGCCACGAGTGGCGGTAATCTTGGCACCTTCGGGGGACTCGGCATCGATATCGGGACGAGAGTCGAGCAGATTGATAACGTCGTTGGCAGCACCTTTGGCCGAAGACATATCAGGAACGTGCATGAAAACGTTTCCAGCTTGCATGGAGGCAAATAGGGTACTCTAGATTCCCGGTTAGCAATCGGTATTATAAACAAGAAGCAATACTGACCATCAAACAGACGAAAAAAGCCCCAGTGCTGTACTCGCGGGAGCCGACAAGCCTCGAGCCATACCAAAATACTAGTGCCATGACGAAGAAAGTTGCAGACTGCGCAAAGGCAAAGAGTGTGCTGCTGTAAAGTGCTGTGCGATTCGACCGACGCAAAGGTTCCTCGAGCGACTTGCTGTAAATGTCGCAGCAGTCCTTTTCACGAGTGAGGGAGGCGACAGTCCTCATGGCACCCGCAGCCTCGCAAGCAACTTGAGCGGACTCGGCATGCGCAGCCTTGTTTACTTGGTCTTTTAGGACCACGACACGCTAGGGATATAATGAGTACCGAATGGGAAACAAAGGGAAACTTAGCTTACCAGTCGAATAAAACCGGTCGAAACCACAATTGGCATAGTCGCGATAGCTACCAGTGCAAGCTTCCATCCGTATGACAGCCCAATAATAGAACCACCAACCAGACAAGCGATACTCTGCACAATGGCACCAAGCGTTACGCCAGCCAGTCCTCGAATCTTTTGAGGGTTATCCGAAAGTGTTGAAGTAAGCGCACCAGTCTATATATGACGTCAGCAAGCAATTCAGACATAAAACCCAAAGCGGCACTGACCGAATGCTTGCCATCATCAAACCACCCGATATCCTGCCTCAAGATCGCCCGGAAGCTCATCTTGCGTAGCTTGCTCGTCAAACGAGCGGCCGTGAGTCCGAAAAGTATATTCTGCGTCGCAACAGAACTAGCAGCAAGAATCGCAATAATGAAAAACCAGAGAGCATTTCGGTCCCCAGAACGCCTCTTGACCGCGTTATCAGGTTCAGAGAAACCGACGATCCCTTTGGAATAAACGATTCCCATGGCAGGATAAACCAAGCCGGTAGCGATGGCAGCAAAGAATCCTAGCAGGTAAAGGTTCCTGCTGTCGGCATTGATACGACCCATGCGCTTGAACAGATAAATAAAGCCGTGATCCTTGTTGCCGTGTCGAGCAAGTTTCTCTTCACGAGTAGCCAAGACCTCGGAGGCGATGGAACGATTACCTGTAGCAGTGCGTTTGAGTGGTTCGACGTCCTCCACCGGAACGCCAGCCTTTTCGGAAACAGGAGTCCCGGGAGTTTTGGTCGTTGCGTCATCCTGGTCATCGTAAGCTCGATGAACCTCTCCCTTTTGCTCTTCCTCGCGTAGCTTCTGGGCTTCGACAAGAGTCGCATATGCGCCGTCTGGGCTGCGAAGAAGCTCGCTATGCGTGCCCTGCTCGATAACCCTGGATCGAAAATCAGCCAAAGGAACGAAACAAACTCGAAATAGCTCACAGTCCATCAGCCATGACATAAATCTGATCAACATCCCGGATAGTCGACAACCTATGCGCAATCGTAATCGTCGTTCGACCCGCGGCAGCCTTTTCGAGCGCATTCTGAACGATGCCTTCGCTCTGTGTATCGAGAGCACTAGTCGCTTCGTCCAATAGCAAAACCTTGGGATCCGAAACAATCGCACGAGCAATGGCGATACGCTGCTTCTGGCCACCACTCAGCAAGAACCCACGTTCGCCGACCATGGTATCCCAACCCTGAGGCAGACGCTCGATAAACTCCCGGGCATTAGATCGTTCGCAAGCTTCGGAAACGAGTCGACGACGTTCGCTGATAGCCTTTTCCTCCCCGCGCTCACACCCGCGTACGATCCAATCGTATTTACTCCCCACCAGACCATGTGCAACGTTTTCCTCGATAGTCGTGTTGAATAACGTAGGCTCTTGCGAGACGAGTCCGATCTGAGAACGAAGCCAACGAACGTTGAGATCTTTGAGGTCTACACCGTCTAGATGAACCGAACCAGACAGAGGGTCGTAGAAGCGTTCGACGAGAGCGATAATCGTACTCTTGCCGGATCCACTCGCACCTACGAGTGCAGCAGTCTTTCCAGCCTCGAACGTAAGAGTCAGGCCCTTGAGAATAGGAACGTCTGGACGGGAAGGGTAGTTGAACTCGACGTTTCGCAGTTCGATCTTTCCGGGTCCGGCGGTCTCGGGGGCAAGGCCGGAATCAGAGAGAGAGTCGATAGATGGGACACGGTCGATGGTTTCGAAAAGCTTGGCGGCAGCACCGCGAGCTTGAGATACTGCCTGCTGTTCGGGAGCAAGCAACGCGAGACAGAAAGAACCCATGAGGATGGCGATAAAGACGTTGACGATCTCTCCCGCATTCGCTAAAGAAAGCAACTCGTGAGCGTCAAGACGGAGATGCCAAAAGAAAATAACCTGCCATGACCATGGATAATTAGAGTCGTGCCAAAGCTAAAGGTCAAGGCGTATGCGCCGTAGATAACAAAAAGAAAATGCCGAACCCACATCCCTGGATAATGGCCGCTTTCTTGTCAAATCCAGCAGCCTTTTTCACAAAGACATCATATCGGCGAGCAAGGGTCTCCTGGGTGCCAAAGGCTTGAGCGGTGCGAACGGTCGAAATGACTTCTTCTGCCAGAGTTCCTCCACCAGCACTGATAGCTTGGAGAGATTCCTGCATATAGCGCGAGACAAACTTTTGGACCGTACCGCCCGTGACAGCGATGCCTGGTAACATAGACGAACACGCTAGAGCGAGTTGCCAGCATCGAATATATGCCACTAAAAAGGAATCATTTGAGATGAATACTACAACTCAAGAATAACCCGACTTACGAATGTAACCAGTGAGGAAAGCGCTGATATAGCTAACAATCAGGGGGACCTTTTCCGAGATGCCTTGCTGAACGAGATGAGTATCGGTCTGAATGCGAGTCGTAACCTCGCCGGCGCCAAAGTTGTCGAAATACGCAATGTCTTGACGGAGGACAGCTTGGAGGTATCGTTCGCGGATGCGCTTCGAGTTGACCTCACCGGTATAGGTCCAGATATAGATGTAGGTAAACGTGCAGACAAACATGCCGATTCCTAAACAAGGTCGTCAGCCAGGAAAAGGAACGATGGGAAATGAGTGTATGCGTACCGATAACAACGAGGTAGAGTGCGTTTTTAGAAGCATCCTTCTCGAATACGTCCCTGGATTGTCGAATGCGTTCCGGATCGTTGCTATAGATCGCCATGGTGAAGTCGACGAAGCTTTGGACGAGGCGACCGAAAATTAGGGTCATGAGAGGTTGAGCCGCGCCTAGATAAATTCTGATTGTAGCTGAGACCAATCAAACGTTGGGATAGACGTACCGGCGGCAGCAGCAGCGACAAGCCCTATCGCATCGATGAAAAGTTCAAAGGGGGTGGAAAAGCGGAAGAGGCTGGTAAACGAGACTGGTGGGGTGGTTGGCTCAGTCTTGCCTGCAGCCTCGATCTCGGTAGTCTTGTCTTTATCGACAGCGTTCTTTCCTCGGCCAAACCATTTGCGTTTAGGCTGGACCGCGACTGTGCTGTGGTCGGCGCTGTGGCGTTTCTCGTCGTCGGACATGGCGAGGAAAGCTGGTAGTATTGATGCTCACTGGTCTTTGAACAGCGTTCTTATATTTCCTAGTCGCCGCAGGGATGTTGACGCGGGCGGAGGTTAGGCGATAGTGTAACCTCCGCCCGGGTGATTCGGGGATCAGCGATTTAGCCCGTTGCCAATCCTTGGAGCGAGTGGCGCATATAATTGAATATCCAGATACTTCAAAGCGAGTTATATGAGTGTTTGTCGAAACATAGACAGCTGGATACGTACGTCCACTCTTGAACTATTGCTCCGCTCAGACCAACCGCGATGATTTCCGCGCGCGATGTGTGTTCCGTTCCGCTGCTGGATCGGCCGAGTGACGCGTTCCCGGCATAGAGCTGCAGTGCATGCTGTGGGGAACCTCCGCCCGTATACTCAAGCCCCTGATGGTCGCCGGATAGAGTGATGACTCAACCTCCGCCTCGACCCGCGCGCTTCGCACTTGGCGCTTGTTCGGAGGATGCTAATGTATTTTTAGACATGATGGGCGCTTGCAATACGTAACAGTAACCAGTCACGTGGATTGCAGCATCCTTCGGCGGCGACCATGCCTTGACCTTGCCGTGCCATCATATTTCTGTTACGGAATAGTCCCCATCTCGTCAATTTGAATTCTGGGACTGCCACTTGATTGAGCTTCCCCACATCGCCAACGTCTTCATTAGCTTACCCAACCTTGGCTACACTCAACCGCCAGAGCCTTCCTGCTATGCTGACTTGGCTCCCAAATACACACGCACGGTTGAGATACATTCAAGCCCCTCGAAATGGTCTAGGATAAAACGATTAGTCTATGCGAATGATCTTCGTTAAAGGGAGCCCGTTATCAGTCTTGTGCGATCAACCGTTTCTACAGAAAGCGGAGTCGACTCCCACTACAACTAAAGAGCCTTAGTCATTATACTATCGTCATCCCGGACTCAAGCCGGAATCCGTTTTCACTGGGCCTCGAGAGTCGTGGGATCTTCAGGGTTCATAATCCCCGAACAGTTGGTTTTTTTTAGCGGCTCAAAGGAAGTTTAGCATCCATTACGAAAAACCCCTGGCCCGTGACGGTACCGAGGCCCGACGACGGTTGGATCAGTTTCTGGTGCCTGGATCATAATGATATGGATGTAAGACCGTATCTACTCAGCGGCCAACGTTCCACATGGAACGTCATGGTGAGGCCGCGGTAGCCGCTGGGAGTGGTTGTATCATCTCTGCACTACCCGCCGCCAGGTCTCCACTTGCTCAAATAGGAATCCATCACCATACACCTGAGAGTGAATCAACAAAATCATACTCGGCGCCTGTCAGCTAGACTGATTCACATTGTACCTGCCGGATTTTGCCGCTGAGATCATTGCGCGCCTTATCTACATGATAGTCTCCGGAGCCGAACCAGGGTGGAAGATTCTGAATAACCATCGCCCAAATTAACCGACTCAGCTCTGCCCTGCCCCTGGACTATTTTTGTTGCAGACTCCGCCGTGCCTCGCATATAACGAATAAATTCCAACACCTCACATAAAACCCGTTGCTCACGAATCATGAGCGGTCGTGGTTGCCATCCCCCATTCACTCCTTTGGCCTCGATAGCTCATCACGATGCGCTTCCTTAGCATCGTAGCGTTGTTCGGACTTGCTTCTGCAACCTATATCTCTCCTAATCTGTTGGTCTCTCCTGACAAACCTATTCATGTCCGGGCTGACGCCGCTTTATCCCTAGGAACCTTGGATCTCGAAGCCCTCCTCCGCCTTGTCCTCAAGGTTCATCCAGCAGCACTGGCACGTGCCAAGCTTGCCCTCCCGGGTATTCTAGCCCTGGAGGAAGTTCCCCCTGTAATCCATGTCCGGCAAACACGTACTCCAACGCCGGCGGGCTTTGTACCGACTGTCCCGCCGGCACCACCTCCGGCACCGTATGTCGTTTTTCGGATTTTATCATGTTCACAGATAAATGCTCATATCTATCTTATCAGGGATCCGGAAATTGCCAGATGTTGACTTGCTCGGCCGGCAAATATCCAAACGTCCATTCGTGCTCGACTTGCCCTGCCGGCACATATAGTAATACCGGTGACAGTACTTGTACGAATTGTTCAGCTGGTTCAGTCAGCCCCTCCGGGTCTAGCTCATGCACGCCTTGCGCCTCTGGCTGGATCCCAAATAACTCAGGACAGTCATGTAACAAGTGCCCAGCGAACACATACGCAAGCGGTAACAGTTGCCTCAATTGTATGCTCGGGTCGACAAGCCCTCCCGGATCGACCTCGTGCAATGTCCCACCCCAGCCGTCAGGACTGCCCCAGCCTCCGACTCGACGTGCAGAGGAAAAGTGCCTGTCACGCCCCGGACACAAGTGGTGCCCAGTCTTTAGTGGGCGCGGGAAAGAGTGCGTGAACGTCTTGACCTCTCTCGAGATGTGTGGTGGTTGTGTCGATCCGTTTGGGCAGGATGCCGAGGTCACTGGCCGCGACTGTTCTTCGATCCCACATGTCGATCAGGTCAAGTGCGAACGCGGTCACTGCAATATCCTCAAGTGTCGCCCGGGTTACATGGTGGGACCAGGAGAATGCGTGCCCGCGTCTGGTCATGGCACCAAAGTGAAGCGGGCTGCTATGTTGCATGCTCGTCGCGAGTCTTTTTAATTATCTTTTTGTTTCTTTTTCTTTTTGAGCGCTTTTGTACTGTTGGTTCATAAGCCTCGATCATTCGTTGATAAATTCTATCGGTCGTCTCCTTTTCTCTATGGCCATAATATGGTTAGAACTTCAATACGGTGCTCAGTCCAGAGCACGTACACCATTAAGGGCGACGCTCCCACTCAAACAAGGCGCTCTGCCGCCCGATATTTTCGTTTTCGGCAAATCTTTCAAACACAATCTCAATCAACGTGAGGCGCAGCAAAGCCAAGCTCTTCTCAACCCCCGCATATTGCCGGATGGTCAGTTAAAGCTCCAAGGCTCCTATTACAGTAAAGTGCAATAGTCAATTAATGCGTACATGCCGCTGCCGACCAGCAAGGTATCTGGAAAAGTTAGTGCGACGCTTCCCTTTTGATAAAGTAAATCTTGACGCTTACGAGGCCGCTACCCGCAAGTTACTTGGCTATAAACTCTGCCTCAGTGTTAGACTCGAGGCGATAGGTGGTAAGCGCCAAGGGACCTGGCGATGTCGAGAGGGATCGAGACGGCGCGGACAGTCGGATGGACGGCGAACAAGGGCTAATATAGGCAGACGAACGACGAGGGAGTAAAACTGGTGTTGAATATGATGGAAAATACAAAGCGTCGCATAGGGAGAGTATATAAGATAGACCGTAAGGCCCGAATACTATATCAAACGCCGGGCCATGAATATACAAGCGAGCGAGCGTGGACAAGCGGAGTGAGAAAAAGGTAGGTACACAGGAGCGAGATAGAAACCTATATAGACGATAAAATACTGTAGGTACACAAACCCAACGTCGGCCCGAGTCACAAGGCCTCGCGACTCGACGTTACATATATTGGAAGTATCGGTCGATTGGCGCTTACGGCGCTTATGTGTGGCTTGCTGTACAGGACCAACCGCATTTAGTGCAGGCGAAGTTTTCATGTATCTTGGCTCTTGTACCCAATCCTATTTGTGCTTTTGACTTACAAAAACATAAAATTTGATCTTTCCATCGTCCGACCAAAGCTCGACGCAGGAGACGGAACATTACTATATATAGATAAGTATCAATGCGTAACCCAACCTGGGTCTTGGTAGCGAGAGGTAGGCGAGTTGCCCAGCCAGATCGACTCGATCTACAGTTCAGCGTTAGATTAATCTATTGCAGTATCGTTTCACATACCAACCGCCATCGTGTCAGCAATAAGTCTATTGTGAAGATGTCTGGTGTAGCGATAGATGGAGAAATGGGTTGGGAAGACAAGTGATGTATTGTATGTGTAAAAACTCAGGCATTTTATATCGTTTGCATAGTAGGACCAACCCAATAAGATTTCTATGTGCGCAATGTGAGCAATCCGCCCAACTATACTTCTGATGACGACGCACACGCGTTCTTAAAAGCACACCAGTATTTATTTGAGCGTATGCACATCCTTTTGCGCATATAGTCGTTTATTCATGCCCGAATGCGAGGCTAAGACTACCACCAGTTAACACACAGAGAATGTCCCCACTCGGCAGAAACTATCCAAGTTCTTACAATTATTTTGTACATTTCCAACACACGAGATATTTAAATACCGTTATGCGCTGTCTACATTTGACATGACCGTGCTGTTCGGCGTCCACATAGTTGTGTCCTGCGGCTTCTTCTCACCTACGCGGAGGGACAAATGATACAAATAAGTCACCATATAGTAAAGCTCCATATGCTATTAAATCAGCGACTTTGAGTTCGTGCAACCGCATTAAAGATAGAAATACACTGCCCGACATAAATATCTTGCCACGTGACTAAAGGTGCTCGATGAGCATTTATCTGGCGACTCACCGCGAATGTACATTTGATAAATTAATAAAAGTTGTAGAGATCGATTCAATGTATCTGTGTACAGAATCAAAAAAGATTTGAATGAGCAACGGGAGAGAAACTCTCCATTCGAGAAACTACAATTTGCATTTGAGATCCGATTGCCGGAAATCTTCAGGCGATCCGCGCATTTGCTTTGCCCGCTGTTGCAGATTGCGCTCTTCACACCCTTGCTTTTGACTCATATGGCTCGCCACACTACTGCTGCAACTAAAGCGTTCATAATAGCTCTGAAAAAGCTGGGGCTGTCAGACCGGGAAGTCGCTAGACGAGTCACAACCGAATTACAAAAGGTTTCACACACTACAGTGGCAAACGTCATGAGAAACTGCAACAAAGGCTTGTCTATCAACCAATAAGCATCAAGACCGGGTCGCCCTAACAAATTGACCCTACAAGATGCTCGCTATGCGGTTATATGCATGCGTAGAAGTCGATATCCTAATGCTGCCCACGTGCAACGAACCAGTTTCCCCCAAATTTCTACACGTACCTTGCAGCGATACCTCCACCGAAATGGTTTACGTGCCTACCACTCTCGGAAGGTTCCCATGCTCAAAGATGAAGCACAACTGGTTCGTTTCCGCTGGGCTGCAGAGCGCTGATTTTGGCCTCAGGCACGCTGGGACGATACCGTATATTCGGATGAGTCAAGAATTGAACTCTTTGGCCCCGACGGACCTCCGGTCCATTGGAGGCGCCCAGAAGAGTCTGCATACAACCCACGATACACCAGAAAAGCGATTAGTCATGGTGGCAGCACTACGAAATGAAACCCAGGTAAGCCATATGGGCATTACCCTGGTAAATTGACCAGCATACTACAGGTAAATGACATAGTAGAATGTCGTGGGTAGCCCAAGTATCGAAAAGGGCACAAATCTCCTGTGGAATACATGTAACACACGTGCATTATGCAGGTAAAATCTCGTCTCGTTTTGCTGCAGTGTACAGGTCTTTGTACTTTCCACGTTGGTTTTACACGTCGTCGTCTCACTGTTTGTATGCGCGCTTCTCGATTCAAATACCTAGGTTTTACATTTTTTGTAGTACTTATTTACATGGAAACCATAGGTGTTATATAGTATGTGTCCGATACAGGTACCATGTTTTCACACAAATCCATCGTCACTGGTGCTGTCATCACGCCAGGTGCGATTCATCGTAAAATCTTCATTCAGAGATAGAGTTGAGTAAGATTCGAAGAGGCCAAATGAGTGAGTGAAAAGAAATAGGGGACATTGGATGAATCGATAAGTTAGTCACGTTTGCGAAGCAGGCGGTCGCTGGGCGGCATGGCTTTGGCAGGGTTGGCGATCATTTTTTTCGTCTTCTTCACCACACGAAGGCCAGTCTACGACACTATTGTGAGTACAAATGATAGTACCAAATGAATAACTTGCCGTCGTATCACGCTCCTCGCTCGGTTCGACGTTCGGCAGATCGCACGGACTGATAACGATTGGCACCTCGCAAGAGGCATTGGGCTCCAGTGTGTTACTCGAGTTACTGGTCGAGTTGTCAGCAGGGGGTGTCATGAGCCAGGAGGCGTCGATGACATTTATTCTATTTTGTGGCATTTTCCTTTATATATTTATCTTTAGTCTACACGTCATGTGACACATGGAACATTCTGGTTGATTTGTCAGACGCTTACGCGTCGTCATTTGATATCGTTTTGCCAATTGTCGTTTGCTCACGTGTATTTTTGGCTGTGTTCTGCCTAATATATAAACAGGGTCAAGTTCGAAGGGTACAACCCAAGAACTTGACCTCCTGTCGTCGAGGATTATAGTTCTGCCTGAGTAATTGTTAGTTGAGCGTGACACTAGGTCAAGTTCTTCTACCAATCGCAAGGGTCACCATCTATTCCAAACCCTTAACCACCCCTTGCCTTTGGCACCCCTTCCGGCTAAGCCGATCCCTCATATTCCTTTGTCGCCATTCGTGGCTTTTATCCCAAACTTGGTGTTTATCCACTTTAGGGAGTTGAGACATCGCTTACGTACTAGCCTACCGTGAAACGGAGATTGGGAGTAGGCACATAATAGTCAAAAGTGCCGGAGCCCTATCCAGTAGCGGGTGTCTATAAGGCGTTCGTGGATTATCGCCCACATATATTGGTCTCAGGACCAACTGCTTCACACCGCGTAGTCAGCGAAGTACCCGCTTGCAGAAAACCCGTGTCACATCACGCCCGTCCAAGGCTGTAGATTGATCATAGGGGCTGTCCAACGCTAGGTATAGAGCAACGGGCAGTGATTAAAAACGCAGAAACCCGGCTTCAAGAGCACCCCTTTAATCTAGCCAGTAAGTCCTCCGGCGTGGGGCAATCCATATATTCACATCCTAGCTAGTGTCCCTTGTCGACCTAGTCATTCGCGTAATCATCAACCTTTATAGGTTTTTGATCTATTTCAATCCTCTTCATTGGGTCGAAATCAAGACTCAAAACCGCAATCTCCGCGCTCGAATCCAACTGTACCAAGCAGCCGACGAAATCCTAACCGATCAGCATCGATATTTTTACGAACAACTCATAGAAGTTGAAGAACGCATCGATCGGTCTTTACCTGTACCATTCATCATCGGACACGTTCGCGAGGTATTCTTCGAAACCTTTCACCCAAACTCCGATCCCTGGTCCGCATCGCTTAGTTTAAGCGATTTAAATTCTCCACCACGGACCGGCGAACTCCCCGACATCCCTACGCCCGAAATCCTTCTCTATCCCGAGGGCGTACCCGTAGACGAGTAAACATGGACGCTAAAACCAGCGGATGGCAGCCAGAGGCCGATTATACATATGCACCCCCATCTCGCCCAGACTCCCGTGCTTCTTTTGTATCGCATGCCACACATGTATCCGATGCACACCTTGATGCAGCGTTTATGCACAATTTAGACCCTAATGCTACGATACGTCCTGCTGAAGCCCACACACTTCTGGGACTCTTCCAACGAATGCATACCGAGTTTAAAAATAGTTTGGATGAATTAAAAACAGAAGTGGAAGGAATTCGAGATCAGGTAGCGCTTGTACGAAACGAAATTATTCCGCTTGGAGAAATTAATCAAATCAATACGCGATTAGCGAGTTTGGAAACCAATGTAAACACATTAACTCGCTATGCGCACGATATCCACAGGGATACTCAGGCATTGATTGCTGCCCCAAACCCAGTCGCCCAACCACAACAACCTGCCGCCCCGCCCCCACGACAACCGAACCCGCCACCGCCAGCTCAGCCTGCAATGACCGCTAGCAGCAACGGCATCAAACTCGCCAAACCAGAGAAATTCAAAGGCGAAAAAGGAAAAGCTACGGCATTCAAAATTGCTGTCAACTCGTATCTTGTAGCTTGCGCACCTAATGCAACAGATCAGCAAAAAGTCCTTTTCACTATTTCATACCTGGACGGAACGGCCCTTGAATGGATACAACCGTACCAAGAACAGGAGATTATGCATGGCAATGTGGCATGGCTGCGCAATTGGACAACTTTCTGGGCGGAATTTGATAAGCGTTTTGGAGAGACAGACCGAGCTGAAAAAGCTCGCAAAAAAATACGGTCGCTCAAACAAAACAAGTCAGTTCAGGAATATTTGCGCGATTTCCAAGCCTGCGCCACCTATCTCCGCTATAATGACGAAGTTTTACGCGACATGTTCTATGACGGGCTCAATGAAACAATCAAAGCCCATATGCTCGCCCAGTTGTTTGATCCACAAGACGCTGCCACTACTTTCCAGGATGTTGCTGACCGGGCCCTCGAAATCGACCTACGAGTCGAAGCATACAACTCTCAAACTAGTAAATCTTTCAAATCTGAGAATAAGGCGCAAAGCTCGAGCAACCCGGGTCGTGAAAAATTATCTACAGGGGACGCTGTCTACATGATAGGAACCGATGGGCGGGCCGTGAAAGGAAAAATTGAATCAATTGGGCGCAACGCGAGGGGGCAAGTCACTCCCAACGTCAAATGGGCGGGACAAAATTCAACGGTACAAGTTCCGTTTCCCGCTCTAAAAAAGGACGATCGCCCTATGACAGGAACGTCGCGCGCCCCACCACCACCGCCATTAGCCAAAGGAAAGGGTCCAGGACCGATGGAACTAGACGGAGAAAGGCGAAAAGGCGAAATAACCTGCCTGCGTTGTCAAGGAAAAGGCCATATGGTCCGTGATTGTCCATCTAAACCCATTTCCGGGTATGAAGCTAGGGTCGAGGAGATAAAGGAACCGGACTCGGATGACGAGTCGGTAAAAGACGACGCCTGAACCTGGCAAGGGGGTCAGCTTTGGGCGAAATTCTAAAAAATATGAACAATTTCTCGGCTGCACATGTATTGTCTTCTGATTTGGAAATCATGTCTCTTACAAACGAATCCCAATTTATGTTGATGTTCCGTGCGCAGCCGTGTGAAAACCCCCTCGAAAAACGTTCGGCAGTCCAGGGAAAACCATTCTCGGGATGGGCCATGATAGATTCTGGCGCCTCTTCTATTTTTATAAACAAAAACATAGTTCGTGACTTCCAGTTATTTAAAAAGAAATTGGACAAACCTCGTCGTCTAAAGGTTATCGATGGGCGTGAAATTGATTCAGGCCGAGTGAAACACTATGTCACATTCAACCTAAAAATTTTCGAGCATGAGGAGGAAGTAGATGCCTATGTCGTCAACGTCGGTAACCACGACCTAGTCCTAGGGATGGCCTGGCTAAAACGCCATAACCCAGCTATTGACTGGGACAAAAAATCACTTGTCTTTTCCTCTCGTTATTGTTCGGAAAATTGCCTCCACGCCTCTCCCATCGTCAAAAGTGGGGAACCCGATCTAGAAATCGCTGCCACATCCGAACTACCAGAGAAGTACTCTGAGTTTGCAAAAATATTTACAGAAGAGGAAATCTCTCCACTCCCTCCACATCGCCCATATGACTGCGAAATTACCCTGAAACCTGACGCAGCACCACGCCACGGTCCCATTTACAGCCTAGGACCCAAGGAGGATGAGGAATTACGCAAGACAGTCACCAAACAGCTTGAAGCAGGTCTTATCCGTCCGTCGAAATCCCCCATGGCATCCCCTGTCATATTCGTAAAAAAGAAAAATGGGAGCCTACGGATGTGCATAGACTATCGAAAACTCAACGATATGACTGTCAAGAATGTGTATCCTCTACCTAGGAGTAATGACCTCATAGAGAAACTGCGAGGTGCTAAAATATTCTCGAAATTTGATCTAAAGTGGGGTTACAACCTGGTTCGTATCAAGGAGGGTGACGAATGGAAGACCGCGTTCAAGACACGCTACGGTCTCTTCGAATATCTTGTGATGCCTTTTGGACTTACCAATGCTCCCGCCACTTTTCAACATTTTATGAATGATATCTTCCAAGACATTCTAGATGTTTATGTTATCATATACCTGGATGATATCTTAGTTTTCTCAAAAAACGAATCAGACCACGAGAAACACGTGCGAGAGGTGTTATCACGCCTTAAAAAACACCATTTGTATTGTAACTTGGCCAAATGTTTCTTTAGCGTTAAGGAAATCGATTACCTAGGGCTCATCGTATCCCCGGAAGGAATTCGAGTCGATCCGGCTAAAGTCGTTAAGGCCATTGATTGGTCGGTCCCTTCCAAAGTCGTCCAGGTCCAAGAATTTGTTGGTTTTTGTAATTTTTATCGGACATTTATCAAGGATTATTCGCGCATCGCCGCGCCTCTATTTAATTTAACTAGAAAAAATCACCCTTGGGAATGGTCGGAGGAGTGCGCTACGGCTTTTGAGCAACTCAAGGAGGCACTTCGCTCCGCCCCCGTGTTAATTATTCCCGATATATCAAAACAGTTCTTCCTGGAATGCGATGCTTCTGATTTTGCTACTGGTGCAATTTTGTCGCAATTCTCGGAAGACGACCGTCTACACCCCGTTGCGTTTCTATCTAAAGCTATGACCCCAGCTGAACGAAATTACGATATTTATCACAAAGAACTTCTGGCAATTGTAAAAGCGCTCAAGGAATGGCGACACTTGCTGGAAGGTACTGCTCTTCCGGTCCAGATCATTACGGACCATAAAAATCTTGAGCCTTTTAAGGCTTCAAAGGACTTAAGAGGCCGCCTAGCTCGTTGGGCTGGTTTCCTATCCAAATTCAATTTTCAACTGAAGTATCGCCCGGGCAAAACAAATGGAAAAGCAGACATTTTGTCCAGGAAGGATGAACACCGACCTTTGGGGGGGGGTGAGAGCCGAGCTCTACTCGATCCCACCCTTTTTATCGCTGCAATCGAACCGGATGAGGTTCTAGACGATCGAATTCGCGATGCATACCTTCAAGACGAACACATCAGCCACATCATTGAGGCGCTTCAACGTAGCAGCAAGGTCAAAAACTGGCATTGGGACAACGGACTCCTGATGTTCAAAAACAAAATCTATGTCCCCAATGACGACTCCATCCGTAAAGATATTCTAGCGAGTCGACATGATAACATAGCTGCAGGACATCCCGGCCAATTTAGAACATTGGAACTGGTAAACCGGAAATACTACTGGAAATCACTCAAAAAAACGGTTACATCCTATGTGTCTAATTGCGAGTCCTGCATCCGCAACAAACATTCTAACCAGGTTCCTCCTGGATTACTGAACCCAATTGAACTACCTTCGCGACCTTGGGACCATATAAATTACGACTTGATCACGGGGCTCCCCGAGTCTGAAGGATTCAACGCCATCCTCACAGTGGTAGATCGAATGTCAAGGATGGTTCATTTTATACCAACCACCTCCAAAGCAACGGCAGTCGACGTTGCAAACCTATTTGTCACCTATGTCTGGAAGCTTCATGGCCTACCATCAAAAACGATTTCCGATCGAGGACCACAATTCAACTCCGCCTTCCTAAAACAACTCTATAAACGACTTGACATTAAACCCTTGCTTTCCACAGCATTCAGACCACAAACAGACGGGTTAGCAGAACGGTTAAATCAAGTCGTCGAAATCTATCTTCGCCATTATGTTGCGTACAAGCAGGATGATTGGGTTGGAATTTTACCTATGGCTGAGTTTGCGTATAATAACAGCGTCAACTCTTCAACCAATCAAACCCCTTTCTATGCCTGTTACGGGTTCCACCCCCGGTTCTCTGTAGGAACGCAACTAGATGAGTCTGTGCCTCACGCCGACGAACGGGCCAATCAGCTCAAACTACGAATGGAAGAACTCCAATCGTCGGTATCACTTGCGAACGAGAAAATTAAATACTACTACGACCTTAAACATCGTTTGCCTGAAAATATCAAAATAGGCGACAAGGTTTGGTTGGACGCTCGCAACATCAAAACGGAACGACCCGTCGCCAAGCTTGCTGCGAAGAAAATCGGGCCTTACAGAGTACTCAAGAAGGAAGGAACACATGCGTTTAAACTCGAACTTCCCCATACACTACGCATACACCCTGTGTTCCATACTTCCTTAGTATCCTTGAAGAAAGAAGACCCTTTCGGCAGAGAACCACCTCAACCACCTGCCGAAGTAACCCCTGACGGTGAAGAGGAATACGAAGTAGAAAAAATTTTGGACTCCAGAAAACGTCGAAACCAAGTTCAATATCTGGTTCATTGGAAAGGTTACGGACCCGAATCAAATACATGGGAACCTCTCGAACACCTCAACACGGCCATGGGAGCGGTCAGGAAGTTCCATCAAGAAAACCCAAAGGCCCTCCGCCACCCAGACCTTGAGGAGGGGGTAGTGTCACGAGCCAGGAGGCGTCGATGACATTTATTCTATTTTGTGGCATTTTCCTTTATATATTTATCTTTAGTCTACACGTCATGTGACACATGGAACATTCTGGTTGATTTGTCAGACGCTTACGCGTCGTCATTTGATATCGTTTTGCCAATTGTCGTTTGCTCAGCGGAAACCATGAGTGGCTGTACGACGTGGAGGGACCGTCCGGCGACAGGTCACGCAATTTAACCACGGTTACTCATGTAGACCCGAGTCGAGAGGGTAGCTGTTGATTTCCCGGGCGGTTCCCCTTATAGCGAACTGGAGTATGAGCGCAATGAGAAACGAAAGTTCGGACAAAATCCATACCTTGTTACTCTTTTTTTTAAAAAAATTTCCACACGGCTATCTCCTCTGTTGGATAGGACGAAATAATATACGCTCGTTGCTCCGCGTGTACACTGTGCCAGAGTAAGCATAGACACGGTCCACAAAAAACGCGAACTTACAGGCATACGAGTTCACATGCTTTATCTCTGTAAAAAGTCCACTGTGATCCCCGGTTGTTGGACTTGTCGAGCCGGCTTCCGCTCACAACTAAGACAGAGACTGGTCATAGACCCAAGCATAAAAATCCGCAGGCGACGGGGCGTTTGTTGTGTGGTGGTAGTGTTGAGCAGGATGGCGCCGCCGACGTGTCACCGTTATGTCAGCAGGTACTCGGCGCTTAAGACAGCATACATCCACGACCACACACAATAATCCAGTACAGTTCATAACTTGACAGTTTGATATCACGGGGTGTAACCACGTACAGGAAACATTACGCTTTAACTGAAACGAAATTACTTACTATAAGTGAAGTACAATGAGCTGTTTGAGTGACGAAAGTATGGATGAGAAAAGATGAGAAACGAGAACAAGGCAAACGTTAAGGTTGGCAGCAAAGAAGGTATTCGGGTGCTGAGTTAGCCAGCCCTCGCCAAGGGAGCATGGCAAAACCCTTGCCTACACGCTCGTCGTCGAATGCCTCGTTTGATAACGAACAATCAAGGACAGGGCCGCGAGAAGATACGAGTTACAACACCGAAACACGGTCCGACCTGAATGCGAGCGACAACCAAAGTGACAGACAGAATACAGGGAAGAAATGAGAAATAAACCGAGCGACGCTATACTTTGTCGTTATAGTACGATTGGCGTTCGAGGAGTTGATATGATACGGGTGAGATAACGAAGAGAAGCGCCCTGGCGGCTGGGTCAGCTATTACACCCCATAGGGGAGGTTCGCGCGCTGGTAAGGGTCGCTCATGCCTACCGAAATACCAAGGGCGACATAGTTGTTTGGCATCTGGTTAGAGAAGTCCGACACGTTGGGAAAAACGGATGTAGCGGTCATTGGAGAGTGGTGCAGATTCGACGGCATCATGTGAGGGTGCCGTAGTGGTCCATCGACTGCCGCTGAAGGCCAGGATACATCCGTTGCGGCGGCATATTGTACATATTTGGACGGTTGTAAGCATCGCCGAGCGGGCTATGATGGATCGAGGGTTGAGAAACATGTCGGTTGCCCATGTTCATGCCGTTACCATTCATAGCAGCGAGACCGACGAGCGCATTGTGGGATTGGTTGAAGTTATGGCCGCCATACTGCTGATGGTGGTTCTCTATCTGCTCGCGTTGGAGCTTGGACTGGATACGCTTGCCGTAGGGGGTGTTTCGGATAAGGGGAAGGATCGGTCGGATACCCTTGACAAGGAGCATGCGCTGCGTAGGTTCAGCGTAGTCCAGGGCAGTCTGCTCGATTGCATTAGTCTCTCTAGCCGTATAGCTAAAACGTAAAGCATACGAACCTGAACGCAAGAGTTCCCAAACGAATCGCGCGGCAACTTCTCCAAACGATTGGGATGCAAAAGCTCCTCAATCAACATCTTGCGCGTGTTGTGCTCCGCCACACGGATACACTGTCAGCCGATCATCAGTAATTAAAAAATGTCAGTGTCAGAGCGGAAAAGGAAGGGTACCTTTTCGATCACATTTGAGCTGAACTTCTGGACTGAAAGGGCGCACACGATTCCAACAAACTGTCTGATGACAGCGTCGCTGAAGTGGTTGTCGTTGAGATTGAGGATGTATTGAACAACCTAGTAATTGGGTTAGAGAGTGCAAGGTGGGAGCACAAGCCACTTACGTAGTTGCCGTACGGGTCTTGAACCAGGGTCAGCGCGTTGAAGGTGATCTCCGTAACCGATTGAATGCGCTGCGAGTCGGACACGTGGTCAATGCAGCGCTGAAGGACACGGCACCCATGCCGTTGAGTCGCGACTTCGACGCATAGGGCGGCCACGGCCTTGTAGATAAACTAGCGAACTCGTTAATAGAGTACGATCGGACATATAATCAATACCCACCTAGCTATCCTTGGGTATCAGCCGATTCAGACACTTTTGGACGACATGGTTCCCGTTCAAGTCCTTGATGAGAGTAACGACGTGCATGTTCAATGCTATGATGATCGAGTGTATCTGAACATCATAAGATGACGGATTAGCCTAACAAGTCCGACATGACGCGATAATTTAAGCAGGCGAGCAATTCATAACACAATAGCAACGTACCTGACGTTGCGTAGATAAAAATTCAATCATTTTTTGCACAGCGCGAGTGCCATGCATATCCAAGGAGACCCCAACCAGATCGTGCGCGACGGACTCGCAGACCATGTTACGCTCATCCGTCGAGTACTTGAGTAACTCCTGGCACAGATAATTGCCGAAAGGATCTAAAAAAAACTGGGTCAAAACGTTTACCAGCCAGACGACGGCTTGTTTGCTTACCGGCCATCAGCTCCGCGAAGAGGCTAAACGTCTCACGGAAAATGATATCGCGGTGCTCTGGTACGCCTTCCTCAAGCTTATTCCGGAAGCAGCGACACCCGTGCTGATCCTTGCACAGGGCCGGTATCTCGCCAATCAAGTCTTCGAGTCGCGTGCCTGCGAATCGGTTGACTAGAGATATCGATGTTCAGAACTAGCCAAAGACAAATAGAGACGCCCGACTCACACTCTCGGTCAATATCGCCGCGTTTGTGCTTGGTACCGTGTAGCCCGCCCTTCTTGTTGTTTTCCAGGGATGTGAACCTGCCGTTGGCCAATGCGAGTCCATAACAAGAGCCGTTGTGCTGCTAGAGCGCCGTCGAGCCGCCTTGGGCGCCGTTGCAAGCATCCCTTTGTAGTCATAAGATCCCAACCCGGGTGAAGTAGCCATTTCACCATTCATGTTACCAACAAACTATAAGTTCGCGCATTAGTCATTGCTTGACGACCGCGCATACAGACACTTACATTTTCTTTGCCGCCTTGAATAGAGATGAAGCAGATGGGTGTGTCGTACGCACTAGAAACACGGTTAATATTGAAACTCAAACCATTTTACTCCTGCGCAAACGGGGCGATATCTCCTGATCCTACGGCCTTGCCGCCCAGACTGCCAACACTCTGGCGCGACGACGTTGGGGTAGCGGGTACACTCTTCGCCGAAGTGTTAAGAATGGCACCGCCCTCTTGAATGCCTATGGGACTAGAGGAGTTGCGTCCCATGCCCGAAGATGGCCTCAATCCACCAATTGGCCGGGAGTGAGTCGCGTTTTGTATGCGTGGTTGAGCAACGGCATGATTTGGACGCGGAGCTCCGGAGAATTGAGGCCATTCGGAAGATTTGAGAGCGGGATCAATGAGGCCGTTGGCACCAGGGCCGCGAGGAGGTATTTGGGAGAGGGAAACAAGATCGGGCGCCGGGCTGGATGTGGACAGCTTGGAATACGAATCGGATTGGAGCATGGACTTCGCGTCGTCTTCAGATGACAGAGGCAAAAAGTTTGCAGACTCTGCAGATAACACTTTAGGGCTGATCAACTGGCCGCGAGAAAAAAACATACCGTGCATCTCCCTAGAAAGCTCCTTGTCGAGCTCCTTGTCCAGTAAGAATCCGGGATCAAACCCCTTGGATGATTGGATGTGGGGTCACGGCCAATGCACCAAGTATAAATCGCTCGCGGAGTTATTTTCAATTGGTTGCGGGGGCGTTGGGGTCATAGGAGATTGCATAGGTCGATATAGTAAATCCACAAACAAACAGAAATAAAACGAGCGTACGAGGGGAGGAAAAGGCATAGCGAAAATGAGGCAGTCAAATATTCATATCGTGTTCTTTTCTGTTAGACGCGATCAGCACAAAATGCAATTTCCAGTCAAAGGCTCGGTGTTGTATACAAGTGGTTGAATGGGATAAAGCGGGGCAAGATGAATGGAATAGAATAAAAGGCAACAAAAAAGACTAAAGATTTAAACGCTTACAACGCCACCTTTAGTACAGTCCCAGTGAGCTTGGCCGCTCATCGCTTCCCAAGGTCGGACGAAGTCGGTATTGGCCAGAGGGCTCTCATTTGACGTACGTTCGATGCACATCTGGGGCATGTGCTCGCATCTCATATTGCTATCGGCCCAGGCGTGACTAGGTCAGACAAACCACAGCGCATGGGCGGATGGCCAAACGACTGGAACGGCAGCAAGACCAGACGGGTGTGCGCGACGGGCTCAGACGCGTTGGGCATCGAGCTTCCTATCGCGGCGCTGGAGTGCTTGATAGAGCTCCTGCGCAGCGTGTCCTCTGGTTCGCTGATCAACTTGGGGGTCTAGAGGGTCCACGGGCTGATTTCGTCTTATCCCCGAAGGCCTTTGACTCCGGATCCGGATCTGGGCTCGGATTCGGTTCAGTACGTGAGGGATGGAGTTGAACTTTGAGTGTATATTGTCGAAATAGGGGAAATCGAGCGCGCGGGGCTTGCATGACCGCGGAGACTGGACAGGGTAGGCTTCTCCCAGGTGCCGATGCAAGCACGTGGGAAGGCAGTCGGGGGAGACATGCTGAGTTTCGACGTCGGTAGCGAATAGTAAATTAGCTAGGACGGGGCAGACGCAATCCATTCGCTCAAGGCCTCCTACCCTATCAGAGACGTCAGTCGAGAGCCAAATCAAGAGCTATTTACACTCGCCGACTTTGAGAGCTTTGAGGTCGCCAAGTCTAGAACAAAGGCTGAGTGTTGATTCAAGACACACGACAAAATAGCACTTACTCGGTTCATACCTTGTGCAAAGGCGCCTTATCCATCAGCCATTTTGATGAGAGCGCAAGAGACGCCGGGAAAGAACGGCAAGGATTGATGCGCAGGGACGGCGCAAATTCGGACCTGAACCGGGGAGGTCTTGAGCCTGTCAGGGAATACCTAGAATAGGACAAAAACGAAACTAAGAGAGGCGGAACGCGTCGTAATTTAGTGCACACACTTACCGCTCGTGTAACGAACCGGCGATTTAAATGACTGAGTTATGCCGACATTCAGTTGTGCTACGGTGTTGGTTGTTGATTTCAGCTGTGTCAAGGGGGATCGGGCGGCACGCAGTAAGGCTTACGCTTGGCACTAGTGGGTTGCACCGACGATGGGCTGTTGATGTCGCAACCGTCTGGCCAGAAGATCCTCGGGCACCCAGGGGGTCAGCGCTTGACATGAACATTCGGGCTTTCAGTAGGATGGAGAATCAGAGCCGGTCAATACGGCCAAGGATCTTTCTCACCTTGCGTGATGTCAGTTGGAGGCGGTGGTTGTCGTTCATCGTCGACTTTGACAGACCGAACTATGAAATATTATCACATATGTTAGTATTCGTTCGGATCAGCCCGGAGACTTACTTTATGATCTCCCGCGTGCGTGCACAAGGACATACGAGGACAACGGAAGAGGATATGCCGGGGTCGGTGTTACTGGACGCAGTGAAGCGTGCTGAGAGGACAAGCGCGGTATATCTCGTTGGTTTCTGTCTAGGTCGAAGGTGGGCCTGAATAAAAATAAAAATAAAAACTTCTCGATAAATTATCAATAATTAACGTAGCATCAAGAGAGTGATCAGGGGGCCAAGGGGATCGAATCACGCAGCACTACCGCCTGCCTGACCCCAATGTCGGAACAGCTCGTACAGGAAGTAGGACGCGAAGATGTTGAGATAGAAATGTTCACATAGCTGGAGCAAGTTGGCGTACTGAATCAACTGGTTCTGCGGATGAAAATGACTATACCGGGGTGCAAGATGACACGTCATGGCTATGTCTACCAGAGGCACGATAAGAGTAGAGCGGATGCCGTCGTGTATGGAGCGTGTTGTGGTGTATAAGCCGACGGGAGGGTTGGGGTTCTGACTCGGGGAATTGAAGAGTTCGACGTGGATCAGTTTCTCATCGCAAAGGCGACTGAGGCGTTGGGGCAGTTGGAAAATGGCTCGTACACGAGCTGGGCGATATCCTGCGGAAAATATATCAGCTAACGTCTGGATCTATGATGGGATTGGTACGTACGATGGATACCGGTTCTCTGCTCCCTGCTGCGGATGAGGACGGTATCGAACCGCGCGGGTCGGCTCACGCGTTCGAATCGATCGAGCTTGACCGGCTGGGCACGTACAACATCGATGTGCGGCCCTTCGGAAGGTTTGAACGGCGGGGGCGCATGGAACAGTCGAGCGCGAGACCAAGCGTGGACCTTCGTGGTGGGCGGGACGAGCTGCCGAATCTCTTGCGGCCGAACGTTGGGGTTTCGTCGACGGAGATACAGCTCGAGGGAGTGGCAGAGCTGTGGGGCGTTGTTCTGCCCTTGAAGGGCGCCGAGTGTGACTGAGCTGGTGGGCGTCTTCGCGACCACCACGTCAGGAACCGGATGGAAACGCCGAGGACCCTGATCGGCGTGTTCCCCAGGTTCCGCCGGCTCCTGCTCCCACCGACCACCGACCTTCGTTCGATTATCTCTCAAGAACTCGTCCAATAGTACCGCGAGCTCTTGACGGACCCCTGCGTCGCGCAACTCATCAGGATCCTCCTCTTCCTCCTCCTCCTCCAGCCATTCATCCCATTCGTTGTCGCCCTCATCCAGTTCGTCGGCAAGTTCATCCTCCATGATATGTTGCCCACGACTAACTGCTGCACCAGTCTCTTCCAGATGCTCCGCATGCATTGCAATAGCCTCGACCCTCTGGATATACAACGCCATCTGCTTGATGGCGTTGACCCGATTCGACGCACGATACCCCATCTTCGCGAAATCGATGTGTAATCGCTCTGACGTCTCGGTATTGTACCCATCGGGAGTACCTAGCATCTGAATCAGCTTGACATAGTGCTGAATCATATGGATTTTAGGTATCCCGTGGAACGCCTCCCTAGTTTTCAAGGCGCCGAGCTGCTTGAACACCGATTTGTTGTGATGAAAGGTGCGTAAGCATCTCTCCATCGCGGCAAGATCACTGTCTGTTAGAGCCGATGAATGGGCTAAGTACATGAAATCAAGGAGAGCACAAGCTGCAGCAACGACCCGTTCGTCTTGATCGGATACCACAGGTAAGAGTATTTTCGCCATTTCTTTCAGCTCGCGACCGGTCCACTGAGACACGCTAGTGATTCCATGCTTGAAGTGACGCATCCCGTGATATTCCGGCATCATCGTATGCCGCTCGTCAAAGATCTGCTTTCCAATGATTTCGGTAACCCACTTGGTAAGATGATCCTTCATGACCCCTTTATGCAGCTGATGAAGTAGATCGGGCGTCATTAAATATTCCAAGCGCAGGTAGGGATAATCTCTCCAAAACGGCTCGACATCGTATAGTCCTAGTTGCTCAAACTTTGCAGAACCTGGGCCTCGGTGTGCGTCTATTGCTTTAGTAACTTCGTCGTGCTCCCGGAGCGGTGCGTTCCCTAAATCCCCCTTTTTTTTAGGATCTACCTCACATAGCGGGCAGTGTGATTGCTTGATGCAGGCGACCTTGCATTGTTCGACAAAATCAGCAATATATGCCGCTAGAACTGGGTATACGCGTCGGACTCCACCGTCAGCACACACCACCTCGACGCCGGTCTTGGCGGCTTTTGCAAGCGGCGCCATCAGGGCACGCATACACCCGTGGAACAGGTTGCGTCGATGCAGCCGACGTGCTGCTGCGTTGGTCTCGCAGTCCAGTTTTGGAACCGGTAAGTATCCCAATAGAATGTTCGCACGTTTTGACGTCCGTCTTCGGAGCCGTTTTGGTAGGTTTCCGATCGTAAGATAGACGGGGTGAGCCTTCTTATCGCCGCTGAAGTTGGTAAGCTTTGTTTCATCCGATGATATGATGATCGGGATTACTGTCCCGAATTCGTCTTTGATTTCGCCCTGCAGGTAGTTAACATCTGGCGTCGCATGGCCGTATGGGAGGAGCGGTGGTTACTGCTCACCTGCACCTTCCACATCCAATCCGCTGTGTGGATATCGTCTCGTATTTGCTCCGTCCTTTCAGGTGACGTCCACTTTTTTATTGGTTTGAACTGCATGAATCTGCCGAGTCGTTTGTTTCGTAAGAGCCGTTTTACGATTTCCCATGCGTCTCTTAACCAGAGCTCGACGATTTCGATCCCTCGGTCGCCTGTGATCTTCAACGCTTGGACACTCCAGCCAGCGCCTCGGGGCAATTTATCAATATCTTTGATCATGCCTCGATTATTTGACCATGGTGAGTTGGGTCGGAACTGTCAAGGTGATGAGATCCTGATTATATGCGTCGAGAATAATCACACCTTCCTCAAACGTAGGCATTTATCTCGATATTTTGCACTCATGCCCGATTCCATCAACACTTGTGCAATCTCAAAAGATTGCCGGTCCGAAAGCTGGCCAACATCCGGGTAGTTGCTTCGGCTGAGCTCCTCAGCCGTTGCTTGGCGTATGGGTTCTCCGACTGTAGGTATCTTGTACTGTTCGACGTAAACTCGCCGCCCATATAAATCGATTTCTTCCACCAGTTCTACCATTTCTACGCTACGGAGCGATAGATTTCGTGGCGAAGAACGCGGGACCGGACTTCGAGTGGCGCTCCGAGGAGGACTGTGGTCCGAGGGTATGTTAGTGAGTCCGGTATTCGATTCAGCATCGGAGTCCCTAATTTCTGCTCGCGACTCAGCTATGGAGTCTTGATCGCTGGGGTAGTTGGCGTCCCAGTTGCCTGCATCATCGACCGACCCAGCCACGCTGCCTTCTCACATAACATATTGTTCGTCGTCACTCATAACCCTCATGTTTCGGTCTCGTGTTGTTTCATTATGGTCATTGTTTGAATAATTATCGCGTGTCTCGTTAGCATTCCTTCGTGACCTCCGAGGCGACACACCCGATTGATCAACTTGTCTCTGGATCCATCTTTGCTGGATCTTCTTACACCTCCGATCTTTCTGTAGGTGTTGCGATAGCCCCTGGTGAGTCCTCTTTGAATGACCGCAGTGACGACAATGAAACATCCCCATGTTGGGTCCAGGGGCAGATGGGCCGGCACCTTCATGGGTCTCGATGTAGTGCACCGTACGAGCCTCTAAGTTACTGAAAAACGCTGGACAATGAGGGCAGGGATATTCGTCGATTTCTACGTCGGACATAGTGAATGCGCGGGCCGGTAGTGGGTGTTGTAGGGGTAGTAGGGTGTAGTATAGATTAGTCAGCAAGATGCCAAACAAGAACCCTTGTATTGGCATGTAGCTGTTTCAGGCCAAGGGTCCTCCTTTTCGACTTAGCCTCGACCAACATGTCTGTTCAAGACTCAACCCGCGAAAAACGTGTGTCCGTGAAAACAACAAAGATGCTCGAATACGGTACGTCGATTAGCACGCAACACGAACATTTTGATTCTAATTACATATACTGTTTCTTTCATTCAGAGGCCGATCGAGCGAAGTCGAAGGAGACTAGCAACTTGATCGCCCGGACGAAACATGTTCGAGCGGAAGAGGCTGAACTCCAGACATTAGAGAACGATTCGGAGGAGGAAGTCGCAACAGTCCGGTTGCCGAAATCAAAGAAGAACACGGCTGCACCACCCCCGGACGAAGATGAAGGTTCGTACTAATACTATCTTTGTCACTCAGTTCTCGCTAACACTCGTCTACTATGACTTGGTAGATTCCGAAGATGGAGACGACTCTGGCAGTCGCAACCGAAGGCTGGAGCTCGTATACATGATACACGGCCGATACGAAACACCTGTTGCCGAGCTCGAGACTCTTGGCCTTGCTGCACTCGAGGACTATTGGAAGAATGGGCCACCCAAGAGGCCCGTTCAAGGAAAAGGGAAATCCAAGGTGGCAAACCCGGCACCCAAACCGTCAGCAGCAAAAACGCCGGCCAAAGGAGTGCGGGCTAGCAAGCCGGCCGTTTCACAGGTAAGTCTCTTATATTGCCGATTGAACTGTATGCTAAGTTACAATTTAGGTCACGATGATTGGCTCCCCCCTTGTCGTGTGGAAAGAAGCTCAGGAGGAGGCCGCTCGAGCCGAATACACCCCGGTTCCCAAGAAACGTGCGCGAGACTTGTCGGTCGACAGTGCGGGAGAGCCTCGTCGCCCGTTGGATCTAAGAGGTATGTGATCTGAGACAATGTATATTACACTATTAATTCATATTTCTGTGTACTTAGCCAAAGTAGACTTGGCTAAGGGATCAGCCAAATCTAAGACCGTTTCGTCCGCGTCTACCCGAACCGTTTCAGCGGTGCCAACTAACGGATCGTCCCGCTCCAAGTCCTCTGTTCCCCCTGCACCGCTTTCTCAGCGTCAAACCGAGGAGCCCGAAGAGGAGCGATTTGATATCGACACGGCGCAGGGTGCAGACGAAGACCAGCCGGAAGAGACCGAGGTGAAAGCAAAGAAAAAGAGAGCCAGCAAGAAATCCGGCGAGGTAAGATTTTAATCGAATTGTATCTACGTGTAAGCTAACTTGGACCGTTTACTGACAGGACGCGAAGCCACGAGCAAAACGTGGTAATTATAAGAACGACCGGGTCACTACTATGATCATCGACCGAGCGCTCGAAGAGACAATTGTCTACTTCAGGCTCGACATGTGCGCCGGTCCGGACGAAATTTCGCTTATGATTCACAAGGGCTGGGCCAAAGCCGTGAAGTACTGTCAGCAGCCGGCTGAGAGTTGGCAGCTTGATGCAGACTTGCTTAAGGTGGTGAGTACCGTTTAACTACTAATAATCGACATAAATTAACTGGTGTGTTTAGATCAAGTCACTCGTTTACGGGTTCCGTTCGCGTGCCCGCCAACGGATGATTCGCGCTATACTGTCGTATTTCCATCTCGAGGTCTCATCCGAACAGACAATCGACGACGTAAAAGAGCGCGCCGCAGGCTTGTTACCTACCAAGTTTCATCGCGACGTGAGTGGATGTATGCGTCAACCACTGTCTCTACTGACACATTATGGTAGCCCAAGGCCGAGCATGAGGATGAGGGCAATTATCAGAGCCCAATCATCGCTCGCGGCGTTTCCATTATTTGGTTCACAGGTGCGAAGCCCACCGCGTTTCGCTTCCCCGACTCTATGGATCCTATACCCACCGAGTCGGCAGCGTATGTTGCTGCTTTGGTAAGCTGAACTCATAAATTGAATCGTACGCTTACAATGACATGTTTCAGACCCACGATATCCTCAACCATGTGGCAAAGGACGGAATCATCAAGACTGAAAACAGGTCCGGTGGAGATTCGGCAGAACAGGAAGGCGTGTCCAATAAGAAGGGAGGCCGTGCGAACATCGATCCTGTCAAGGCCCTCATGACGGTCCATCTTGGTAACCTCCGGACATTTGAGAAGGCGGACGCGAAGGCGTATGACTCGTATCTGGACAACCTGCGCAAGGCGACTCTGTGAGCACGCTCCTTTAGACACAGTGTTAGGTTACTGATCCCCTCTGCACAGCGCATGCGTGGGCAAGTCCAAGGAGGAGCCGAATTGCTCTGACAAGCAATCCATCCCTGGTGTGCTCTCAGCCGCCTCGTTCGCAGGCGAGAAGAAATACATTGCCGCGCGTACCCAGCCGTCCTCGGACAGCGCTCAACACCAGCCGAAACCCCGCCCCCAACCAAAACCCCGCCCTCCGCCGTCCACCACCCAAGTTGCCACAAATGCGCACTCAAAGGTTGCTCACATCCCTGAGCAGTCCGACGACGAGGACATCCTCCGCGACACGACGCCCGTAGGCGCGCATGACAAGGAGACGGTGCGCGACAAGTTGTCCGGCCACATGGACGAAGAGATGGGCGATCTCGAGAACGAGAAATTGGAGGGGGAGCGCGGGGCCCGAACTTCGCGTGCAGTTACGCCCCACGTCAACGAGGACGATGAGGGGCCTGGGGGGGTCGATGGTTCCCCAACCACCGACGAAGCCTCGAAGAAACGCAAGCCGCTTACGGGGGGACCTGGTCAAGAGCATAACTCAGGCTCTGAACAGTTGCCTGAGGACGAGCTACCAGTCAAGAAGCCGCGTCTGACAAGACGATCGATCATCGAAGACTCGAACTCGGAAGACGAAGGGGAAGACGGTGGGAAAGACAGGTCCGAGCGTCGCAACGAGGAGATCGGCGGCAAGGCCTCTGGCAGCTTGTCCGGCATCGACACCCCCCCCGGCGCGATCGTCCCAGGCACGCCCAAGCCCTCATCCCCTCTCTCAACCCCCGAGGCGTCACCAGTCGTCTCCAAGCGGGAGACTCGGTCCTCCAAGGCTGCAACGGGCGGACAAGTGTCGGGAACCGAGCCCTCAACGAGGATGACAGCTGCAATGGAGCGACGTAAGGTGGCCGAGGAGGCGAAGCGGGTGCAGGCGGCTGCAAAGAAGAAGGAGCGAGCTATGACGGAGCGGGATGACGAGATCATGGGCCCAGTGGAGAAACAGCCCAAGAAATCTCGCAAGAAGTGAATAAGGCCGCGTCTATCGTCGCTCTCCTAGCTGGTACGTAGTTTATCTTTTGAATATCGAGTGATCTAAATGCGTTACTAGATATCTTTCCCATCGACACAATTCTCCGTGCGCTGCCACCTCTTTTTTTTTCTCCCAATCATACGAATCAGTTATATGCGTACTTTGCCCCTTATTTCCCCTTCCTAATCGGACTCAATCGAGCGTTTTATTACGCTTCGATTAACTGTAAATAGTTTTGCTTTTGCGCATCAATCCATCCGAGCAGCGCAGCTGCATGACACATCACATGACTGCTACAAGCGCTACAGGCGAAACTATAAGGTACTACGCGAGCGATTGTACGCGCTAACGCAGCACTACGCGATCAATAGTTGACGGTACGACGCAGTACTGATGCTCGATAAGTATACAGCCGGGATTAATCCTCTACCGGTATAACTACAAGATACTACGACATTGTATTAGGGCCGTTTTATTGGAAGAATCGACTACACGGTGTGGATATGCACTACAGCGGCTCCTACTAGATATATATCGATACTATGCTCATACACGGTACATGCATGAGCATACTACGAGTAACTATCGTAGACTTTTTCCTGCGCTTCGGAGATTCTTTTTTGTAGCAAATTTCGATTTCGATACTCTGCGCCACTATATGAGATATTTCTTGCTATCATTACTGCGTCTTGTTACTAAATGCGTTGTCAATGCACCATCCGTACACTACAGCCACCCCGAAATGCTACTGTCTATCATAATACTCAATGTGGCGCTTTGATAAGAGGTGAATGCATGGTTGATAGCATAAAGCAACCCAGTGTTGTGCTATTTGTGATTAAAAGATGAAGGATATACATGATCTTATCAAAATACATGCATAATAATATAGAAAATATAGCATGAGGGGGTACTGTAAAAGTCAGGTATAAGCAGGGAAGGATCGCATCATCGGCTATTGAGTACTACAGTATTCTATTATGGCTCTACAAGTGGGCTTGAGTAGTATAGCTCGCCCATGCTCAACAGTACCCGAGGCCACAAACGTTCACCGGTAGAGGCAATCGATCGACAGTAGTGACAAAATGTCTAAGGTGTAGTACACAGGCCTACTATATAGCATGGGGCTCACCACGCGTGCTATTGATGCTACAGGCGACGTTTTTCTACTATACATGACGTTATAGTACACGGTAGTGCAAGGATGGTTTTGCTGATGCAAAGGCAAGGAACGTGTTAAGACGCCGCGCGAACCAACTCCTGCGGTGGAAAATGATGAGGAGAGCGAGGAAGAAGAAAAGGCGAGTCCCACGTCTGAAATCTCTTCATGCTCACTACAGATTCTGACAAACTATTCAACATCAGCAAAACCATCCTTGCACTACCGTGTACTATAACGTCATGTATAGTAGAAAAACGTCGCCTGTAGCATCAATAGCACGCGTGGTGAGCCCCATGCTATATAGTAGGCCTGTGTACTACACCTTAGACATTTTGTCACTACTGTCGATCGATTGCCTCTACCGGTGAACGTTTGTGGCCTCGGGTACTGTTGAGCATGGGCGAGCTATACTACTCAAGCCCACTTGTAGAGCCATAATAGAATACTGTAGTACTCAATAGCCGATGATGCGATCCTTCCCTGCTTATACCTGACTTTTACAGTACCCCCTCATGCTATATTTTCTATATTATTATGCATGTATTTTGATAAGATCATGTATATCCTTCATCTTTTAATCACAAATAGCACAACACTGGGTTGCTTTATGCTATCAACCATGCATTCACCTCTTATCAAAGCGCCACATTGAGTATTATGATAGACAGTAGCATTTCGGGGTGGCTGTAGTGTACGGATGGTGCATTGACAACGCATTTAGTAACAAGACGCAGTAATGATAGCAAGAAATATCTCATATAGTGGCGCAGAGTATCGAAATCGAAATTTGCTACAAAAAAGAATCTCCGAAGCGCAGGAAAAAGTCTACGATAGTTACTCGTAGTATGCTCATGCATGTACCGTGTATGAGCATAGTATCGATATATATCTAGTAGGAGCCGCTGTAGTGCATATCCACACCGTGTAGTCGATTCTTCCAATAAAACGGCCCTAATACAATGTCGTAGTATCTTGTAGTTATACCGGTAGAGGATTAATCCCGGCTGTATACTTATCGAGCATCAGTACTGCGTCGTACCGTCAACTATTGATCGCGTAGTGCTGCGTTAGCGCGTACAATCGCTCGCGTAGTACCTTATAGTTTCGCCTGTAGCGCTTGTAGCAGTCATGTGATGTGTCATGCAGCTGCGCTGCTCGGATGGATTGATGCGCAAAAGCAAAACTATTTACAGTTAATCGAAGCGTAATAAAACGCTCGATTGAGTCCGATTAGGAAGGGGAAATAAGGGGCAAAGTACGCATATAACTGATTCGTATGATTGGGAGAAAAAAAAAGAGGTGGCAGCGCACGGAGAATTGTGTCGATGGGAAAGATATCTAGTAACGCATTTAGATCACTCGATATTCAAAAGATAAACTACGTACCAGCTAGGAGAGCGACGATAGACGCGGCCTTATTCACTTCTTGCGAGATTTCTTGGGCTGTTTCTCCACTGGGCCCATGATCTCGTCATCCCGCTCCGTCATAGCTCGCTCCTTCTTCTTTGCAGCCGCCTGCACCCGCTTCGCCTCCTCGGCCACCTTACGTCGCTCCATTGCAGCTGTCATCCTCGTTGAGGGCTCGGTTCCCGACACTTGTCCGCCCGTTGCAGCCTTGGAGGACCGAGTCTCCCGCTTGGAGACGACTGGTGACGCCTCGGGGGTTGAGAGAGGGGATGAGGGCTTGGGCGTGCCTGGGACGATCGCGCCGGGGGGGGTGTCGATGCCGGACAAGCTGCCAGAGGCCTTGCCGCCGATCTCCTCGTTGCGACGCTCGGACCTGTCTTTCCCACCGTCTTCCCCTTCGTCTTCCGAGTTCGAGTCTTCGATGATCGATCGTCTTGTCAGACGCGGCTTCTTGACTGGTAGCTCGTCCTCAGGCAACTGTTCAGAGCCTGAGTTATGCTCTTGACCAGGTCCCCCCGTAAGCGGCTTGCGTTTCTTCGAGGCTTCGTCGGTGGTTGGGGAACCATCGACCCCCCCAGGCCCCTCATCGTCCTCGTTGACGTGGGGCGTAACTGCACGCGAAGTTCGGGCCCCGCGCTCCCCCTCCAATTTCTCGTTCTCGAGATCGCCCATCTCTTCGTCCATGTGGCCGGACAACTTGTCGCGCACCGTCTCCTTGTCATGCGCGCCTACGGGCGTCGTGTCGCGGAGGATGTCCTCGTCGTCGGACTGCTCAGGGATGTGAGCAACCTTTGAGTGCGCATTTGTGGCAACTTGGGTGGTGGACGGCGGAGGGCGGGGTTTTGGTTGGGGGCGGGGTTTCGGCTGGTGTTGAGCGCTGTCCGAGGACGGCTGGGTACGCGCGGCAATGTATTTCTTCTCGCCTGCGAACGAGGCGGCTGAGAGCACACCAGGGATGGATTGCTTGTCAGAGCAATTCGGCTCCTCCTTGGACTTGCCCACGCATGCGCTGTGCAGAGGGGATCAGTAACCTAACACTGTGTCTAAAGGAGCGTGCTCACAGAGTCGCCTTGCGCAGGTTGTCCAGATACGAGTCATACGCCTTCGCGTCCGCCTTCTCAAATGTCCGGAGGTTACCAAGATGGACCGTCATGAGGGCCTTGACAGGATCGATGTTCGCACGGCCTCCCTTCTTATTGGACACGCCTTCCTGTTCTGCCGAATCTCCACCGGACCTGTTTTCAGTCTTGATGATTCCGTCCTTTGCCACATGGTTGAGGATATCGTGGGTCTGAAACATGTCATTGTAAGCGTACGATTCAATTTATGAGTTCAGCTTACCAAAGCAGCAACATACGCTGCCGACTCGGTGGGTATAGGATCCATAGAGTCGGGGAAGCGAAACGCGGTGGGCTTCGCACCTGTGAACCAAATAATGGAAACGCCGCGAGCGATGATTGGGCTCTGATAATTGCCCTCATCCTCATGCTCGGCCTTGGGCTACCATAATGTGTCAGTAGAGACAGTGGTTGACGCATACATCCACTCACGTCGCGATGAAACTTGGTAGGTAACAAGCCTGCGGCGCGCTCTTTTACGTCGTCGATTGTCTGTTCGGATGAGACCTCGAGATGGAAATACGACAGTATAGCGCGAATCATCCGTTGGCGGGCACGCGAACGGAACCCGTAAACGAGTGACTTGATCTAAACACACCAGTTAATTTATGTCGATTATTAGTAGTTAAACGGTACTCACCACCTTAAGCAAGTCTGCATCAAGCTGCCAACTCTCAGCCGGCTGCTGACAGTACTTCACGGCTTTGGCCCAGCCCTTGTGAATCATAAGCGAAATTTCGTCCGGACCGGCGCACATGTCGAGCCTGAAGTAGACAATTGTCTCTTCGAGCGCTCGGTCGATGATCATAGTAGTGACCCGGTCGTTCTTATAATTACCACGTTTTGCTCGTGGCTTCGCGTCCTGTCAGTAAACGGTCCAAGTTAGCTTACACGTAGATACAATTCGATTAAAATCTTACCTCGCCGGATTTCTTGCTGGCTCTCTTTTTCTTTGCTTTCACCTCGGTCTCTTCCGGCTGGTCTTCGTCTGCACCCTGCGCCGTGTCGATATCAAATCGCTCCTCTTCGGGCTCCTCGGTTTGACGCTGAGAAAGCGGTGCAGGGGGAACAGAGGACTTGGAGCGGGACGATCCGTTAGTTGGCACCGCTGAAACGGTTCGGGTAGACGCGGACGAAACGGTCTTAGATTTGGCTGATCCCTTAGCCAAGTCTACTTTGGCTAAGTACACAGAAATATGAATTAATAGTGTAATATACATTGTCTCAGATCACATACCTCTTAGATCCAACGGGCGACGAGGCTCTCCCGCACTGTCGACCGACAAGTCTCGCGCACGTTTCTTGGGAACCGGGGTGTATTCGGCTCGAGCGGCCTCCTCCTGAGCTTCTTTCCACACGACAAGGGGGGAGCCAATCATCGTGACCTAAATTGTAACTTAGCATACAGTTCAATCGGCAATATAAGAGACTTACCTGTGAAACGGCCGGCTTGCTAGCCCGCACTCCTTTGGCCGGCGTTTTTGCTGCTGACGGTTTGGGTGCCGGGTTTGCCACCTTGGATTTCCCTTTTCCTTGAACGGGCCTCTTGGGTGGCCCATTCTTCCAATAGTCCTCGAGTGCAGCAAGGCCAAGAGTCTCGAGCTCGGCAACAGGTGTTTCGTATCGGCCGTGTATCATGTATACGAGCTCCAGCCTTCGGTTGCGACTGCCAGAGTCGTCTCCATCTTCGGAATCTACCAAGTCATAGTAGACGAGTGTTAGCGAGAACTGAGTGACAAAGATAGTATTAGTACGAACCTTCATCTTCGTCCGGGGGTGGTGCAGCCGTGTTCTTCTTTGATTTCGGCAACCGGACTGTTGCGACTTCCTCCTCCGAATCGTTCTCTAATGTCTGGAGTTCAGCCTCTTCCGCTCGAACATGTTTCGTCCGGGCGATCAAGTTGCTAGTCTCCTTCGACTTCGCTCGATCGGCCTCTGAATGAAAGAAACAGTATATGTAATTAGAATCAAAATGTTCGTGTTGCGTGCTAATCGACGTACCGTATTCGAGCATCTTTGTTGTTTTCACGGACACACGTTTTTCGCGGGTTGAGTCTTGAACAGACATGTTGGTCGAGGCTAAGTCGAAAAGGAGGACCCTTGGCCTGAAACAGCTACATGCCAATACAAGGGTTCTTGTTTGGCATCTTGCTGACTAATCTATACTACACCCTACTACCCCTACAACACCCACTACCGGCCCGCGCATTCACTATGTCCGACGTAGAAATCGACGAATATCCCTGCCCTCATTGTCCAGCGTTTTTCAGTAACTTAGAGGCTCGTACGGTGCACTACATCGAGACCCATGAAGGTGCCGGCCCATCTGCCCCTGGACCCAACATGGGGATGTTTCATTGTCGTCACTGCGGTCATTCAAAGAGGACTCACCAGGGGCTATCGCAACACCTACAGAAAGATCGGAGGTGTAAGAAGATCCAGCAAAGATGGATCCAGAGACAAGTTGATCAATCGGGTGTGTCGCCTCGGAGGTCACGAAGGAATGCTAACGAGACACGCGATAATTATTCAAACAATGACCATAATGAAACAACACGAGACCGAAACATGAGGGTTATGAGTGACGACGAACAATATGTTATGTGAGAAGGCAGCGTGGCTGGGTCGGTCGATGATGCAGGCAACTGGGACGCCAACTACCCCAGCGATCAAGACTCCATAGCTGAGTCGCGAGCAGAAATTAGGGACTCCGATGCTGAATCGAATACCGGACTCACTAACATACCCTCGGACCACAGTCCTCCTCGGAGCGCCACTCGAAGTCCGGTCCCGCGTTCTTCGCCACGAAATCTATCGCTCCGTAGCGTAGAAATGGTAGAACTGGTGGAAGAAATCGATTTATATGGGCGGCGAGTTTACGTCGAACAGTACAAGATACCTACAGTCGGAGAACCCATACGCCAAGCAACGGCTGAGGAGCTCAGCCGAAGCAACTACCCGGATGTTGGCCAGCTTTCGGACCGGCAATCTTTTGAGATTGCACAAGTGTTGATGGAATCGGGCATGAGTGCAAAATATCGAGATAAATGCCTACGTTTGAGGAAGGTGTGATTATTCTCGACGCATATAATCAGGATCTCATCACCTTGACAGTTCCGACCCAACTCACCATGGTCAAATAATCGAGGCATGATCAAAGATATTGATAAATTGCCCCGAGGCGCTGGCTGGAGTGTCCAAGCGTTGAAGATCACAGGCGACCGAGGGATCGAAATCGTCGAGCTCTGGTTAAGAGACGCATGGGAAATCGTAAAACGGCTCTTACGAAACAAACGACTCGGCAGATTCATGCAGTTCAAACCAATAAAAAAGTGGACGTCACCTGAAAGGACGGAGCAAATACGAGACGATATCCACACAGCGGATTGGATGTGGAAGGTGCAGGTGAGCAGTAACCACCGCTCCTCCCATACGGCCATGCGACGCCAGATGTTAACTACCTGCAGGGCGAAATCAAAGACGAATTCGGGACAGTAATCCCGATCATCATATCATCGGATGAAACAAAGCTTACCAACTTCAGCGGCGATAAGAAGGCTCACCCCGTCTATCTTACGATCGGAAACCTACCAAAACGGCTCCGAAGACGGACGTCAAAACGTGCGAACATTCTATTGGGATACTTACCGGTTCCAAAACTGGACTGCGAGACCAACGCAGCAGCACGTCGGCTGCATCGACGCAACCTGTTCCACGGGTGTATGCGTGCCCTGATGGCGCCGCTTGCAAAAGCCGCCAAGACCGGCGTCGAGGTGGTGTGTGCTGACGGTGGAGTCCGACGCGTATACCCAGTTCTAGCGGCATATATTGCTGATTTTGTCGAACAATGCAAGGTCGCCTGCATCAAGCAATCACACTGCCCGCTATGTGAGGTAGATCCTAAAAAAAAGGGGGATTTAGGGAACGCACCGCTCCGGGAGCACGACGAAGTTACTAAAGCAATAGACGCACACCGAGGCCCAGGTTCTGCAAAGTTTGAGCGACTAGGACTATACGATGTCGAGCCGTTTTGGAGAGATTATCCCTACCTGCGCTTGGAATATTTAATGACGCCCGATCTACTTCATCAGCTGCATAAAGGGGTCATGAAGGATCATCTTACCAAGTGGGTTACCGAAATCATTGGAAAGCAGATCTTTGACGAGCGGCATACGATGATGCCGGAATATCACGGGATGCGTCACTTCAAGCATGGAATCACTAGCGTGTCTCAGTGGACCGGTCGCGAGCTGAAAGAAATGGCGAAAATACTCTTACCTGTGGTATCCGATCAAGACGAACGGGTCGTTGCTGCAGCTTGTGCTCTCCTTGATTTCATGTACTTAGCCCATTCATCGGCTCTAACAGACAGTGATCTTGCCGCGATGGAGAGATGCTTACGCACCTTTCATCACAACAAATCGGTGTTCAAGCAGCTCGGCGCCTTGAAAACTAGGGAGGCGTTCCACGGGATACCTAAAATCCATATGATTCAGCACTATGTCAAGCTGATTCAGATGCTAGGTACTCCCGATGGGTACAATACCGAGACGTCAGAGCGATTACACATCGATTTCGCGAAGATGGGGTATCGTGCGTCGAATCGGGTCAACGCCATCAAGCAGATGGCGTTGTATATCCAGAGGGTCGAGGCTATTGCAATGCATGCGGAGCATCTGGAAGAGACTGGTGCCGCAGTTAGTCGTGGGCAACATATCATGGAGGATGAACTTGCCGACGAACTGGATGAGGGCGACAACGAATGGGATGAATGGCTGGAGGAGGAGGAGGAAGAGGAGGATCCTGATGAGTTGCGCGACGCAGGGGTCCGTCAAGAGCTCGCGGTACTATTGGACGAGTTCTTGAGAGATAATCGAACGAAGGTCGGTGGTCGGTGGGAGCAGGAGCCGGCGGAACCTGGGGAACACGCCGATCAGGGTCCTCGGCGTTTCCATCCGGTTCCTGACGTGGTGGTCGCGAAGACGCCCACCAGCTCAGTCACACTCGGCGCCCTTCAAGGGCAGAACAACGCCCCACAGCTCTGCCACTCCCTCGAGCTGTATCTCCGTCGACGAAACCCCAACGTTCGGCCGCAAGAGATTCGGCAGCTCGTCCCGCCCACCACGAAGGTCCACGCTTGGTCTCGCGCTCGACTGTTCCATGCGCCCCCGCCGTTCAAACCTTCCGAAGGGCCGCACATCGATGTTGTACGTGCCCAGCCGGTCAAGCTCGATCGATTCGAACGCGTGAGCCGACCCGCGCGGTTCGATACCGTCCTCATCCGCAGCAGGGAGCAGAGAACCGGTATCCATCGTACGTACCAATCCCATCATAGATCCAGACGTTAGCTGATATATTTTCCGCAGGATATCGCCCAGCTCGTGTACGAGCCATTTTCCAACTGCCCCAACGCCTCAGTCGCCTTTGCGATGAGAAACTGATCCACGTCGAACTCTTCAATTCCCCGAGTCAGAACCCCAACCCTCCCGTCGGCTTATACACCACAACACGCTCCATACACGACGGCATCCGCTCTACTCTTATCGTGCCTCTGGTAGACATAGCCATGACGTGTCATCTTGCACCCCGGTATAGTCATTTTCATCCGCAGAACCAGTTGATTCAGTACGCCAACTTGCTCCAGCTATGTGAACATTTCTATCTCAACATCTTCGCGTCCTACTTCCTGTACGAGCTGTTCCGACATTGGGGTCAGGCAGGCGGTAGTGCTGCGTGATTCGATCCCCTTGGCCCCCTGATCACTCTCTTGATGCTACGTTAATTATTGATAATTTATCGAGAAGTTTTTATTTTTATTTTTATTCAGGCCCACCTTCGACCTAGACAGAAACCAACGAGATATACCGCGCTTGTCCTCTCAGCACGCTTCACTGCGTCCAGTAACACCGACCCCGGCATATCCTCTTCCGTTGTCCTCGTATGTCCTTGTGCACGCACGCGGGAGATCATAAAGTAAGTCTCCGGGCTGATCCGAACGAATACTAACATATGTGATAATATTTCATAGTTCGGTCTGTCAAAGTCGACGATGAACGACAACCACCGCCTCCAACTGACATCACGCAAGGTGAGAAAGATCCTTGGCCGTATTGACCGGCTCTGATTCTCCATCCTACTGAAAGCCCGAATGTTCATGTCAAGCGCTGACCCCCTGGGTGCCCGAGGATCTTCTGGCCAGACGGTTGCGACATCAACAGCCCATCGTCGGTGCAACCCACTAGTGCCAAGCGTAAGCCTTACTGCGTGCCGCCCGATCCCCCTTGACACAGCTGAAATCAACAACCAACACCGTAGCACAACTGAATGTCGGCATAACTCAGTCATTTAAATCGCCGGTTCGTTACACGAGCGGTAAGTGTGTGCACTAAATTACGACGCGTTCCGCCTCTCTTAGTTTCGTTTTTGTCCTATTCTAGGTATTCCCTGACAGGCTCAAGACCTCCCCGGTTCAGGTCCGAATTTGCGCCGTCCCTGCGCATCAATCCTTGCCGTTCTTTCCCGGCGTCTCTTGCGCTCTCATCAAAATGGCTGATGGATAAGGCGCCTTTGCACAAGGTATGAACCGAGTAAGTGCTATTTTGTCGTGTGTCTTGAATCAACACTCAGCCTTTGTTCTAGACTTGGCGACCTCAAAGCTCTCAAAGTCGGCGAGTGTAAATAGCTCTTGATTTGGCTCTCGACTGACGTCTCTGATAGGGTAGGAGGCCTTGAGCGAATGGATTGCGTCTGCCCCGTCCTAGCTAATTTACTATTCGCTACCGACGTCGAAACTCAGCATGTCTCCCCCGACTGCCTTCCCACGTGCTTGCATCGGCACCTGGGAGAAGCCTACCCTGTCCAGTCTCCGCGGTCATGCAAGCCCCGCGCGCTCGATTTCCCCTATTTCGACAATATACACTCAAAGTTCAACTCCATCCCTCACGTACTGAACCGAATCCGAGCCCAGATCCGGATCCGGAGTCAAAGGCCTTCGGGGATAAGACGAAATCAGCCCGTGGACCCTCTAGACCCCCAAGTTGATCAGCGAACCAGAGGACACGCTGCGCAGGAGCTCTATCAAGCACTCCAGCGCCGCGATAGGAAGCTCGATGCCCAACGCGTCTGAGCCCGTCGCGCACACCCGTCTGGTCTTGCTGCCGTTCCAGTCGTTTGGCCATCCGCCCATGCGCTGTGGTTTGTCTGACCTAGTCACGCCTGGGCCGATAGCAATATGAGATGCGAGCACATGCCCCAGATGTGCATCGAACGTACGTCAAATGAGAGCCCTCTGGCCAATACCGACTTCGTCCGACCTTGGGAAGCGATGAGCGGCCAAGCTCACTGGGACTGTACTAAAGGTGGCGTTGTAAGCGTTTAAATCTTTAGTCTTTTTTGTTGCCTTTTATTCTATTCCATTCATCTTGCCCCGCTTTATCCCATTCAACCACTTGTATACAACACCGAGCCTTTGACTGGAAATTGCATTTTGTGCTGATCGCGTCTAACAGAAAAGAACACGATATGAATATTTGACTGCCTCATTTTCGCTATGCCTTTTCCTCCCCTCGTACGCTCGTTTTATTTCTGTTTGTTTGTGGATTTACTATATCGACCTATGCAATCTCCTATGACCCCAACGCCCCCGCAACCAATTGAAAATAACTCCGCGAGCGATTTATACTTGGTGCATTGGCCGTGACCCCACATCCAATCATCCAAGGGGTTTGATCCCGGATTCTTACTGGACAAGGAGCTCGACAAGGAGCTTTCTAGGGAGATGCACGGTATGTTTTTTTCTCGCGGCCAGTTGATCAGCCCTAAAGTGTTATCTGCAGAGTCTGCAAACTTTTTGCCTCTGTCATCTGAAGACGACGCGAAGTCCATGCTCCAATCCGATTCGTATTCCAAGCTGTCCACATCCAGCCCGGCGCCCGATCTTGTTTCCCTCTCCCAAATACCTCCTCGCGGCCCTGGTGCCAACGGCCTCATTGATCCCGCTCTCAAATCTTCCGAATGGCCTCAATTCTCCGGAGCTCCGCGTCCAAATCATGCCGTTGCTCAACCACGCATACAAAACGCGACTCACTCCCGGCCAATTGGTGGATTGAGGCCATCTTCGGGCATGGGACGCAACTCCTCTAGTCCCATAGGCATTCAAGAGGGCGGTGCCATTCTTAACACTTCGGCGAAGAGTGTACCCGCTACCCCAACGTCGTCGCGCCAGAGTGTTGGCAGTCTGGGCGGCAAGGCCGTAGGATCAGGAGATATCGCCCCGTTTGCGCAGGAGTAAAATGGTTTGAGTTTCAATATTAACCGTGTTTCTAGTGCGTACGACACACCCATCTGCTTCATCTCTATTCAAGGCGGCAAAGAAAATGTAAGTGTCTGTATGCGCGGTCGTCAAGCAATGACTAATGCGCGAACTTATAGTTTGTTGGTAACATGAATGGTGAAATGGCTACTTCACCCGGGTTGGGATCTTATGACTACAAAGGGATGCTTGCAACGGCGCCCAAGGCGGCTCGACGGCGCTCTAGCAGCACAACGGCTCTTGTTATGGACTCGCATTGGCCAACGGCAGGTTCACATCCCTGGAAAACAACAAGAAGGGCGGGCTACACGGTACCAAGCACAAACGCGGCGATATTGACCGAGAGTGTGAGTCGGGCGTCTCTATTTGTCTTTGGCTAGTTCTGAACATCGATATCTCTAGTCAACCGATTCGCAGGCACGCGACTCGAAGACTTGATTGGCGAGATACCGGCCCTGTGCAAGGATCAGCACGGGTGTCGCTGCTTCCGGAATAAGCTTGAGGAAGGCGTACCAGAGCACCGCGATATCATTTTCCGTGAGACGTTTAGCCTCTTCGCGGAGCTGATGGCCGGTAAGCAAACAAGCCGTCGTCTGGCTGGTAAACGTTTTGACCCAGTTTTTTTTAGATCCTTTCGGCAATTATCTGTGCCAGGAGTTACTCAAGTACTCGACGGATGAGCGTAACATGGTCTGCGAGTCCGTCGCGCACGATCTGGTTGGGGTCTCCTTGGATATGCATGGCACTCGCGCTGTGCAAAAAATGATTGAATTTTTATCTACGCAACGTCAGGTACGTTGCTATTGTGTTATGAATTGCTCGCCTGCTTAAATTATCGCGTCATGTCGGACTTGTTAGGCTAATCCGTCATCTTATGATGTTCAGATACACTCGATCATCATAGCATTGAACATGCACGTCGTTACTCTCATCAAGGACTTGAACGGGAACCATGTCGTCCAAAAGTGTCTGAATCGGCTGATACCCAAGGATAGCTAGGTGGGTATTGATTATATGTCCGATCGTACTCTATTAACGAGTTCGCTAGTTTATCTACAAGGCCGTGGCCGCCCTATGCGTCGAAGTCGCGACTCAACGGCATGGGTGCCGTGTCCTTCAGCGCTGCATTGACCACGTGTCCGACTCGCAGCGCATTCAATCGGTTACGGAGATCACCTTCAACGCGCTGACCCTGGTTCAAGACCCGTACGGCAACTACGTAAGTGGCTTGTGCTCCCACCTTGCACTCTCTAACCCAATTACTAGGTTGTTCAATACATCCTCAATCTCAACGACAACCACTTCAGCGACGCTGTCATCAGACAGTTTGTTGGAATCGTGTGCGCCCTTTCAGTCCAGAAGTTCAGCTCAAATGTGATCGAAAAGGTACCCTTCCTTTTCCGCTCTGACACTGACATTTTTTAATTACTGATGATCGGCTGACAGTGTATCCGTGTGGCGGAGCACAACACGCGCAAGATGTTGATTGAGGAGCTTTTGCATCCCAATCGTTTGGAGAAGTTGCCGCGCGATTCGTTTGGGAACTCTTGCGTTCAGGTTCGTATGCTTTACGTTTTAGCTATACGGCTAGAGAGACTAATGCAATCGAGCAGACTGCCCTGGACTACGCTGAACCTACGCAGCGCATGCTCCTTGTCAAGGGTATCCGACCGATCCTTCCCCTTATCCGAAACACCCCCTACGGCAAGCGTATCCAGTCCAAGCTCCAACGCGAGCAGATAGAGAACCACCATCAGCAGTATGGCGGCCATAACTTCAACCAATCCCACAATGCGCTCGTCGGTCTCGCTGCTATGAATGGTAACGGCATGAACATGGGCAACCGACATGTTTCTCAACCCTCGATCCATCATAGCCCGCTCGGCGATGCTTACAACCGTCCAAATATGTACAATATGCCGCCGCAACGGATGTATCCTGGCCTTCAGCGGCAGTCGATGGACCACTACGGCACCCTCACATGATGCCGTCGAATCTGCACCACTCTCCAATGACCGCTACATCCGTTTTTCCCAACGTGTCGGACTTCTCTAACCAGATGCCAAACAACTATGTCGCCCTTGGTATTTCGGTAGGCATGAGCGACCCTTACCAGCGCGCGAACCTCCCCTATGGGGTGTAATAGCTGACCCAGCCGCCAGGGCGCTTCTCTTCGTTATCTCACCCGTATCATATCAACTCCTCGAACGCCAATCGTACTATAACGACAAAGTATAGCGTCGCTCGGTTTATTTCTCATTTCTTCCCTGTATTCTGTCTGTCACTTTGGTTGTCGCTCGCATTCAGGTCGGACCGTGTTTCGGTGTTGTAACTCGTATCTTCTCGCGGCCCTGTCCTTGATTGTTCGTTATCAAACGAGGCATTCGACGACGAGCGTGTAGGCAAGGGTTTTGCCATGCTCCCTTGGCGAGGGCTGGCTAACTCAGCACCCGAATACCTTCTTTGCTGCCAACCTTAACGTTTGCCTTGTTCTCGTTTCTCATCTTTTCTCATCCATACTTTCGTCACTCAAACAGCTCATTGTACTTCACTTATAGTAAGTAATTTCGTTTCAGTTAAAGCGTAATGTTTCCTGTACGTGGTTACACCCCGTGATATCAAACTGTCAAGTTATGAACTGTACTGGATTATTGTGTGTGGTCGTGGATGTATGCTGTCTTAAGCGCCGAGTACCTGCTGACATAACGGTGACACGTCGGCGGCGCCATCCTGCTCAACACTACCACCACACAACAAACGCCCCGTCGCCTGCGGATTTTTATGCTTGGGTCTATGACCAGTCTCTGTCTTAGTTGTGAGCGGAAGCCGGCTCGACAAGTCCAACAACCGGGGATCACAGTGGACTTTTTACAGAGATAAAGCATGTGAACTCGTATGCCTGTAAGTTCGCGTTTTTTGTGGACCGTGTCTATGCTTACTCTGGCACAGTGTACACGCGGAGCAACGAGCGTATATTATTTCGTCCTATCCAACAGAGGAGATAGCCGTGTGGAAATTTTTTTAAAAAAAAGAGTAACAAGGTATGGATTTTGTCCGAACTTTCGTTTCTCATTGCGCTCATACTCCAGTTCGCTATAAGGGGAACCGCCCGGGAAATCAACAGCTACCCTCTCGACTCGGGTCTACATGAGTAACCGTGGTTAAATTGCGTGACCTGTCGCCGGACGGTCCCTCCACGTCGTACAGCCACTCATGGTTTCCGCCCTCATCGACTCATACGCAGCTTCAACTGCTACCCCACGGTAGCCAACACCCAACCCGCGCTTGCTTGAGTAGTTTTCGTTCTCGAACCACCACTCGACCCCTACCTCCGCGCCGGCTCATGCCAAGTCCTGCGCCAGCTCACCTTGCCTGTTGTGTGTCAACAGCGCCAACTCTCGCTCGGCATTCACCTCTGCCCACCGGCCATACCGCTCGATCAAGCGAGAAGACGAACGCTTGAGTTTCTGTCAATAGCCCAAGTCACCGCCTACTCTCCCAGCCCGACCCCTCGCCATAGAACGCATCGGTCTCAGACGTCCTACTTATCATTGCTTCGCATGACTCAGCCGTCAGCACGCTTTTGACTTGCGCGGCCGTGGTCTGAACCACTCCGGATCGCCGTTCAATTCACGGCGTGACGAAGGTTCGGGCGAGTGTCTGACGCGCAACGCCTCGGTACGATATTTTGAGTTTGGGATTCTCGGACTATAACTCACTTTCTGCGGAATATCCAGGACTTACTTTAGACGACCAATGTTCTTGACCCGTCGGTAGCGATTACCTGCCGATAGAATATGCCTTGGAGAGCCGGTAGTGAGCAGTAGTAGCGTGCACGGGTCATAGAACGATAGAACGGACTATGTAGTACGGTCACGAATTGGTAGTAGCAGATGTATCGAGTGTAACGGAAGGCCGAACTCTCTTTTGGCATGTATTTATAAGTAGTGGAACTATAGTTGAAATAGTGATAGATAGTGAAAAGTAGTGCTTTCGCACTACAGGAAAAATCATGGTTTTGCTGATGTGGATCGGCTAGGGGTCTTGATGGGCCGTGATTCTGCGTTCTCCTTTCGAGCCTCTTCCTGTGCAACTTGTTTGCCGGCTTTTCGGACCTGACGTTTGGTCGGCGTGGGTGGAAGGTCGTATGTGCCGGCCTCAGAGCCAGATTGCAACTCGGACTCATCATTTTGGGAGTCATGAGCTGGCGAGATACGGTGTGCGTTGGGAATAGGCCGGGCATTTGACGAGCCAGCGGGAACTCGAGCACGAGGTAGATCAGATCGATCGCGTGGGGGATCGGCATCCTGAGCACTTGATCGATCGACAATTTGAAGGCGTGAATGATCAGCGCGGCCGGAGTTGGCAGTGGAGGCGCGAGCGGACGAGGCACCAGCAACAGAGGTGCGGGAGGATGAGGCAGTGGCAGCGGAAGAGCGACTACTATTGCCTCGTACATTGGCCGAATAGTCGTCGACATATTTGCTCTGGTCGACAAACATATCGATCTTGGTCTTGGATGTCTCCTTGACCTGGGTTAATGTCGGTTTGCCTGTATATAGATATATCGTTATACACCCTTGATTTAACCATGACACAAAAATAACCACAAACCTTGGAGATACTGCTGGGCAATGAACACGACCAGCCAACAATCCTCATTGGTAGCGTCGCGAAAATGCAAGAACATAGGAGCGAGATCATAGCACTATAGCAGTATCAGTAAAGGCGAATCAGATGATAATAAAGGAGATACATACTATCCTGTATACGTCTCGCTGTGCGGCCGCTGAGAAGTTCGACCAATTGACATTTGTGTCGGGAGCAAGGTTCTTGGGACGTCTCACAGCCAAGGCATGTTTCACAATGTTCTAAAGTTGAGAGCTCAGTGAGTTTATGCCAGCAGAAAGTCTATCGGAACTTACGCGTAATGTATTATAAAAATCCTTGTCCATGCGTAGTCCAGCCGCTTCATGAAGCGGAACATTTCCCCGCCCAGGCCCTCCAATTAGTTCCTTTGGCTTTTTCACAATATTGTAGCACGCCAGCGGAGCGCGGATAGCTGAATACGGGTTGAAATATCTCAGTTTTTTTTTGATCGCGAACGGATGGGTCCGGTTTCGGGTGTAGTCGAACTTGGAGAGCCGATCCCCCAGCTTCTCGATGGCCGTCTTGGTTTCACCACGGCCGCCGCGCCCATGTTTGCCTTTCTTAGTTGTCAGCACCCTGTGTGACGTGGGGGTTTGCTTATAGGGATAGTCGTAAGGGTTGGGGTCGTCGACGGAGATCGCCTCCAGAGTTTCAGAGGCAGCGTCGTCAGTATTTTCGGGGGCGTCGCCAGTATTTTCGGGGGCGTCGTCAGTATTTTCGGGGGCGTCGAGGAGGGGCTCCTGGCTGGCGTCCCGGCTATATGGCCAAGGGCCTTCACCAGGAGATGGCTCGCGGGGGGGTGGTTGGTTGTCGGGAGAGGGCGAGCGGCCACGATGTGGGGAGTTTGATTGCATGGGAGCTCGGGAGGGCATGTCTGGTTCAACAGATATGAACCGGGTTGCAGGGACATTTTGGCGACCACGGGGAATTTCAGAGGGAGGAGGGAGGGCATGGTCGGTACCAGGAAGAGGAGAGGTAACGTCGTTTTGTCTGTGAGGGTTGAATTGTAATATTATTAGGTTTATACCAAATGTATGCAGTCATGACTCACCGAGACGGGCGTGAGGTATGAGCAATATTGATGTTCTGCTCACCTGGACGTACGTCGGGGGACGCTTCATTGTCTATGGAGAAATGTGTATTAATTTTTAAATAAATAAATAAATTATGGGACCAGTCTAGCTCACCGCGAGTTGCTTTCATTGCCATGTAGGCTAGGAAGTCCTCGTATTTGTCACGAGCCAACAGGCGTTGTAGACATTAATAACAATTTAGTATATTTTCTCCGATATATTATCTTATAGTTTACATGTCATGTGACTCATGGAACATTCTGGAATCTTTGTAATACGCTGACGCGTTTCCATTTGATATCGAATGACCAATTGTAGTTTGCGTACATGTATTCTCGGCTGTGTTCTGTGCAATATATATACAGGGTCAAGTTCGAAGGGTACAACCCAAGAACTTGACCTCCTGTCGTCAAGCTCGTATTCTTTTAACTTGTGATTTTCTAAGTCAGGATCTGACACTAGGTCAAGTTCTTAGGAACTGCAGGTAACCCGCTTGTCGTCGCGGACCACCCCCAGTTCACTGTTTCATACGCGGTTGGCGTGTCTCGAGCTCACATAAAATTTGCCTTCCAAAAATCCTATTCCACCCATCCACAGACACGTTTGTCGTTGCTCTATCGCGTCCCCGCATACCGAACCTCATTTGAGCGCTTCCTGGGCCTAGGCCGCGGCAGCTTGTGAGAATTAGGCTCCTGCACACGTGAACAAGCTTCGGCTAACTAATCTCGTTCTTCAACACAAGGTGGGGTTACCCTTTGCCCTTAAGTAGTAGGGTAACGGAGGTCTTTTCCTTTTCCATCCAGCGACGTGGGATACGTTGCATTCTCTTCTACTCTTGCGTATACAAGGCGGCTACAAGAGCACCCAATTCTATCTTAGCCAGTAAGTCCTCCGGCGAGAGGCATAGCACCATATTCATCCCCATTTAGTGACGTGGTACAACCTTCTACTCGAGACAGTTCTCTACATTTATAAACTCGTACTATACTGTAACCCAATTGCGTCCATTGAACGAGAAGGTTATATTCGAGCACTCGAGCAACGCGCCGACGACATCTGGGCGGCACAACGAGGATTTTACGACGAACTAGTCTTTACTCGAGACCACGCACATCATAATCGCACACCCCGCAAAACCATCGAAGTCATCGCAGACTATTATTTCGACGTCTTTCATCCAGGAGTCCCAGACCGTTATTCGAGCTTATACATCCTCCACAACAACCCTGTACCCGAACGAACCGGCGAACTTCCACTTCTATATCCTGAATAATCATGTCTCAGTGGGGCTCTCACATGTCCTATGTCCCACCGCCTCCACCTGAATCAACCAATTATGAACCTATCCCACCCCTGCAGCCACATTTGACGGGATTGACGGACTTTGGCCATGGGGCCGGTGATGAAACTTTCATGCAAAACACTCCTGTTGCTCCAAATCCTTCCGAATCCGATAATCCTATGATTGTATTAAATACTTTGCTAAATGAATTCCGGGCATTTCGAGATGATATAACTCTTCGAATGACTTACGTTGAAACTCGGGTTCGCGAAAATATGTTCACAATGTGCCACTTCAATGGACTACAGACAGACCTACAAACTATTCTCACCCAACTGCACGGTCTGCCTCGTCAACCGACAGGCACAATGCGGCCTCCACCACCACTGCCAACTGGAGGCATTCCCCCCCTGCGGCACCACCAGTCCAAACTCCCACAGCAACTACCTGGGTCAAATTAGCCAAACCGGATAAATTTGATGGAAAAAAGGACAAGTCGACCACGTTCAAAGTAGCGATCACCCAATACCTTCGGTCCACATACCCAGGCAGTTCAGATGATGACAAGATCGCCTTTATTATTTCCTACTTGGACGGAAAAGCGGCTGAATGGGTAGAACCACATATGGAGCATGACGTGTTGCGCCAAGCGGTTCCATGGCTGCACAACGTTAATTTATTCTGGGCAGAGTTCGAGAAACGATTTGGTGAAATTGACCGCGCTACCAAAGCTTTGAAAAAACTAAAATCGCTCAAACAAAAATCGTCGGTCCAAGATTACGTCACTGAATTCCAGTCCCTTGCGGCTTATGTTAATTATGATGACTTGGCGCTACGCGATATGTTCTACGAAGGGCTCAAGGACGAGATCAAGATGGCTATGCTATCCCAGCTATTTGATGTCAAGGATAGCGCTACCACGGGACAAATGGTCGTCAACCGCGCCCTCCTCACTGATCAGCATTTGGAACAATTCTCGGGTCGGTCTATTTTTGAAAACAAAAATTCATCCTCCGCCAACAACCATGCCGCTGCTTCCCCCAATACAACGTGCGAGAAACTATCATCGGGTGACGCTGTTTACATGATTGGAACCGACGGCCGCGCAGTTAAAGGGAAAATTGAATCTATTGGACGAAACAACCGCGGTCAAGTTGTCCCAAATGTTAAATGGGCAGGCCAGAATTCAACAGTACAAGTACCGTTTCCAGCCCTAAAAAAGGACGATCGCCTGTCTACAGGCACCGCGCGTGCTCCCCCTCCACCCCCAGTTCTCGCAAAGGGCAAAGGACCAGGGCCTATGGAATTAGACAGTGAAAGAAGAAGTGGCGGAATAACCTGCTTACGCTGTCAAGGAAAAGGCCATATGGCCCGCGATTGCCCATCAAAGCCCATCTCGGGGTTCGAAGCAAGGATTGAGGAAGTGAAGGAACCGGACTCGGATGATGAGTCGGTAAAAGACGACGCCTGAACCTGGCAAGGGGGTCAGCTTTGGGCGATATATTAAAAAATATGGACAATCTCTTGGCTGCACATGTATCTCCTGATATGGAAATTATGTCGTTATCAAATGAATCACAAATGATGTTATTTTTCCGTGCGCAGCCGTGTGAAAACCCCCTTGAAAAACGTTCGGCAATCCAAGGAAAACCTTTCTCTGGATGGGCTATGCTTGACTCAGGAGCCTCTTCTATTTTTATCAGCGAAAATATAGTTCGCAATTTTCAATTATTTAAAAAGAAACTCGATAAACCAAGGCGTCTTAAAGTCATCGATGGACGCGAAATTGACTCGGGGCGAGTAGAACATTATGTCACCCTTAATCTCAAAATTTTCGACCACGAAGAAGAGGTAGATGCCTATGTTGTCAACATCGGCAATCATGACCTAGTCTTGGGTATGGCTTGGCTTAAACGCCACAACCCAGCAATAGATTGGGATAAAAAATCACTCGTCTTTTCCTCCCGTTACTGCTCAGAAAACTGCCTACACACTTCCCCGATTGTCAAAAGCGGTGAACCAGATCTGGAAATTGCCGCCACCTCTGAATTACCTACAAGATATTCGGAATTTTCAAAAATCTTTACCGAAGAAGAAATCTCTCCCCTTCCCCCACATCGCCCTTACGATTGCGAAATTACTCTGAAACCCGACGCAGTGCCGCGTCACGGACCCATCTACAGCCTGGGGCCCAAGGAAGACGAAGAATTGCGCAAGACGGTCACAAAACAATTAGAAGCTGGACTCATTCGACCATCCAAATCACCCATGGCATCCCCAGTCATATTTGTAAAAAAGAAAAATGGGAGCCTGCGGATGTGTATTGATTATCAAAAGCTAAATGATATGACCGTAAAAAATGTATACCCTCTGCCAAGAAGCAACGACTTGATAGAAAAGCTTCGAGGCGCAAAAATCTTTTCAAAATTTGATCTTAAGTGGGGGTACAACTTGGTCCGGATCAAGGAAGGTGACGAATGGAAGACCGCTTTCAAAACACGCTATGGTCTCTTCGAATACCTTGTCATGCCTTTCGGACTGACAAACGCCCCTGCGACGTTCCAACACTTCATGAACGACATTTTCCGCGATATTCTGGATGTCTATGTTATTATTTACTTGGATGACATACTCGTTTTCTCAAAAAACAAAGAAGATCATGAAAAACATGTTAGAGAAGTGCTCTCGCGCCTGCAGAAGCATAATCTATACTGCAACTTGGCTAAATGTTTCTTTAGCGTTAAAGAAATCGACTACCTGGGACTCATTGTATCCCCAGAAGGAATTAGAGTCGATCCTGCTAAAGTCGTTAAAGCCATTGATTGGTCAACCCCTTCTAAAGTCGTCCAAGTACAAGAATTTGTGGGATTTTGTAACTTCTATCAGACTTTTATAAAAGATTATTTGCGCATTGCCGCGCCCTTATTTAATCTCACAAGAAAAAACTACCCTTAGGAATGGACGGAGGAATGTGCAACTGCTTTCGAACAACTCAAAGAAGCACTCCGCTCCGCCCCAGTATTAATCATTCCAGACATCTCAAAACAGTTCTTCCTAGAATGCAATGCATCCGATTTTGCTACAGGCGCAATTTTGTCGCAATTCTCGGAAGATGACCGACTCCACCCAGTGGCGTTCCTGTCTAAAGCCATGACCCCGGCTGAGCGCAACTATGATATATACCACAAGGAACTGCTGGCAATAGTCAAGGCGCTCAAGGAATGGCGGCACTTGCTGGAAGGTACCGCACTACCGGTCCAAATTATCACGGACCACAAAAATCTTGAGCCTTTCAAGGCATCAAAGGACTTAAGAGGCCGCCTAGCCCGTTGGGCTGGCTTTCTGTCCGAATTCAACTTCCAACTAAAGTATCACCCCGGCAAGACCAATGGAAAAGCAGATATCTTGTCGAGGAAGGATGAACACCGGCCTTTAGGGGGGGGTGAGAGCCAAGCTCTACTCGATCCCGCCCTCTTTATTGCTGCAATCAAGCCCGACGAAGTCCTTGACGACCGCATCCGCGATGCTTACTTACAAGACGAGCGACTAAGTCATATCATAGAGGCCCTCCAAAAGAATGATAAGGTTAAAAACTGGTCCTGGGACAACGGACTCCTTATATTCAAGAACAAGATCTACGTACCCAACAACGACTCAATTTGCAAAGACATACTCACGAGTCGTCATGACAATATGGCTGCAGGACATCCAGGACAATTCAGGACATTAGAACTGGTGAACCGTAAATATTACTGGAAATCCCTCAAGAAATCGGTGACTTCTTATGTGTCCCATTGCAAATCCTGTATCCAAAACAAACACTCGAATCAACTTCCCCCGGGGCTACTCAACCCGATCGAACTACCCTCGCAACCTTGGGACCACATTAACTATGATCTAGTCACAGGTCTCCCAGAATCAGAAGGTTTTGATGCTATTCTCACAGTGGTCGATCGGATGTCTCGTATGGTACACTTCATTCCCACCACCTCCCGCGCTTCGGCAGCTGATGTAGCAAATCTGTTCGTAACCTACGTTTGGAAACTTCACGGCTTACCATCCAAAACTATATCCGATCGGGGTCCACAGTTTAACTCAGCCTTCTTGAAGCAACTTTATAAAAGGCTCGATATCAAACCCTCGCTTTCTACTGCTTTCAGACCACAGACGGATGGACTAGCCGAACGTCTAAACCAAGTAGTGGAGATCTATCTGCGGCACTATGTGGCATACAAGCAGGACGATTGGGTTGGAATCCTACCGATGGCGGAATTCGCATACAACAACAGTGTTAATACGTCTACCAACCAAACACCATTCTTTGCGTGTTATGGATTTCATCCTAGATTCTCTGTTGGTCAACAAGTTGATGAAGCGGTTCCACACGCTGATGAACGAGCAGAACAGCTAAGACTACAAATGGAGGAACTCCGGTCCTCAGTTAACCTGGCAAACGAAAAAATTAAATATTACTACGACCTCAAACATCGCTCGCCTGAAGTTATCAGAGTAGGAGATAAAGTATGGCTGGATGCGCGCAATATCAAAACAGAACGACCCGTCGCCAAATTATCAGCAAAAAAGATTGGTCCGTACAAGGTGTTAAAGCGAGAAGGGACCCATGCGTTTAAGTTGGAATTACCGCATACCCTCAAGGTACACCCCGTGTTCCATATGGCCCTGGTATCCTTGAAGAAAGAAGATCCCTTTGGACGCGATCCACCTCAACCCCCTGCAGAAGTCACGCCGGATGGAGAAGAAGAATATGAAGTCGAAAAAATTCTAGACTCAAGAAAACGTCGCAACCAAGTACAGTATTTAGTCCACTGGAAAGGTTATGGCCCTGAATCCAACACATGGGAGCCCCTTGAGCACTTAGATACGGCTATGGGAGCATTGCGCAAGTTCCATTGGGACAATCCAAAGGCCCTCCGCCATCCAGACCTTGAGGAGGGGGTAGTGTCACGAGCCAACAGGCGTCGTAGACATTAATAACAATTTATTATATTTTCTCCGATATATTATCTTATAGTTTACATGTCATGTGACTCATGGAACATTCTGGAATCTTTGTAATACGCTGACGCGTTTCCATTTGATATCGAATGACCAATTGTAGTTTGCATACATGTATTCTCGGCTGTGTTCTGTGCAATATATATACAGGGTCAAGTTCGAAGGGTACAACCCAAGAACTTGACCTCCTGTCGTCAAGCTCGTATTCTTTTAACTTGTGATTTTCTAAGTCAGGATCTGACAGTATTGCTCCTTTGTTATGGTACGAGTATCGTCTTTACTCATCTGCGGGTGATGTCAACGTCGGTTTCAAGTTTTCAATGGCGTAGCACTCGCTGTGATCACACATGACTTGGTCGATCTGGAGACGCAAGGCCAAATGAAAGTTGGATTTGTTAGCCCCAATACTTAAAGCATTTTACTAGACGTACCGAATATGTATCTTATGTGCTATTCCAAGGGCCTAGGGCTGGGGCCAAGGCAAGTGGTGGACGGGAACAAAGAGTGGATGAGGGATATTGGACCAGCCACAAGGCCATGACACGAACCGCCCAGTGCTTGGCCACAATGATCCATAAACTCAATACTGTTGACTTCCGTGCTATTTTTATCATCCCTCCACTTGCATCTGGATTGTTTTTGTACAATTAGACCGTCGTGGGAGTTGAGAATGATAACTACTGCCGTAAACAACGAGTATAAAAAGAGCCTGATCTTGCCATTAAGTCCCAGCGGCATTTACCCTTCTACTCTTACTGTATTTGATTTGGCTCAACTCCAATGTCGCAATCCCCTGATTTGCATATTCCTTCGAATGGAGTTTACGCTTCGTCGCCGATTACTGCCCAGGGCAGTACTAGTTGTCCATCTGCCGCCGGGCTAGCTCAAACCATTGATCAACTCTCTCAAGACTTCAGCCTCCCCGCCCAAGCTCGCCACCAGCTCCTCGTCTTTGCTACCCAGGTTTGCGATATTTTCCATCAGTGTCCTAGAGATAAATAACCGCCAATCACTCCAGGCCGATTCCCCGGTCAGGGAAATGTGGCTATTAGCAGCAATCCTGGGACACGAAGCCCACTTCCAGCAAATCACAAGCCTCTTGGATGCTCAAGCTCAGCAGCTTACCGAGCTTGAAACACTCATCCGAGATGAGTGGCAGTTGACTAAGACACAGAAGGTGAGTATGCGTATATCCACATATCCTAGGTCTCCTGACAAACGAACTTGGTTAGGATGCGATCAAGGGGGCACTCTGTCACCTAATCATTGTTTCGACAACTTCATATAGTGACCTAGGTGATCGTATGAAAGTGAGTAACCCTTGCAATAAACGATTGTCGACTCTGATCCATTCAATGTAAAGAAATACATTGGCCAATACCCAGGGCGGTTTTCGCCGAACCTGTACTATCTCACCGACAGCGCTGCGACAGTGTCGGTCAACAAATTCATTGACAAAGACACACATCAAGTTCGTGTTAGTCTTCGCAAATTGGCAAGTACTGCCCGTTTATCCTTATATCACGTAATAATGTAGTATCAGATATTTGCTGCTGCTGTAGGAAATCGCCGTCTCGATGTAGTTGTGACGAAGATTTGCACTCTCTATACAAGTGAGTATGCAAATGGACTACCGCCTATCGCCGTGAAAGCGCATATAGCTCAGCTGGTGAGTCAGTCGCAGTTCTGTACTAAACAAACAAGCCGAAACCGCCTTTGTAATAGCGTCAGATCGCATTTAGCATTGTCAACTCTATCCATAATACTCCCAGCTTACCTTCAAATTCGTCTGCTTCTCTAGAAAAACATCCAAAGAGCGGCACCGGCTTCTGGATTGCTGTCGACGCCAAGTTTGTGGAACTTGTAGCGATGTATGGAAACAACTACAAGGCTAGCCGGTGGAGAGAGTAAGACCCTTTCACGAGTACAGATAGCCAAATACTAACAACCATTCAGATGGGAGACCTCGATCATCGAGGAGGATCATGCTTGTTTCGATGGGCACACGAACTTATTTGCTCAGGAAGTCATCGATTTGTATGCTCCTGGGGTTTACAACTAGCTTAAAGTGTCGATAAGAGCGCATTTATGCTACTTATTGCGGTGAATTGTTTCTTATGTATCTTGTGCAGAATGTATTTTTGATGACTCATATATCTGAACCTATCCGGGCCTGAGTCTGAAATCCGATTGTGCGCCAAAAGCTTTGGCATTTGTGACTGTTGCCCATTTCTCATACTCATTCATCTTTTCTGTCATCTATGTCTTTACTATGCCGCTCCTGTTGTACCTGCTCTAGCCTCACTCCACTCGCTCATACATCGATGGCCCAAAATTTGATATACTATTTGTCCTACGGTCTGTTGTACATACTCGTCTTATGTGACGCTTCGTAGACCTACGTATCAGGCCTGCCTCGCCGTCCATCCAGCTGTTCGCACTGTCTTAATCCACTCCACCGCGGTGCCACGATGGATTCAGACTATTCTCATTCGGGTACTGAATATTCGAGCAATGAGGAATACTTGGGATATCACACTTACCTTGCTGCTAACTTGCCCGACAATGACGGCAAGATTCTCTGTCCTTGTGGCTGCAATCAACGTCGAGCGGTTCGAACGACTTACAAACATCTCCAAAAACTTCACAACAGTCAATTAGCTGCCGTTTCTGGTAGTGATAGAGCTGCAGGCAGCACTAGATCGGACTATGTGGCAGGAGGTGCGGCTCGCGAAGAGGAAGGAATGCCGGATGCGGAAATGTGTGTAGACGAAGAGCCAGGTAACCCAGATGTATGTAGTTTTTAACTGAATTAATTTGTCTCAAAATACACCAACTAGACTTACCTATGCACTACGACGAAGAGGAGGACACACCACCCCCGAACCCTGCCGAGGATTGGCATGACATCCCAACGCCCCTGCCCTCCCCTCCTGCTCTTGCATTGGACGCTGATGAAGAGGTCTCAGACAATGAGGACGGATATATGAACGTTACGGCCGACGACTACCGAGAGTATGACCGCTGGTTTGCTGAGGATCGTGCGGAAGAATTGGATGAATTCTGTGAGTACAGAATTCTTTCCTTCAATTATCGCCGTCTCACTCCTCCAGTGTGTGAAACAATCACCGAGGAAGAGCTGGATAGCACCAAGATGATGGCAATTCGGCAGTTCGGTCACATATCCATTCAAAATTACGAACGCATCCGATACTCTTTTCGCAACAAAATCTTTCTGCTTACTCTCCAGCGGCTCGGGACTCGGATAGCTGGACTTTCTGGAATTAAACCCGAGACTTACGACTGCTGTGTGAATGTCTGTCACGCTTTCACAGGCAATTTCTCTGAAGAGGCTGTATGCTCGACGTGTGGGGAGCAGCGTTTTGACGAACTCGGGCGCTCTCGACAAAAATTCCAATATATCCCTACCATCAGTCGATTCTTAGCGATGTTCAACAACCCTGCTTTTGTAGAGAAACTTGAGTATCAAGACAACTATGTACAGCACAAAGGTCGTATCAATGATTTCTTCGACTCGGAGCTCTACAAGAACCTGTGTCGGAAGAATATTGTGATTGATGGGGAGGATCTGGGTGTCAAATACTTCTCAGGGAAGTATGACATCGCCACCACGCTTCTGGCCAATGGAGTCCAGATCTTCAAGCAGGAGAACACCACATGCTGGCCGATCATGCTCCAGATCTTGAATCTGCCCCCTCGTGAGCGATCTCAGGTTCAAAATGTGATCCCACTCTGTGTAATCCCAGGACCGAACCAACCTAAGGATTTCAATTCATTCCTGGAGCCGTTCGTACTTGAATGCCTTACTTTTGCTCGCGGTGTAAAGGCTTTCAATTCTCGTACCGGCCGAGACTTTACTCTCCGACACCATCCCGTTCTAGTAGGTGGTGATATGCAAGCAATCAAGCACCTCGAAGAGATGAAAGGGGTCGGCGCCAAAGTTCCTTGTCGTGGCTGCGAAAGTACTGCCATTTATCACTCGGCTAAACGTACATATTACATCCCCCTTGTTGCTCCTCTTTCGTCCAATAATCCAGGTGCAAGTACGGCCGCTTATAACCCGCTAGATCTGCCAAACAGAACGGAGGAGCGGATGAAGCGTCAGATGCGAAGGATGGAAAATACTACACCTCGTGAGTACGAAGAACTCGCTAAGCGCTATGGAATATCTGGCCCAACTATCCTGGACCAGATTCCCTCGCTCCAGCGTCCTACATCGTATCCACACGAGTTTCTACATCTGTTCCTGCTGAATCATATACCCGACTTGATCACTCTTTGGATCGGCAAGCATCCTTCAGTTCGAACCGCTGGATGCGAGGACTACTTGATATCTACGGAGGACTGGGAAGCTATCGGCTTGGAGACTGAGGCGGCAACAAAACACATACCTAGCTATTTTACTCGAAAGCTGCCTAATATCCAAAGCGAGTGGCGTCTCTTCTGTGGCGAGTCCTGGTCGTTTTGGGTGCTCTACATTGGCCCAATTGTGCTTCGTGAGCGGCTACCAAAGAGATACTATAAGCACTTTATGGAACTTGTTTCTATCATCAAATGCCTCATTCAGTTTGAAAATACGACTGAGAGAATCGAGCAGCTTTGAGTTGAAATAGCAGGCTATGTAGAACGATACGAAGAGTCAGTCCAAAATATATTTCGGTATTCGAAACTTACATTTGTATAGATACTATTATCAATATAATTACGAACGAATATGCGTATGCAAGCTCACTGTCCATGCGCTTCTTCACGTTGCTGAAGAAGTGATTCGTTGTGGACCAGTTTGGGTATTCTGGTCATACCTAACGGAGCGATATTGCCGCGAAATTATTGCGTGCGCGAGGCAACGAGCTCTCCCGTTTGCTACAGTGGCCAGATACGTTCTTCAAATGTCGCAGCTGACGTCGGTCTCGATGCAATTCCACGAAGTACAAAAGGCACTGTTGTTTGGCCAGTCGGATGCACCGGTTGATACAAGCGCGATGGAGAGAGTCTATGCCGACTGTTGGTGTCTTATGCTCTTTATTTGCCTAACTAATATGATGATAGATCCTGAGACCATCCTGCGATTCCCTCGCTTGCCTGGCTTCCGCATGCAACCAAACATGCGAAAGCGAGCAGCCGCATTCCTCCGAACGAATGTTGACTTAAATCAAGAGTTTAGGGCGTGGGTGGAGTACTTGCCAGAATATTGTGAGCGCTGGGGGAAGCTCCGCCTTGGCGAGGGAGGGGATTGTATTTGTTGCGCCTGTGCGAGGAACCCTTCCTCGGCACAGGGTAACCGTGATAACTCTTTTGTCAAGGTGAGCTCCAGCTATTATACCTGTATCATAACTCACAGATCTCAGTTCGAGTACGACCAGGATAGGAACCGATATAATGGTCGAGACACCAATATGATCAACAAAATCGGGTATGGGCGACTCGATTGCATTCTGGCCATTACTCTCCCCCCCAATCCCGACTTCGGCATCCACTCTCCCCAGCTTCACATCCTAGCACAGATAACCGTGGCAAAGGACGCTGAAGGAGACGCCTCAGCCAAACTGGTGTCATATACCACCTTTGGCAAGACGATTATACTCGACGTCACCTCGATCAAATGTGCGGTCGGTCGGATCGAGACAAGAGCGAAGACCAGAAGGGGGGAATGGGTTATAATTGACCGGGACGACTCGTTGTGTCGGACAGCATTCACGCAGGATGAACAGGATTACGAAGGCGACGATTAGTACTTAATGTATCATAGTTTTGAAAAAACCTGTAATACCATTCTCTTTGCGTATACAGGATTTTTTTTTACATGCATCAGTTTCAAGACATGTATGCGTGTGGACTTACGTGTAGAGGTTTACCTGTAGTACAGGTAATTTGAGCCGGCCTCATGGGTAACCCCGGTAAATTTACCTGGATCTCATTTCGTAGTGCAGTAGCATATTTTATTGGGGGTGTATCACACGGGAGGGTGTCGGGCGGTTAATCCCCATCCACGGCCGGTTGACGGCCGCAAAGTATAGCAAAATCCTTCATGAGGGGTTCCTTGGGACACTGGCCGACTACAAGTTAACTCCGTCTGATATCGTGTTCCAGCAAGACCGAGATCCGAAGCATATGGCTGCACTGACAACCAAATGGCTATCCGATCGAAAAGTCAAAGTTCTTCCCTGGCCGGCAGGGAGCCCCGACTTGAATATATTTGAGCATGTCTGGGCTCACCTAAAGGAAAAGGTTCGCGCACATAGGCCTTCTCCTCGAAACAAAGCAGAATTGTGGAACGTAACTCACCAAGTATGGAAATCTATCAAGCCAACTTACATTGCTGGATTATACGACTCTCTACCTCGTAGAGTACGGGCTGTATATGCTAACAGGGGCGGAAACACCCGATATTGAATTACATACTCATTTCCTGTCGCCTTGCGTTGTATGCGCTGTGGTATATGATCGTACTTCCCTGGTCGATTTTTGATCCAAAGTTGCTTCGATTTCTATCCCTCTTTTTCTCCCCCGTTAGCCGTTCGAATCATTTCGTATTTTGTATAAAAGTACACTGAACCAATCGCTACAACTTCTATTATATGGCCAATTGGATCTTTGCAGCGAGTCGCGAAATAAATGCTTGTCGAGCACTTTTGGTCACGTGGCAAGATATTCATGTCGGGCAGTGTATAAGACATCGGCCAAAGGGCCAATGGTCGACAAGAGCGAGCCGGGGCGAACTGCATGGGCGGCGGAGTCGCGCATACATCCGTCAGGGGTGATATGGCGTGCTCACGGGACATTTTGCGATGTTAGGGAGTGGTCTCGTACCGGTAGATATGTGAGAGGGCAGAGGGTAGAGCCGGTACAAGCGAGAGCGCGGGAGCGCAAAGTGGAGGCCGCTAAGCGCCGGGCGGTTCGGTGTTGCCGCTGTTGGCTGGGACTTTTCAACGGCTCTAGCCAGCGGCAGTCCGGTTTTTGGCATCAGATCTATTATTAGAAGTTATAAGACATGCATATATTTATATATTTACCAATTTTCGAAGTAGACCAGCCAGAAGCCGAAGATACACGGTCAATTCAGTTGTCGATTGTGTTGCAAGACTTTCGAAATCCAACGTGTTCCACAGTCAAGATTCGAACAGTCCATGAATATCAGCACTTAGTTGACCGATTTGAGTCAAAAAATATGCATAGATTTTGAAACTCATATCTTTTATATATTCGCGTGATGCGAGAGTGACTATATAAGTAAATATATATACCTATAAGCCATCATCCAGGAGGCGCACTTCCCCCTATTTCAGTTTTTGCACAAGTAAAGAGGACAGCTACGTTATCTTACTGTAGCAATAGTACCTGATACGAATGTTAGAGCCTAGTCGAACATAAATCCGAAGAGATATTAAGCAAATATAGGCCAGATTCAAATACTGCACAATACCCCCTGGGTTCAGAAGGTCAGATGTACTAGGCCTACCCTAAAGTTTGGAATCACGTGGTTTTCCCCTTGTCCGATCGACGGTAAATGCGCTCCTCCAAGCTCAACACTTCGATTTTTGGTCCAAGTTCGCTTATTGTTGCTATCTATAACATCTTTCATTTATTATAGACGTGCTATTGAAGCTTGCAGGCTTTTGTATAGTTGTGAATATGGCGCACTTGCTAACTCCATGCTGATTTGTTTCTTTGATTGTAAGGAAACTGTAAGCCGCTCCCACTGTTTTCTACCGATCGGCATAGACTCTTATCTGAGTCATGAATATACTGGAACGTGATTTGAGCAGAAAATTGGGCTTTTTATGTAGCTTGCATTGGATCAAACAAAAGAGTATCGGTCGTAATTTACCCTGCTTTTGTTTCAGGTTATCCAAACGACCTTTTCTTCATGTACATCAGGCCAAAGCTTGATAACGGTCTCTTGGTATGCTATAATGCATATCTAAGCCGCTTAGACTGCCCAGAGCGGTCTGGCGCCCCTCTCCGGGTGTTTACTTAGAGCACACATTTTTGTCCCCTTCACTGGTGCGCAGTAAATCACTCACTTTAGTCAAAGGATGTGTGTTTCGAAGCAGAAATAGCAAGCGTTCCTCTCGCTATAAGACATTTGTTCGCTTTTCAGCTAAATTCTTCTCACAATAGCAGCAAAACGGAAGCACTTTATGCAGGTGGTTGAAAAGCTCATAGGTCAAATGTATGCTAGATTAACAACCATACAAAAGCCTGCAAGCTTCAATAGCACGTCCATAACAAATGAAAGATGTTATAGATAGCAACAATAAGCGAACTTGGACCAAAAATCGAAGCGTTGAGCTTGGAGGAGCGCATTTACCGTCGATCGGACAGGGGGAAAACCACGTGATTCCAAACTTTAGGGTAAGCCTAGTACACACTATGATTAGCCCAATGATATGCGTAAGTATGCTCTGTATGTATAGGCAAATACATGACTGCACAGCGTGTCCCGATGGCTATACGAGCCCGCCCGGATCGGCTTCGTGCACGCCCCGCCCTTCTGGACGTCCTGCCTCACCCTCACGACGCGCCGAACAGATGTGTACCTTCAAGCCTGGCCACAAGTGGTGCTCGAACTTGAGCGGCAGAGGTCTAGGCCAGTGCGTGAATGTTCTCAACACCGCTGAGTCGTGCGGTGGCTGTATCGCTCCCGAGGGCGATGAGGACGGGAACAGCGGCAAGAATTGCTACGACATCGAGCATGTCCAAGAAGCCGAGTGTCGTCGGGGTCGATGCCAGATTATAAGCTGCCAACAAGGGTATACTACCAGGCAGGGTAAATGCATGCCCGCTCCAGCCCACACCAAGTCAAAACGCGCACACGGCCATAACGAGGCGTTTTAGTGTAGGACCTTTCTCGTTTTGCAAGTTGTTGCGTAGAGTTTAGGATTCATTATTTAATATTGCTTTCGAGCTATGGCGATTTTGCTCTATAAGCTATTTTTTGTGTTAGTTCGAGCTCGGTTTAATGCCCCGCTTTTATGCGAGGATATCTCGGAGTGAAATGTCAGTGCGCGTATGCGAGCTTCATTTTCGTCTAGTGCTGTTCGAGGTGCGAGAGCCTCCGTCCATATATTAGTACATCCCTGATGGGAATCGGATAGACTGATGACTCAACCTTCGCTTCGACCGCCGGGCTTTGCACTGGGCGCTTGCTCGGTTCGGCGTGCAGAGTAAAGTTGCTTATACACGCCCGGACACAGCTGGTACCCGTCTTTAGCGGACGAGGTAAAGAGTGCGTGAATGTCTTAACCGCTCTCGAGACGTGCGGCGGTTGTGTCCACCCGCTCAGAAACGATGACAAGGCTACTAGTCGTGACTGTTCTTTGATCTCACACGCCGACTAGTTCAAATGTTAATGCGGTCACTGCAATATCCTCAAGCGTCGCCCAGGCTGCGTGGCGGGGCAAGGGAGATGCGTATCCGTACTTGTTCATGGCACAAAGGCGAAGCGGGCTGCTATCTTGCATGTTCGCCACGAGTCTTTCTAACTGTCTTTTCGTTATTGTTTTCTTCGGGTGATTTTGTACTGTTGGGCTCTAACTGGACCGTTCGTTAATAAATAGTATCAGTACTCGGTTTTTCTATCGTTTTCGTTGTACTATGACTAGAGTTTCAACGCAGTAATCCCTCTAACAATTATGTACCACAAAGAAGGACCCTTGGCTTGTTGAGGATTACCCCCTCGGATCTTGCACCGACCCGATGTCTCGTTTAGCTGCCGTGCATATATGCGTCATCCCCACCCCGGTGAACATACCGACCCAGTATCGTTCGGCTGAAGTCATGCTCATTTATTGATTCATTTAACACTGGGAATCGACCTAAAGCTCGCCGCGAGTGGCCAAATCGGCCATAGACGGGCAACAAAATAAACTCTCCCAAGAGGACTCGAACCACCAGCAACTCAAGAATGATCGGCTAGTCCCAACCACCCGGCGCTTGAAAGGATCTAATTGCTCTTGCTAGGCTATCCGGGAGTGCTATAAAAACGCAACTAAGCTTGATCACGCGTCTTCCTAGGTCTGTTCTCCTCGCCGGCAATGAGGTTCGATCCTAAGACGTTGGATCGCATGGTCTCGTTGGGCACTAGGATATAGTCCACAATTCCACTCGAGTCTCCATAATTCAAATTAATTGCTTTGGTGCCCGGGATAGGTGTCAAAGCCTCGCTCGGCCAACCCATCAGGCCGGCGGGTACTGACTGATTCGAATGAACAATCAAGGGTCGAGGCGTCGGTCTCGAGCGCCCAGGGACCATAATCTTCACCAGACGTGTATGAATCGCCGTAAATGGATGATGGTTCTAAATTCATGTCAGGTACGGCTCTTATAGACATATTTAGTCGTCAGCCTCCCAGAGGAACGAAACTGGAATGAACGAAGGAGCGAACAAAAGACTGGTTGGGAAGATCTTCATCTCATCGGGTTCTTTTCGGAGTATGTTACCGCTACTCGGAAGCAGTCTTTCGCGTCTCGACCTCTGTCCAAGATTTGAAATTATATTTTTCTTGGTGCCTGAAGCCGTTTTTGTTTAGGAACCAAGCGAGGGCTTTCGACACAATGTAAGATTTAAATACTTCTCCTCGCCAAGTTTCTCGGCGTGCTGTCTCGTCTCTCTTCGCTCCTTTCGGTATTCTTCCTCACCGTAATGCGCCTCTTTAGCATTATCTTGTGTTGCAGCGCTGTTTATGCGACCTATGTTCCGGCCGCAAATATGTTTGTTTTTCGCTTCGATGAATGCATGCCGTCGAGCTCACTCTACTACCAAAACTAGCAGATCCTCTGATAATCTCACGCGCCGCGATGGGACTTGTTCTGCGGGTTTAGCCGCCAACAACGGCGGCAAATGTGTAGCCTGTGTGCCCGGCACGTTCAGTCCCGGGGGGTCCACGCCATGCCAGGCCTGTCCCACTGGATCTACTTCAAATAGTGTGCGTAAATGCCTCAGTTGGTTTTTCTCAAGATTGACCATCTTCGTAGGGAGCTTCTTCATGCAACATTTGTCTCCCTGGTTATTATACAAACCCGAGCGCAACCAGCCTCAGCAATCCCCCTTGCCTCGCCTGCCCGGCTGGTCAATCTAGCAGCGGGAGCGGTTCATCCTGTACATTATGCCCGGTAGACACATTCTCCGTCTCTGGAGGTACTTGCACGGCTTGTGCTTCGGGTTTTTCTTCCTCTCCCGTACGTTCTTATTTTCTACTAAAAGCGCCTGGTGCTAACTTGAAGTAGGGATCTTCTAGTTGCTCTTGCGCAGCCGGAAAGTACCTATCTGCGGGTTCGTGCCTCAATTGTCCTTCTGGATCATTTAGCGCCGCTGGCGACACGTCTTGTTCGGCCTGCCCAGCTGGGTCAATAAGTGTGACCGGGTCCAGTTCGTGCACTGCATGCAGTCCCGGGAGCATCCCTAATCAAGCCGGGAACTCCTGTATATCGTGCAGGCAAAACACCTTTTCGGACGGTAACGTCTGCTCGAACTGCCCTGACGGCATGACAAGCCCGCCTGGATCATCCTCGTGCGGACCTCAACCATCTAAACGAGCTATGCCTCCCGTGCGACGTGAAGAATCGATGTGCGCCTCTTTACCTGGCCATAAATGGTGCCCTATCATGAGTGGAAAGGGCGGTCACGAGTGTGTGAATATCCTCAACACTCTCGACTCGTGCGGAGGATGCGCTACCCTTGGGGACGATGATGGTCGGGACTGCTCGGCCATTCCGAACGTGAATGAGGTTAAGTGCGAGCGAGGTCGGTGCAAGATCAAGAGCTGCCGGAAAGGGTATGTTGCTGGACAGGGTGGATGCGTGCCTCTGCCCGGTCATGCGAAGGCAAAACGCGCAGGCATCCTACATGCTCGCCACGATTCGTTCTAGTTTGGCGCGTTTACTGGGTGTTTTGGTTTGTATTACAGGGACTGCAAAGATTTGTCGTTCGTTTGTAGACTTGGGAATATTGTAAGATTTATATTCGAACCTTGGCATCTGGTTCTTTTGCCAGGCTTTGGTTATAATACATTATCCAGATTTGGTCGGGTAGGACTGTATAATGCGAAAGATTCGAGTTTGCTATTCTTGGGGCCACCAATTGCCATGAATCTATGCGTCACATGTTGTGACTAACCCTGTCCAATGCATTTTCTTGTCCCAAAACAGAATGTTGACGAATTCCCCTTGGGGAGTAGCCTTGCTGGAACAGGACGATCGAGATTTGATCGGGGGTGTCTGACGTCGATCGGCCTATTCTTCGATCGGACTGTGAGGCAATTATCTATCAATACAAGAACCCTGACGACGCTACTCGCTTCATTTTTCATCGCCTTTGACAGCTTTGACGTGTTGAACGCCAGATTGGAATGCTCAGCAACTTGGCGACCATGGAGGGGGCTCGGGATTCAAGTATATCAAACGAAGAGAGCACGCCAACGCCCGCTTTGCCTAGCCGAAACTATCATAACCAACAGGTGAACCCGTGCGAGCTTGTCAGTTATAGTCGGTCAATCCGTGAGCCCGGTTTTTCTTTGTCTCCCGTCCATCAAAATCAAGGGTCTGAAACTCTAGCCTGCTGGCAACTAGTCCTTGGCGCCCATGTAATGTTCCAGTGGCGCAGGCTGAATACTGACCACTCTATGCCAGATGAGCACGAAAAATGCTCTCGAACGCGCAGAAGATGTCCAATGGCGTAGATTACGATTACATTAATCAAAAGGTACCGAGAGTTGACGATCGGACTTGACGTAGGTGCATGCCCGCCATACATTCTGAGATTGACGAAGCCCGAGTTTGAAATGAAATATCTTCGGCGCCTAGATATCGGTGCCTCAGCTGTCACTAGTGAATATGTACTATTGCTAGGCCCTTGAACTAGAGATATTTTGGGGAGTTCGCAAGCGCGACAGAAAAAAAACTGGGGTCACGATCGCGATATTTATATACGCGCGTCAACTCATCCTCTCGCCGTGTCTGTTGCTCCCCTCGCTCATTTTACTCTGATTCTAGTCACAATGCGCTTCCTTAGCATTGTAGCCTTGTGCGGCGTCGCTTATGCGACCTATGTTCCACCCTCTGAAGCGTGCGTTTCTGCCAATGGTTTTTTGCGCGTGCAAGCTTGATACTGACTGCGCCACCAGCGGGCTCAAGGCTCGCGCGACCAGTTGTCCTCCTGGCCAGGATCTTCATGCCGGCGGTCAATGCACACCCTGCCCTGTCGGTTCGTACGGTCTCGGCGGGACCAGCCCATGTCAGACTTGCACGACTGGATCCACTTCGCCTCCCGTGAGTAGTATTCCCCGCTTGGTTCTCACAGTATTAATCTAGCTTCGTAGGGTGCTTCTTCGTGTACCTGCCTCTCTGGATATCGCACCAACCCGGGTCGAGGCGATGGCAACAATGCCGACCAGCCATTCTGTATTCCTTGCCCGGCTGGTCAATCTAGCACCCCGAATGCGTCGACTTGCTCGAATTGTCCGGCAAACACGTACTCCAGCTCTGGTGGGATGTGTGTGCCGTGCCCTCTCGGTTCCACTTCTGCGCCTGTAAGTCTCTTCCTTGAACCGCGACTGTGATATACTGACATATTCCAGGGGTCGGAAAAATGCTCCAGTAACTGCCCAGCCGGCCAGGCTCCGTCCGGACCGGCTGGACGTTCGTGTGGGAACTGCCCAGCTGGACAATACAGCGGGCCTGGCGCTGCGGAGTGTTCGGATTGCCCAGCTGGAACGTATAGTTCTCCCGGTTCCAGCACCTGCAACGTATGCCCTGGTGGGAGCGTCCCGAACAACGCTGGGAACAACTGCACTCAGTGCGGAGCCAACCACTACTCCAACGGTGACGTGTGCTCACCGTGCGAAGAAGGCTATACCAGCCCACCCGGATCGACTTCGTGCTCGCCTCGGCCTTCTGGACGTCCTGTCCCGCCCGTGCGTCGCGCCGAGCAGATGTGTACCTTTAAGCCTGGACACAAGTGGTGCTCGAACTTGAGCGGTAGAGGTCTAGGCGAGTGCATCAACGTTCTCAACACCGCCGAGTCGTGCGGAGGCTGTATGGCTCCCGAGGGTGAGGAGGACGAGAACAGTGGCAAGAACTGCTACTCCATCGAGAACGTCCAAGGTGTCAAATGTCATCGGGGTCGATGCAAGATTGAAAGTTGCCAGCCTGGGTATACCCCCGGACAGGGTAAATGCATGCCCGCTTCAGGCCACGCCAAGTTGAAGCGCGCACATGGCCACAGCGAGACATTCTAGTAAAGGGTTTTTGCCGGACTTTTTTTTTCAATACCCGAGTTGTTGCGTATGTCTTTCGTTAGGTTGAGATTTTGTAATATTTCTTTCGAACTGTGGTGTGTTCGCTCTGTAAGCCACCTTTGGTTGTACTTGGAGCTCTGTTTAATGCCACGCCTTTTCGTCGAAATCGCTCGAAGTAAAGCCTCTGTATGCGCGTGTCTTTGTGCTTGAATAGGGGTCATCACGTGATGTGCTGTCGAAAATTACGTTTGAAATTCAAGATCTCTCTTCCTGCCTCCACGCCATGGGTCGCACTCGCACCAAACAGACGAAGTCTAGCAAGACTGCAACGGCACAGTCCACTACTGCTCCAGAGCCTACGATAGAATCTCTGTTCGAAAAGACCCAGGAGCTGCTCGTCCAGTGCAACTATGACCTTGCTCATCGGTTCGTCCAGCGAATACTCGAGCGAGAACCAGCGAATGCAGAAGCGCGAGAAATGAGTGCGGTGATAGATTTGGAGAGGGGAGAAATAGGTTCAGCAAAGAACGTGAGTGTGCTGTTGTTCTGCTTTGAGTGATGCAACGGCTAAGCACACATGAATTAGGATAGACATTTCTCGCGCTCGTTCCACCTTCCCCAACCGCCCCAAATCCACCTCCCCATTCGGCTTATCTGTACCTAGCACAGCTGAGCGATAGCCCGCAAGAAGCTCTAGGTCATTATCAGGCCGCCGTAGACCTCGTAGCAGCTCGGATAAAGTCTGGGACAACAAGTCCCGAGGACCAGGAGGAGCTAAAGAAAATTGCGGCCAAGGCGTTGGTCGCCATGATCGAGATTTGGATGTCAGACTTGTGGTACGTCAACATTACTCATGTCATTCATCTGGATTAGTAAACTTGACGTGGTAGCATGGAACCCGAAGCCGAATCCCAATGCGATACCCTCCTAACCCTCGCCCACTCTATCGACCCATCCAACCCAGAAGTTCTCCAATCTGAAGCCTCGATTCGGATTTCTCAGTCTCGGCCTGAAGATGCGTTGCGAAGCGTCGCGGCTGCCTGGTCAGCCTGGAAAGACCTGCCCCCTGGCGATTCCAAGATACCAACGGGAGATATTCGACTGCAGTTGGCAAAGCTCATGTTGGAGCTCGGGAGAAACGGGGATGCACTCGAGGTGATTGCTGGAGTCGTTGCAGAGGATGATCAAGATGTCGAAGCATGGTATTTGGAGGGATGGTGTTTATGGGGTATGGCTGAGCGGGTCAAGGCAGGGGAAAAGTTGGGTAGCGAGGAGGAGGGCAAGGGGAAAGAAAAGGCGGTTGAGGAGGAGGATGCAGAATTGAGTTGGGAGGAGCTCGCTAGGGATTCACGGGATTGTCTCGAGACGTGTAGGATGGTGAGTTGATCGCGTGTGTTGGTAGAACTGGGCTAATCCGAGACACAGCTTCATCTCAATCAACAACACGCGGACAAACCGATGCTAGCGCACGTCGAGGAACTTCTTGAAAAACTCGACGAACTCGGAATTGCTCCATCACCCGAACAGGCAGAAGGGGACGAGGAGGACGAAGGCGGATGGGAGGACGAGGACGAGGATGTGGAGATGTCATAGATTTTCGGGTATCATCATTGTGAATAAGAGTAATGTACAACCCCTTATGAACCATGAAGCTAGGCCTCAGTCGTGGGGTTCTACTGCTACCTCGGCGCTCAATCGTGATATCTCCGAAAAGGCGGACATGAGTCTGTCCAAATCGACATCCAAACTCTCCGCCCGCGTTTTCATCTGGAGCAAAATGCTCAGTTACCGAGGCGACATGTACGAGGTGACGTACGGCATGGATCGTATCGCTCGCTGCAATAAGTTCGTGATGGTGATTATATACCAAGGACTGTCGCTCTCCGTCAAGCTGTTTGATTTCTAGACGCAATGTGAGATATCCATAGGAATAGACGAAAAGTGTAGGATACCCAGCATGAGCTCGTTTTCTTTCTTGAGTAATTCTGGTAACGTCGCCGTCGTGATGAGATGTTCGTAATAAGCTTTCGCATCAAAGTTTGGGGAGTCTAGTTCCAAGTTAATCCAGACACGGCCGAGACGTGAACAAAACAAAACACACCCAAGTCCATAGGATCCCTCGACTTCAAACTCCCCGTTGCAGCCGCCACGCCCAGCCCATAATGTTTTCGTAAAAGATCCCGCGCACGTCCACTGCCTCTCGGTCGATTAAGTCCTGGAGACACCGGGGACAACTCTCCGGGAGGAAGAGGAGATAACGGGACAGTGAGATCTGGTGTGTTTAATCGTTGTGGGTCTCGCGTGACGGGCGAGTCGGCCGTAATGGGCGGGGTAGAAGCCAGCCGGGACAGCGGGCGGGCCGTTGTAGGCGTCACAGGGGCTGTCGTGGGACTAACTTGAATAGATGGCGTCGCAGGGGGCGTATTTAGTGGCGTTAAATTTGACATTTTGAGATTGGAACAAGAGGTAATTGGGTGGCTGGTGGTGGTCCGGTCCAAGTTCACAGCGCTGACGTAATCCAACCCGATAGACATTTTACCACGGATAAAAGAGCGATACAGATCGACACAGCAAATAAAACACACACGCGAAATCCACCATATAACATGGGTATCACAGCCCTCCTCTAGCCCTCGTCTGTCGGCGCTCCATTACAGGGCCGTCGTCGCCAAACCTCGGGGTAAGAGGCGTTCCCCCCTCACTGTTGGATTGCATATTACCCATCCCAGGCGCAGACTCGGAGCCCTCTGGACCCTCATTGTCGTTGGAAGCGTCGGTTTGGCTGAGTGGGGTTGGGTCATAGTACAAATCGGATTCTTTGTCGACTAGATATCTAAAGCCAAATCGTTGTCAATGAATCTATGGGAATGACAGAGGAAACCTACTGTTGGATACCGACGTCCCACTGCGGGCCTCGAGATGCTCGTGCAGAAAGCAACAAACTATTCCATTCAGAAGCTTGAGACTTGAAGAGCAAAGGTTCAGTTACAGGTTCGACGAACGTTCGTGTTTCGCGTACCATTGCCCGACTCTTTGCCATCTGAGGGGTGCCCGTAAAATCGTTTACAAAGTTCTTCCCTTCCAACTCTGCCATTTTTTTGACCTCGTTGATGAGTTCCTCTGAAGCTGCAGCACTCGCATGTCGTGGGACGGTAATAACAACAGATGTAGGTTGGGTGCCAATGCCGCGAGCCATAAGTGATGGTGGTATGAAGCAGAAGCGACTAGGTGGCGCAATTGATGTGCCACGTCACGTGAGCTGTCGCATCCTGTGGCGCTTGAGGCATGAGCCGCCCCTTCGATTCTGGATTCTGCGTCAGAAAATGCGACATGGAGATCTATTAAACAGAGACAGGCAAAAAACATGGTCAATATCGGTCTCGAACCGATGGCCTCCGAGTTATTAGCTCGGCGCTCTAACCAACTGAGCTAATCAACCTTCGGCGATTGACTGCTTCTGTGAGTATCAACAACATTGCATGTTAGATTGTCACCCTTTTATGGTATCATCGTTCCCCGTCAAGTCCGTTAGTTTTGGAACAAATCCTCGGAACTGAAGCCCTTGTAGGCTTGTTCGGTCATACTAAAGCCGTTGCACCAAAGGCTTACGGTCGGTATTCGATTGACATTGTAATTGTCTTTATCATGTACGCAGACAACATATCAATATGTTCCGGATCAGTGGAGCATGTAACGGGAGGCGTTATGAGGTAGGATAACCGCACTATATAGGTTAAAAGATAACACTCAGGAGAAATATACGCTATTATACCACTCGAACCTATGGAATCCAACACGTAATAACAAGCTCCCCACTTTCAGTCGTGTACTCATGTATCCAAAATTTTATGAAATATGGTTCTGGGGCTACGGCTTTCGGGATCTGCTGTAGTATAGCTCACGCTTTCTCAATTCGAACACGGTTTGGATACATGATTGATACACTCTCCTCAACTAAGAATCATTCCTCCATTCACGCCAAACGACTGGCCTATAAAGATGAGTGATTAGCGACCAAGCTTGATGAGGTACGTTAAAGACGACACGAACCAGTGATATAGGATGCTTCTTCAGAGGCCAAAAAACTCGCAACTGCTGCCACCTCTTCGGGAGTACCCATTCGAGGGAGACATGCGCCCTGCATCAGCTGTAGTTTTAGATTGATTAGCATACACTAGTATAAACTTGTACATTCAGTGAGTCCTACCGCCTGAACTGTTCCTGCTCCGGCAATATCGTCTACAGAACGGGCTAAACTTTCATCAGCAATTCGAACAATTAGAATTAGGATGGTTGAATTAACCTATTTCTGTGTCGATAAAAGCGGGTGCATAAACGTTCACAGTAATGTTATGTTGGCCCCATTCCAGGGCCGCAGTTTGGGTTATGGCCCGAATGGCAAACTTAGAGGCCACATAGGACACAATGTTGCTTTGCCCTTAAGGATAGTATGTCAGTGATAGTAAGACAATTATATATACAACAGCCTACCTTTGTGACCGTAAACACTCGCAGCTCCAATGATTCTTCCGCCTCGACCTTGTTTAATCATTTGAGCCGCCGCCGCTCGATAACAAAATAGCACTCCTTTGCAGTTCACCGACATAACCCTGTCAAATGACTCCTCCGGAACTATGACACGCGTCAACGCCAAGGCCATCCAAAAGAGGTCGGGGTAGACTCATACCATCAAGGATCGAATACCACTCATATATACCTGCGTTCGCAACCATCTGTTGAAACGGTGTATATAGGCCTTAAACCGAGTTGGTCAATTCAATGCGAGATAGCTTACTATATCAAGGCCACCGAGTTCTTCTACAGTCTCCTTCACCATGGCCTGAACCTCACTCTCCTTCGTGACATCGCCTATGATCGCGAGAGATTTCCGGCCTGCGGCTTTGATCGCCCCAACTACCTCGAGAACAGCTTCTCGCTTTTGGGGAATGTCGTTCACAGCAACGTCAACTCCATCTGATGCGAGACCTAATTTACTACATCAAGCTTTGAACAGATGAATGTCATTAGAAAGTCAACCGTACGAAGGGCTATTGCCTTTCCGATTCCTAGGGGTAATGTATGCACGTGTCATGAGCCTTTTGTGCGCCCAATTCATCCTTTCGTTCTTACCTTGGGCGGCCCCTGTAACGATTGCTGTTCGAGTCATGAAAAAAAAGCACTCGTGGGTGAGAGGAAGCGCGACCAGACACGAGATGGCCTTGTCTTCTGGGATAACCTTAATTCAAATAATAGCTTCTAGCATGCACACGAGGCAGATTTGTTGCTATACAGTACCAGGATAGACCTGCGAGTAATTGCTATATTAAGTCTGTGATTGCTACTAACGCGATCCATACAACTACTCAACTACTCAGCCGTACAAGGTATGGTAACCTCGATTATTAAAAAAGCAAAAGGAGTTACATATGGACATCATCAAGCCGTTCTGCCGAAAATGGACGCTTACGACTAGATCGGTGACTTGGGAATCAGTTTGTCTAATATCTGTTTGATGGGCTCGGGAATTGTAGGACTGTAAAGGGGACGATAAATTGCGAAAATCATAGGTATCCCAATCAGGAATATGGGTTTGTGGTCATCGTTGCCAATGTTGACCGATATAACAGTATTACTGGCGGGCTCCGGGTCGGGTTGCCCAGGAAGAGACATTGGGATACAAACGCCGGGAAGAGGGTTAACGATGGGGGGGTTTTCAAATTTGAGCCAAAAGAATACGGGGAGAGTCAAATTGGCCTCCTTATCAAAAAAGTAGAATCGAACCCAGCAGCCTATTGCCAGGATCGCCAGGTTTGGCCGTTGATTCTGGTTTTTGCAGATATATTCGACCATCCTGCACAGTGAGTCCCATTTTTCTTTGGAAGGGGGTTTGACCGAGGCGTTGAGCGTGCCAGAGCCGGAATCCTTGGAGCTAGAATTTGACGGAGAGTTATTATCGCCCTCGGAGCCAGGTTTCGTGGATAGATCATCGATCCCGGGACTACCATAGTATACTATGGTCCATTTGTTAGGATCAGACCCCTTAGGGAAAGGATAGAACACGATGTCGGGTAGGAGGCGGTCCTGAAGATCATAGCGATGCGCCGAAGGTGCAGTAAGGAGTGTTTCAGAGCAGAGAAGCGCATATAGAGTCAGCCATGTACTCCAGACGGCATTGATTTCGCCGACGTCAGTTTCTGGTTTATTCAAGCGCTGTGCGAGATCTTTATCGGGGCCGGGGAGCTTTTTACTCAAGTCTGGTGGGAAGGCTGGGGGATCTTTTAGACCGAGATCTCCTGGAGTGACCTTTTTCTCCTCGGGTTTGGTCTGGTCGCCCTGAGCATCATTGTCTGTTGGAGCTAAAGCAGTTCAGCTTAGCAGCGCTACGGGCTCACGAAAATTTGGCACCTACCACCGTTATCACCACCTTCTTTGGATAATTTTGCGGTGGGGATCGATATTGTTGGCCCCGGCGTCCCGGTTGAATCAGTAGTTGGACCATTTTCATCAGCCTATGAACCGGAGCTCAATATCAAGTTTCGTATATTCGAGGTGGGTTTACCTTAGGAGCGTTTGGTGAGCCGTTGGCCGACACAACTGCATCTAGGGGCAATGTGTATATTAACCCATGTTTCATTTATGATTGGTGTAAGATATTTACCGACTGGTGCGCCCTTGCCCGGTTTCATAACTTCGAGTTCAGGGCTTCCATCTGTTTCGACTTTACCATTCGTGGAGGGAGAATGGTCGTTCTGAGCAGCAGGTCGACTAGGGGCTGTCGATTCTTCTTCAGGATCAATAGGCTGTCACAAGATAAGTGCTTGGTCGTGCATAAACACGCAAATATATTATACCTGTCTTGAATCTGACGTTTCCTCCGTCTCTTCTATTAAAGCGTGCTTGTTGAGTTTAGCCCAGCATATCGCATTCTTTGGCATACCTTTCTCGTCCGTGTCTGGGGTCACGGCTTTCGCCTGTGGCACCCCCGAATGCGGTCCTTCGTCCGGCACATTTTCTGTAGGAAGATATAAGATCACCCATGGTAATCGACGCCGAAGAATTACCTCGAAGACCACCTTCTGGCGTGCTTGTGTTTTCTTCCTCGCTGTCCCCAGTTTCCGATCCTACGGCTTTCTTCGGAAGAGCAACAGCAGGGGACTCTGGGATAGGCTAGCAAATGATAGTTAACATTCAATCGACACAATCGTGAGCCGAGAAATTACGCCTACCGAAAGAGCCTGGGCTTTAGGTATGGCTACGGCTAACGAATCAATCAGTTGTCGGCTTTCCGTGACGAAGAAATGCATACGTTTGGCGGGGGTTGCGGGGTCAAGACTATGATCGGCATTTGATACAGATAGTTTCGGAATACTTTGAAGAGAAGAAGAATTGGTCGAGCCCTCCGGTTGGACAATTTGGCCGTCAGTAAGAGGGGTATGAGTGCCTGGGGTGACAGGATGCGAGACGGGATGAATTTGCGTCACCACTGGAGGTGTTGGAGGGAGGGCGATAGCAGCTGGATCACTAATCAGGTCGAATGATGCTAAAGGAAATTTGTTATTAAGAGCTGCGCATATTATACAGACGATCCTACCTTTTGGTGCCTCTTCAGTCGCGGGCTGGTCATGGGGGGCTTTGCCGTCATTTACCGAATCATCTGCAAGTTTCGGTGCCTACGCTCATGCATCGAATAATAAGGAACAAATTGGTAAAACGCGAATGGACGAAGAGTATCACCTGGGTGTTCTCCGCTTGTTCCGGACTGGCGTCTGGGTGTAAATGTAATAAGTCACCGCTTCTACTTAGCGATCGGTAGATGCGTACCAGCGTTATCCTCTTGAGTTTTCTCGTCTTTCTTCTTTTCATCTTCAGGGTTGTCTTCCCGCCCCTCGTTGTCACCCCGACCTCCCTCGTCCGCAGCTGCTTGGTTGGTTACTCCTTGCGCCGTCGAATGTGCCTCGACTGTGACTTCCTCCTCGCCGTTACCCAGTTGGCCGGGTATCTCTTCGTGCTTGGTGCCAGAGCTCGGTTCAACGTTTGGGACATCTGCATTATGTTCAGTAATCTGATCAACTGCGACACCCGCTTCATTGGCTTGCGGTTCAGAGCTGGACTGCGTTTTAGGGTCTACTACCAAATGGTTTGATGGCCCAGAAAACACGCCATTCACCTTCTATTAGCAAAATTTTGATCACTGCGAAAGTATAAGCGTACCAGTTTCGCTGGGCTGGCCGCCTGGTGTGAGACCTTCGGGTAGTTGATTATCACCCGTTAGCGAAGCCGCTTGCTCAACGTTAGTGGACTACAGGACATTAGCGTGGAACACTAGTTAAGAGAGTGCATATATTAACCTTTTGTGGCGAATCCATATCGATTATCGAATCTATAAAAATCTTTTTCAATAAGCTGGAACTAGTGTTGAATTGAGGCGTACCGCGACTGAAATCCGGGTCGTTGCTAATAACGGACGGTGGACGAGATCCTCTGCTTCTAGTACGCGTGAGAGCCGCTATTGCTCCCTGGGGCGAACTTTGAGTTCACTAAGATAATAAAAGCACGCATATGTATTTACCGAATCGCTTAATAGAGAATCTGAAGGGGATGCCGAACGGGGTAGGTTCTGTCCGGCGGCTAGGGTGTTGGTTACCGCGGAGGTGGAAGCAGTCTACATAGGAGTAAATTGGGCATTTCAAAAGTGGGCGAATGGTATGCATACCGGCTTGGGAGGTTTAAACGGGGAAACGCCTCTGGGGACCGGAATACCAGAACTTTGTCCTACAGTCAGCCTTCGAGTAGGTTTTTTCGGAGTGACGGGGGCAGCAGTGGTACCCGAACGACTAGGAGGTCGGGACGGAATCTTGGTAGGAGACGCTGGCCGAGAGCGCGAAGCCAAAAGCGAGACGGATCGTTTCGGGGTGGGAGCAGGTCGCGCGAGTTCCTGGCGAAATTTATCGCAGTTCGTTTGGCCGGGGTTGTCAGAGCTTCCTCGTGTTCTGGCCAAAGAGGATTCAGTCGGTTTCGTAGAGTTGGACGACATGTCTTATGCCCTGGCGCAGGGAATCCAACCTCACTATAACTAGGCAGATGACGCCCGGCCCCAAACAGCCGATGAGCGGCTAACGTCAATAGAACTGATGTTCGTGCTGTTCCTGACTAGGGGCGGACAGCGGGTGTCCACCAGCCGAGCCGGCTATTCGACTCCGTTGAACAGGCTACCCCGAAAAGGAAGTAAACGCCGGACCAAGAATTGCCGAGCGCTCACCGAGCGCCCGTGGGATTTGTTGGGCGCATCACAAAGGCCCACCGTTTTAACTCGGGCCTGTACAATAGCAAAGTACTGAAATACTTGACATGGGGTTCGCATCGGTCGTCTTAAAAATACTAGTTTCAATATGAATCAATTTCTGGTCTTCACTACGTTTTTGAACCGCGATAAATCCGCGTTTATGCAGATGAGGGCAACGGACGGAAGGGAGTGTACAGGCTTACGACCGGTTGCTGATCCATCCACTCTATCTCAGGCTCCACATCACGGCGAGAACTCACGAGACTACGCACCTTCTCTGGCCTGAACAAAGGCTTGACCTCATCCTTGCAGATCTGGTTAAACTTCTCGGAGTGCACGCTGTTCGCGTGTCTAATATGCGCGATCAGCATACTCTCCAAAGAAGTACCGGGCCAGTTACTCACGCATCAAACGCAGCTTGGTCCTTGTATCTATGGGCGGAATTAAGATGAATCGACACTCCATCGAATGATTCTCGTCACTCACTCTTCGTATATCCCATACTCGGTAAAGTCTCCGTTTACAGATACGGTGAAATGATTCATCCCAGGCTCCGAGTGAACTCCTGCCAAAAATTCACGGAAAACGGGGATGAACCTATCCCTTGCATCCCCTTCTTGAACAATATACAGCTATCTCGATCATCAGCCAAGGTGACCTCAAGGTCGAGCTGCCAAGGCGTACCGTAGCAATCACAATAATGCGTTTGTCCTGAACGAAATCGCTCTGGTTGACCATATTGATCTGGGATGTTGTAGCGAGGGGGTAGTATGCCAGATGTACAGGTTGATTTCTCTCATGACCATCGATCCAGTCGGGGTCTTCTGAAGAAATGAGGGTGATGAGCAGATCTCATGATTGACAGATCAACTGCACGATCCAGGCCGGCCAAGCGGTCAAAATAGGCCAAAACAAAAAGGATCACGCTCTGTTTATAAGGTGCGCTTTGCAGTGAACGAGAAAAGCATGATTGATCAATAGACCCCTGTAGGTACATGGGACAGCAATCTGCACGCCGAATCAGTAAAATTTCGCTCCTTTAATCACTAAGAGGCCGCACCTATCCGGAACCTCCACGGCGCTCGATATACTGCCTGATGAGTGCATGCCCATCCGCCTTGGCGAAGAATTGTCGATCCTTTGCGCTCTCATATAGTACAAGGTCACAGTCCTTGGCATACCTGAGAACAAGTTCGTAATCTCCTTGCGTAGCGAATTCGGTATAAAGATATCCTGTTCAGGCGAGGGCAATCAGGAAAGGAGATGCGGGGTAAAGCCGTGGACTGACCTTCGGCCTCTTGCACGCGATTTTGTTCCATCTCCCAAAGTCGAATTTGATCTTGGACCGTGACAGGAAGCAGAGGATTCTATACCAATAAAGATTTAGCACAAGACTCCCCTAAGTGATGGCATCCTACGTTTCTCCGCATCTGAGGGTGGGCATGCGATTCTAGATAACTGATAATCTACCTCTGTGTTCTGAACTTTGTTCCGTGAGTAAATGGAATTTGGCACACCTGCTCGGCGGATATTCCCTTTGCTAGAGCTTTTTTTACACTGTCTCTCGTGATATGCCCAATAACGAGATTGGGAAAGCGGGATTTGAGCGTGACAAATAAGTTGAGGACGGATGTTTGTAGAGGATTATCTTATAGCACAGCACTCCCATCAGTCCCAACTTCGATAAACGTAAAAGAGGACCTCACCAGTATACGCGTACAGCCGATAGTTCGTCTCCAAAATGATAAATCCTCGGTCAGCCGTGTTGGTTCCAGAGGTATTCGACGGGAGCGGGGGAAGCGAGGATGTCAGAGTTGTTGCGAGGCGTGTTGGATAAAAGGACTTGTTAGAGTTCTAAAAAGAGGTCGTCGGTTAATGTGGAGTCGTGCAAGGCACGAATGAACGCACGTATGGAACGTAGACAATTCCATAATCTTTTAGGTCGGTCATCATCGCGTTTTGCGTGAGTGACAAGTTGTCGCACGAGTATTCCTTGTGCCCAAGTCTCAAAATGGCCCGAGATAGATGAGGGGAAAGCCATACCTGGCCAAGCTTCATAAGAGATAACATGAACAAAAAGCTGAGAACCTCGGCGATGTCCATCCTTCGAGCCTAGTCCGAATGCTCAGTTCCACGCGCCCAACGCTGATCCAAACCACTTACGTCAGACATGTGAAGATACTGCAATAATATGTCCCAGAGCTGCGCTCTAGGTGACTGCAACAGAAACTGGAAGCCTGTCGAGGTGATTGTATGACCACCTCCCCTACCAGGCCAATTAATTAGTTCCAAATGAGGGTGAAAGCAAGGCAACTCACTGTCTTCCTTCCTCTAGCCATCCGCCCGCGACGAGAAGATGTAGCGCGCCTCCGCCAGGTTTTTGGCTTGAAGAGTTGATGTCAACCATGTAATGTAGAATGGTCTTATTGAGGGATCGTCAGGTTACGCTGAAGGTTGGCGGGGAAAAAACCAACCTCCCAATGTTCGAGCGCCTGTTTATCCAATTGCTCTATGCTCATCTGAACCGGCCCACGAGACTGAGCGGGCATACCAAATGAACGATGATCTTCCCTGAAATTCAAGTCAGAGTTCCTCCAGCCACTGGGGGGATGCGCACACAAACCCTCCTCGGAGCGCAGTCCTCAACGAATCGCGGTACGAAGCAACCAACATGACGCTTGGTGGGTTCGAGGCCGAGACACGCAAAATACTCAGAGCCTTAAGATCCGAAACAGCTTTTTGCATCGCACTAGAATCCATGATGTATAAGAACAGGTAGAAAAAATAGAGGAGATGAACATACCTAACACCGTCGGGTTTAGCCCAACCCATCAGGCTATGCAAGGGCATCCCAACTTCACACCATAGCAAATTTAGAACAAGCTGCCGCTCAAGGTGTCGTAGCAGCCTATCATAGCAATAGCCAGTCAGTCCTTGCCATGTAGAAAACCATTCTCGAAAAACACAATCTCACAAAGCTCACCGAAACACCGCCAGGCAAGCACTAGGTTTAGAATAGAGCCTATTTAGCGTTTGGGGTGGTCGGAGCTTCAGAAAAGGTAGTAAGACATGTTCTGGTTCCGCCTGAGGTCGAGCAGGAAGTGGGTCCGAAGGTGCGGAAGGCATGCCAGACTTTTGTTCAAGTGGGAGATCCTATCAGACAGAAGGGTCCACAGAAAATAGTGTGCAGTCGACCTGATAGGATCTAGAATATTTGGTTTTACTCTGGCTCCCTAGGCCGCCTGTCCTTGATATAACGTTTGGATTTGCCACCAGTGGTGGCGGTTGAGAAGAGGTCACTAAGCGCCAGAATTCTCATTCGCTGACCAATGTGATGTCATCAATAACAATCGCTCGGGTCTCTACCTCACAACGCACGGTTCATGCCACAGCTGCATTCTGTGATCATTCACACATTTATCGATACAATATTTCCCATTTTGAAACAATTGTTGACCCTTTTGATTCCACAGCAACCCAGCTAGAATATCACTTCATTTCGCACATCGTCGTGCACTAGACTTGCAGAGCGCATTGAGAACGTCTCTCGTAAGGTTTCGTCCACAGGACTCACGTATTTTCAAAAATCACGACAGCCAATCCTGCTGTTGCGCACCCTTTCCTCCGTTTGCCTCTTCGTAGATCACTCTATCCAACCAAATCGCGTCACACAACCGACCTTCAATAGGACAACCCGTTACTCACTCTAGAATGTGATTCACATCATCTTCCCTCTCGATCGCCACGAGCCCGTCATCCCAGTGCACCACCACAGGCCACCTCACTGCGCTCGGATTCCTCTGCGCCAGAGCCGCCAACTCGTCTGTCGAATTGACCGGCTCGGAATGCTTGACCAAAAACCGAGACAAAGACGGTACCCCTATTGAGATTGTAGAGGGAGAAGGCTGTTGCGACTGAAGATACTGAAGCATTGTAGCATATTGGTCAGGGGTGGGTGGAGCGGTGGAGACATCTAGATTGAATTCAAGTGGTTTTTGCGGTTTTGTAACTGCTTGTTTCTCCCTCGCTACCAGGCTGGGTGGCAGATACGGATTAGATAGAGACGATCGAAGGAGCTGAAGGATTCGGGTCGAGTGAGGCGAGGATGTATTATGGCTGGACGAATCAAATGCCACAGTTAGAGCCGTACTTCAATTGGCGAATTTTCTCACAAGATAGAGAGGCTGGGTATGGTCCGGTGAAAGCGAAATGACATGATGGACGAAAGCCGAATGATCTGCGCAAGCCGCCCAATCACGTGGAAATCTAGATTGACGTACAAGCCCGAGGCGCAATCCTAAACCTCATATATGGGTAAAAGTGACGAGAACATGGATTAAGCCTAGTAAATAAGCCAACCGAGCCAAGCCATTGCTCATATTTATGTTTATCCCGCTCGAGACGTGGGGTGGCTCCGGCAGTTCAGCCGGGATGTGCGGACCTGAATGGCTCAAGAAAATTGGCACTTGTACTGAGGCTTGAATATTAGAGAGCGGTAGACGCGCAGGATCCAATATAATTTCGTGACCCGCTCAAACATATTATCGAGGTGTGGGTGTTCGTCATCAGACGGCCGTGGTCGTGAATCTGAGAAGGTCACGGTCCATCGGCTTCTGCCACTCAGCCAGCGAATCAATATCAACAACTTCAATATGGGGTGCGGTGCTCAGCCAAAATCGTTCGGAGGCGGAGGCGCCCGGAATGGTATCATCGTGTGTCTCTCGGATGTGTGTATTAGAGTGTGTGAACTCACTCCCAAGGTTCAAGGTAATAGTTAGTTAGTGGGATGTACGCTACCGCAAATACCTACCTACACAAAATGACTAGATAACAATCAGCATATGTGTTTTCGAACAGCCCGCTCGTCCCCTAAGGTTGTATCGCCACTCCGGCCAGCCGCATTTTGTCTTTCTCAACTTCTGAGCGATGTCAGAATGAAAATCCATGCATGATGGTGAAGTGTGATCTCAGGGTTACCATAGTGGCTCAATTTCAGAAGCTTTGTCCACAACCGAGCTCACTCCAGGCTCCGGCCGCTCGTCGCAGGCTTCATCATTCAGGGGCACAGGGATTATCCTCTCAATTTGATCTACCCAGTTATGCGATGACTTTTCCACCGTGATGTTATATATACAACACATACATGCAGCTATCCGAGCTCGCAACTGTCAATTCCCCTACCATCTGTCCATAAAACCCTGTCGGAACAACTTGTAGGGCCCGAGGAAGCTCTTAAAACGATACGAGATCGCTCATATAGCAGCCCTGTTACGCAATTTGGCGCACAGGTTGTGCTGAGCGTCTAGAAAAGACACGTTCTGAATAGAAGTTATTTTTTGTAATCAGGTGTTTATTCAGCGTCGTTACAAGGCAAAGCCTAATAAGAATTACTTACTTGGGCTGAATCTTCTCGAGTTGGGGTAACCGTAACTTACTAGTAAGTAACACGTGTTAACTAACCTCTGGGTAAGTTACACTCGCGCACAAAATCGACTTGCCAGGTGACCTATTCGCCGAAATCCCTCAAATCTCCTCACACAGAGTCACTTGAGTTATGATCAAGTAATAGAATTCGCGGAGATATGGCGTTAGTATTTGTGAGCCAAACTTGAACTCATAAACCAGCTATACAGGCGAGAAATTTATGTTGGACGCTTTTCATGCTAACCAGTGATGTCCCCTTCCACTACCATTTATTGTTTCCAAAAAGAAGAGCGGTATGTAGACACATAAATGAGCCTCTATGTTATTTGATTCTGTATGACGAGATTCAAGTGATTTCGACGGCCGTTGGTCGCGTGGCAAGTCGATTTTGTTCGCGAGTATATTATTCATTCTCTCGAGAAGATAAGAAAATTTCACCGTTTCGTGCGTGGTTTCTCCATAATTCCCGGTATGCAATCATCAGTTCAGATTAACTATTGACTCGCGTCCCCACATCATGAGTTGACAGGCAATCCACTCGGATAATTTCCGGATCCGTTCTTTTCGTTATCACCAACATTCTCCTTCAATAGGGACTCAACGTCGTTCCTGTTCCTACTATTTTGCCCATGAGTATCAAGGCTCGTCTGCTGGTCGACTCTCTGCTCGCTACTATTGAGCTTCTCCTTGTCCTCCAATTCTATGCCCACTAGGTGGGCCGGCTCGTGGGCCGGCTCGTTCCCTCGGTCAAGAGCACCACTGTGCGCCGTGGTCTCCTCCTCGATAATATTGGTGTTCTCCGTTTCCGGTAGCCCGGGAGAGCCGGTTTGCTCTTGAGAGACCGGACTCACACTAATTTTCATATCGTCCACAACAGCTGTTGTAAACAGTAGAGCAGAGTGACAAAGTACAGATGACTTACAATGAATCGCTCTGTTCAATCTTGGTCCGAGAAGAACTGCATTGATCACAATCTGTCTCCTTTAAACGATATGATATTCCGTGTTTGATTTGGATCTCTTCGCCCGACTTTGTTCGTGCAATTCCAGTGCCCTCGCAACTAATCTCCTTGCTGGCAGCAATAAAAGCACACGAGTTACATTCCTCGTTCTTATAATAAGTAAACGGTTGATGCTCAATGACTACTGAGAACTCGTGTGGTGTTTTGGTTGTTGAGCCGAAGCACTGCTCCTGATGCTTAGGGCAGTATCCTAGCTTCGCTTTACGCTTAGTGGAAGAGCCGCATCGCTTGCAGTGATGAACATTTCTACTTGGTGGCATTTCTGCACGATAGACACGGAGAAACAGAAGAACTCAGCAGTGTATGATGTGTGGTGGTACAGGTTGACCTCCTTGGGGACCAGCTGATTCGCCCTATAACCCTAACCCAGTCTTCACCATAGGGGTCCGCAATCAGACCTGCCCTTTTCCTTGATGAGAGGTGCTCGGATGACCGCATATAGCCTACGCACTTGGCCAAGCTTGCTTCAATCTAGCTACATGGTCTGTGGGAAGATCTACGAAGCCGTATCAGGTGAGCGTGGACACTACTCCTCACGTTAGAGCCACGTGAGGTATTTGGGGTCCTGGCCGGTCGGGGAAAATTAATACGGTGCACCAAGAAGCACCGTTCTGATTGTTTCTCTCCCGATGGATTCGGATTCCGACGGATTTTCTACCTTTTCCTACGACGATGAGAATATCGAAAGCGACTCTTTTAGTCTTATTGAACTAAAAAATGCGGTTAGCTCTCATATTGGGCAGCACTGTTCGCTATCAAAGATAGCCCAAGGAGGATATCACAAGGTAGATCCCTAGGAGCCCCTATCCATTTTTCAGCTCGTGCTTATCGAGGAACACAATAAGGTCTATGATATCTACGGCTCAGACGGAGAACTGCTAAATAAAGTTACACGAGTGGCTTCGCCTGCTTTCCCTAGAGACAAGTTAGAATCTGAGGTAGGTCTGTTACAGACCCGAGATTGAATTTCTCAATTTTGCTTCAGGTAGCCACTCTCAAATACGTGCTATATTTTACAAAGGTCCCAGTACCTAAGGTTTATTACTGGAACTCGGACGCCGCTAATCCTGTTGGCGCTGAGTATATGATTATGGAAAAGGTATGACGATACGCGTATGACTTACAACCTCGCTGATATGAGCAGGTTCATGGCGTACCTGCGAGTAAAATTTGGGATGACCTGCATATGGACAAGAAACGAACTGTAGTTTCAGATATAGCTAGGTACCTAGTCTTTCTGTTTAAGTGTCGGTTCCCGGCTGGGGGGTCGCTCTATATCGGTTCCGACGACCCATCCAAATTCACAGTTGGGCCAATTGTTAGCGTCCCCTTCTATCGCGCACTTGATGGCGAGCCTCGCGTTCCAGTAGAGGACTGGAATCTACTTCGAGAAGAACAAGCATCATTTCGGGGGCCATTCAATAAAGTGACCGATTTTCTTCTCTGCGCAGTCCGAGCGGAGCTCAATTTCCTCAAGCATCACCGACCTTATGCAGAACCATCCGGTCTTAGGCACCCTAGGGGGGCTGAGGCAGCAGTGGAAGAGGGTGAAGAGGTACTGCGGCAGGCGCTTGATCTTTACCCACTGTTTCCAGGAGATCTGCCTGTATACTCTCCAATGTCCTCTCCGGAAGAACCTTTCTCCATATGTTTAGATGACTTTAGACTATCAAATATCATGGTAAGGATTTTCCCCCACGATTCAGCTATCTCTTATGGTTTCGTTTAGATTGACCCGACAACAGGCAAAGTCACCGGGCTTTTCGATTTGGAAGGAACAACTATTGCTCCTGTTTGGGCCTGCGCAGCATTCCCCGGGTGGCTTGTGGAGGAGGACCATGAGGATTGGCTTCCAGGCGACGAATCAGATGATATTCGAGCACAGTTACGCGAAACATTCATGGATGCAATAAAGGAAGCTGATCCGTCGGGGGAATGGGATCGTGCTCAGAGCGCTGGCCGCCCGTATCGATACTTGCTCAACGCATCGAAATATTTTGTTGTCCCCTGGGGAAACCGGAAGGCTTATGTGAACTCCCTACTTGAGTGGTGTAAAGCCAATCCAGGTAAAATATATACCGGGCCTGTAGATCCATCTGAATGCGATCCCACATGAGGACACTGCAAACAGGATATAAAAATCATAGGTTTAGCTGCTCATATATTAAACTACGCTTGTAAACTGACTGTTTTGTCAACCAACCGTTTGACTGACCGCCGAGAAGTTCGTCTAGCGAACAATCCGAGTACAGCTTACAGACGGCCGAACGATCAGCGATTTATTAATCGATCACAACCTCTCTAACCTCCAGCACATTTATCATTTAGTGAGAAACAGTTGTTGGGGGTTGATGAAACCGGGAGCCGAGGTCGTCACTAGTTGGTTCTTTTGACCGAATTCAGCCAAGGCATTATTATTCACTTCTTAAAAACGTCCACCGAATTTTGAATACTTCATATCCTACATGCATCAAAAGCTGGGTTCTGGTGTAATAGCAATGGAGTTGCGGGTGGAAACTTAACTCTGGACGCCGTGTGAATAACTTTCTTAGCATATATAGCTAGAAGTTGGTAGGTGCCTGGGGCAGAATAACCAATCGAATCATATAAAAGCCTAGGAGATTTTAGGCGAGGTATATCATCACAATTTCACTGAAGATTTTCTTGGTAAGGGTAGGAGTCGGCATATGGTCGCAACTACCTCCTGCATCGCGGATGAGTTAGTCTTAGAGTAAGCCGCACATCGCGAGTTGGCTTTATTTGAAGAGCTAGCACCATGCTTGATAGCTAAAGTCGTAAATTCTCATAGCATTAACAGTACTCGAGCTCGCGGGTGACAAAGACTATGGCGAACGACTCAGCCAATCCCCGAATATCTAGCTAGCACGCGATAAAGCCCCACTGTCTAACGATGCTTTTGAGCGCTGACTAGATGCCGGTAGCGCCGGTAGTCCGTGCTACTTCGGGTCTAGTGAGTGTTCAAAAGCATCGTTAGACAGTTCGAGCTAGTGTATGCTAGCTAGATATTCGGGGATTGGCTGAGGAGATCACGCGCTGTCCGATCCTCCCACGCATGTGTCCATGTTTCCGGTTGTTCTTATATCTCTCCCCGTACTTCAGGTATGTACTAATATGTAGTCTAATATCAGCTTCGTAGTATCTCTTTTGGTCTACCCGTTATATAGCATACAAGCGAAGGGTGGAGGCCTGAGCAACCGCTTCCCAACGATATTAGGCCACCTTTAGCTTCAAAAGACCATGTGAGCTAAACCAGGTTCGATTGAAAGCCAGATTAACGAATCCGAATCGTTCAATTTTACAGGATCATAGTCTTCAATCGCGGTTTTGTTCGCATAGATCTCAAGTTAGCATTTCGATGGACCAAACAAAGCTTACGTCATACCGAAGCCCAGCCTGTTTCCTCTCCATCACGACCACCTCCAAGGCAAGCGCGAGCACGAGCCATTCAGAGCGACACTAAATTTATCTGATAGGGGACTGCAATCTATCCGAACAGCCATGTCCTTTGCTCGTATCTTTAGCCGAGGCGTGGCTACCTCCACCTCTCCTACTGCAAAATCTTCTACACCCAATACTCATTTCCGCATTACCCTCCGGCGCTCGGCCATCGGGCTTCCGAAGTACTCCAAGCGCACGCTCGAGGCACTCGGGATTCATCGAAGAGGCGCCACTGTATTCCACCGTCACACTCCTGAAGCCGCGGGAAAGATTTTACGAGTAAAAGAGCTTGTCGAAGTCGACAATGTACCGGCCAGTGCAGTACGGACAAAGAAGGAGATGAGGGCGGAAAGAAAGGCGACAAGAGGGTATACCGTGGTAGATAGTTGGAACAAGAGCATTAGTGAGACGCAATCATGATTGGATCATTTATTGAGCCAGTTGCTTTTGGCGTGGTATCTTTGAAATGCGTCGTGTACCGTACCCAACTAGAACGTTGTGGTTACTTATTACACCTCATCTTGTGACATGATGTATCTCAAACAGGTTGGTGTGCTCGCCCCAGTCGAATTTCAAATTAAATTTATGCTTGCTTCTGACGATCATGGTCTCGTTATGAACTCCCTTGCTTGGATGCACAACAGTTAAACTGCCACTGAATGGCCAACAAATAAAATTTTAAAATCAGCAACATGTTCTACGTTTCTAGTCCTGTCGCGTTTGCTCGATATGCCGGTCGATCTTCGCTGCATACTTCTAGTGTCATAGCAGCCCGCCCAAAGTACGGAGTCGGAAAAGGCATGAAATGTGAGGCATGTTTGACTATAAATAAGCTGCTAGAGCTCTAACGAAGTACATTCCCTAGTCGTTCCTGCTCGTGCTCGTCTGTCCGACAACCCCAACCCGGATGCGCCACGCCGACCTTCGAAACAACCTCTCGTTCCTCGAGCCAACAATGCGCCTGAACCCCGCCACTCTCAAACTACTCACGATAATACTGCGGAACCAGTGACGACCAAAAAGTACCGGGCTCCAAAACGTGAACGAATCATGGACTTGCCGTCCGACTCGCGCGAGACTCCCGCCCACCTATCCGCCCCGACGTCGAGCTTCACATCTCCACCCCTCCTGCCTGGACTAGTCGACCAAATACGTCTCTTGCTCGGACCCAGGGCCAAACCGACTCCGGTTCAAGCTCTTTCTCTCGCACACTTTTTCCGCACAGCCGATGTTACTCCTAGTCCAAACGGAACTTTGCTTGCCGCCGAAACAGGTTCGGGAAAAAGTCTTGCATATCTTCTTCCTCTCGTTCAATGGCTCAAGAAAAACGAGGTTGTCACACGTGGTCCGGTGAACCACGAGCTTTTGGACATGCTGGACAATTTACTTGCAGATTCCGCGCCAAAGACGGCCGAAACCAAGCCCGAGCCCCCAGAAAGCCAATACGATCCTCTGCCCGCCTCAACAACCTCTGGCGATCCCCCGGACTCGATCCAAAAGCCAATCGTCCGAGAACTCCGATTAGAGCCAAACAAGCCAGCCCCACGCGCACTCATCCTTGTACCCACACACGAACTCGCGCGCCAGATTAAATCAACGCTCTCCCATCTCGCTCATGCCCGAGATACGAAGCTACGTTCAGTGTGTCTTTCGCATGCGTCTGGCGGTATCCTTTCGAATCGCGTTTCGTATCCTAATCGCGCACTTCGTTCGCCAATCAAAGAACTTGGGAGCGCTGATGATCCCGTCTCGGGAGGGAGTTGGCAGGGGTTAGACGTCGTGATCGTTACGCCCTCGATGCTCTTGGATTTCGTAAGACCCGAGGGGAGACATAGTGTTGGACCAAAACGTCCCGGAGATGAACCGGTCAAGAAGAAGATGGAGAAGCAAGTTAGGATGAGCCTCGAAAAGGTGAAGTGGGTCGTTGTAGACGAGGCAGACGTGTTGTTTGGTGCGTTGATCTCGTTTGTACTCGTATAACGTATACCTGACCAAGCTCGTAGATCCCGACTTTTCGAGTTGGACAGAAGCCGTCCTCCAGGATATCAAAAAGGCTTCCTCCGAGCCTCCAAACCTGATCCTTGCGACTGCAACTGTCTCGGCCCGACTTTCTACCTACCTCTCAACACATTACCCATCTCTCACCTACTTGACTAGCCCCAACTTGCATCGTCTTCCCGCCTCGCTTCAAACCGAATATGTTCACTGGGATCGTCGACCGGGCAACCGCTTCCCGACCATCTTGAGAAAGATGCAAGACTTGTGGGCAGACGAGGAACGAGATCATCCAGGATGGAAGGAAAAGAGCAAGATTGTCGTGTTTTGCAATCGGTCGAGCAAGGTCGAAGAGTTGGGCACGTTTTTGGAAGAAAAGGGCGTCAAGTGCGTGAAGCTCACGAGTTCGAGCGGGGCGAGGGCAAGAGGATCGAATCGGCATATACAAGCGTTTCTGAAACCTCTTCCTCGGATCAAGAGGTATGAACCACCTGGCAACGGGTCCTCTCCGTCAGTTGAGGAAACTGCTGCGCCTGAAGAGACGAACCAATATGACGATCCAAGAGTTCTGGTTACAACTTCGCTTCTCTCTCGCGGGTTAGACTTTTCGCCGCTTGTGACCTCGGTGTTTATCGTGGACGAACCCAGGAACGAGGTGGATTATATACATCGCGCGGGGAGAACGGGGAGAGCTGGTCGTCCTGGAAAGGTGGTTGTGTTTACAAAGGGCCAAGATGGAAGGGAGAGGACAGTAAAGGGAACAAGGAGAGTCTGGGGGTTTGATGCTGCTTAATCACCCCGTGGCGTCCTGCCCTTTTCTTGCATTTGGTGATAAATTATCAACTCTCATCTCAAATCTTTTGACTCGACAGTGATTCCCGGGAGCGCTACTCTGAGTATTTCTGTTGCAGTTGCCGAAAACCGAGTAGTGTGATCCCAAAAGAATACAAGGCTATGAAAGGCGGTTACACTTGGCAGCACTTCGGCCACAACGATAACAGCTCGCTCGGGGCATCAAAAACGCTCAGCTGTCCGGTTCATAGAGCTGGTGGTTACTCAGTAATTTAAATTCACATTCAGGTACGTCAACTACGAGGGAATGGCCTCGCTTAAGCAGTGCGGCCAGCAAGTACAGTCTTGAGAGCGTTAATTGGAGGAGAGAAAAAGTACTCTCCTCCGCGCGATACAACAAAATCTTGGGGAAGGGTAAGCGTGGCACCGCCCGTAGTAAGCATAGTACGGCTTGCTCCGTTGGCTTGTCCTATAAGAGGGTCAAACCCAGGGGTTACGTTTTTGCCAAAAGGAAAGCCAGGACTATTTGCCCAACCTGAACGCTTATAAGTCACGGATAGGCAAACAATATAATCGAAAAAATGCTCACTTTTTTGGACAAATTGGAAGCCCTCCTTTAATTCGCTTTGGTAACTTACAAAGGCAAGCCCACGATCGTATTCTGTGAGCTTATCCTGGCTTTCTCCGAAAGATACCTCTGTATGGGGTAATCAACTTTGGGCACTGGGAAGGTGTATATAGCATACGAACCTGGGCCGAAAGGAATACCAGCTCGAGTCATGCTGGCCCGCTCGACACCTTTTGGTGCGATGGCATCCAGATCGTTGCGAGGGTTTGTCTTGCGTATATGCGCAGCATAAGGACACGCGGTTTGTCCAGCCTCTCCCGTCTGTTGTGGAAACACAAAATTGTTATTTCGCTTGGGGTCTTTGGCAAGTTTAGGATCATCTTTGAGGGGCGACATCTGGATCGGGGCACCTATATGGCACGACTTCAATCCGAAACGCTATACCGGCCAAAGAAAATCGGGCGTACCGCTCTTCCATCGTCCTACAAGACGTGCCCCCAGTAGTTCACTCCCCTGCTTGCGGTCGAGGCCCGGTAGAACGATTGGATTCTTGTCCAAAAAGTCATGGAACTCTGGCACCAGTTGGTTAAGCTGACGGAAGGCCAGGAAACTCCCCTCGGTTGCCCATGCCGGTCGTTTCACAACATCTCCTGCTTTTCCGGTCAGAATGATGCCTAAAACGACGTTAGCCTAGTAACATATTTATTGTTGAGCCTCTGCTTACCCGGAGGGATAACCCGTTGACCAGGTAGAGTTGTTCCGACACCTTTGACCGCGGGATTGGAGATACCATCTTCCCACCCAAAGTGCTCGTGCCCCTGCAAACGCGAATATCGACTCAAACGTGCAATGCATTGATTTGTGCGAACGAACCTTTTCTTCCCCAGGGCGAACTGAGCACTTGAGACTATAAATCATTCGGATGCTGTCTCCAAACGTTTTGGTGGCCCCATCGACCGTACTGTTTACCGTAGGCCAAGTCTCTCCAACAACAAGCAAAACTCCGTCGATTCGGGTTTTGAAAGCTTGCTCCCAGTTAGGATCAAATTTTCCTCCTGGGAGCGCACCTTCATCGCCAAGATTCCTAGCGTCGGCAAGTTGACCAGCGGAGAATACAGGGTCGCCAAGATTATCCTTGATTCCCAACGCATCGAGCCCCTTTTGTGAAAAGGCGATGTTGATCATGGGAAGTGGCAGCAAAGTGCCTTTAGGGGCGTTCTTGATCGCCTCCGTCAGAAAAAAATACCTTGGCTGCAACCGAATTTGGGATGTACATGATTTTCGCTCCTCCACAGCCGGTTGCAGCTGGTTATATGGTCACCAGGTTTTCAAATAATGAGCCAGTAGTATAATTCATTATTTAAAAACATATACAATGCTACCATAATGTCTAAATTGGTCTATGTCGGACAATAAACTAAAGATAAGAATAGCGAAGTCCTTGAAAGTCAGCTAATACAGGCTCATAAGGCGTAGGTACATGTCAGGACCTTCTACATCGTGCAACACGTGAATGTCGGGTCGTATTCCTGGAGAAAGAACTATGCAAGAACGAATAATTGAACCCACAAAAATGAAATTTCGGACGTGCTCATCTTTAAGCTCGATGTAGTGTGTTCTGACGTTACGACGAAGCACTCGCAACGGTCGAATGTATGCAATTGGGTAGTTTTCGCCTGCAATCTTCAGGGTAAATACCCCAAGTAATTGAGCCACGGCCAGGCCCAGTCGGTCGTCATATAACACATAGTCGTGCCGAGGGCCCTTCCGTCGCCATGAGTCGGTTACTCGTGCAACATCCAGACCGGAGCGCGAGTCGAGCAGTGAAACGTATTCGATGCGAAGCACCCTATGTAGTGACACCTTTTTATCCAAAGCGTTAGATAAGTGCGCCATATCATTCGCGTAACATAGTAAAAGAGACATACGGTTGTACCTTCTAGACTGGGCAGGGATCTTTCTCGGAAATGAACTGTGTTGGCGAACCCTCTGGCCTCCTGGTACAAGAATGTGCGAAGCTCTCGTACAAAATGCTGAGCACCAGAATCGCATGCGATCCGCTCCTGTGCATAAGTCGAAGTGAGCATCTTCGTGCAGAGCCCTCCAAGTTCGACTCGATCTAATCGACTATTTTCATCGCCTATATGCTCAAATTCACCGTCATCGATTGCGTTCTGCTGGTCGATTCGGGCACGGATGCGAATTAGCAGTTCGCGTTCCTGGTACGTCCTCAGCATCTTTTAATCCTCGTTAGTTATTGAACACATTGGATTTATCTACGTACTTGATCTTGAAACCCGTCTTGATGATTTGTATGGCGATAATCGATCTTGCTCTGTGGGTGGAGGGCCTCTCCCAAGCCAGTATGATAGTTGTCCGTAGTACTCTTACGTCGAATGATGTCGACGAGGTGCGAGAGTGAGTGTAACTTAGGATAACCCAACCCGATCGAAGGATGAAGCGCGGCAAGATCCTAAGTTTTAATAACCACTGAATCAGTAGACACTTTCAGCTTGAATCTTCAACTTACAGAATATGCGCTGTTGAACAGTCCAATTTGCTCTTCAAGTTGCTCGAGCGTCGCTTCGGTATGTGTCGTAAACTTGGACAACAGATGAATTGTAGCCAGCGATCGAAGTGTTGATAATACTGCCTTACGATCGGCCAGCATCAATAGATCCTCGACCAATGGAGAAATGACCTTAGCGCGATCAGGAATTGAGCAAACGAGCTCTATTAAAAACCGATGTGCGCAACGGACCCGTAAGATCACCCCAAACTCCGTCCCTGTGATGTTTTTCAGCTTAGTTATGCCATTTGGGAAGTGTTTGAAATCTGGATATCGGGGAATACATCTGAAGCTTATATACGGTTAGACTAAGCATCGTAAAGGGTTGACAAATGCTCACCGAGCGTCTAAGATCGTCGCCTGGCTGTTGGATAGGCTATCGCGCAGCCAGGGCCATATGTGCTTTCCAAAGATGCCTTGCTCGATCTGGTGTAGTGGATCGGCGGCTACAGCTAAGTAAACGGAGAAGAACGAAGGAATGATGTCATGAAATACGTTCTACATTTGTCGTTTGAGCCTTCAATCTATCATGGTGGATTGAAGCAAAATTACATACCATCATTCCCCTTATCGACTGTTCATGCAAAATCTCATGGCGCTCTCGATTCGTCGACGCATCAATTGCATTGGCAACGAGATCTTGACTTCCTTCGACGGTTCGCAGCGACCAAGTACCCAGAAGATTGCCTTGCTCCGCATTTGGCACAAGACATATTGGACAAGGAAATTTGCTTTTGCTGCCTAAAATGCAAATAATACGACATCTGCGTGAAACTTAGAACATTGAGAGACATAATAAATTCAATCCAGCTTACAATTCCTTGTAATCTGCTGCTATTACGCCAATAGTTGGATGGGAAATTCGGATCTGGCCGTCGCCGCATTTCATTGGGGTCCCGTGCCGAGCAGGGATATTTAATGTTTCAAAGACGATTGCTAAGGCATCATGGTACACTCGAGCTCTGAATTCTGCGAGTTCAGAGTCACTCATTGCAATTTCGCCGTTACGTGCCTGTCTTAACTCACATCAGCAAGAAATATAACTAAGAAGTGGACAAAGCCGCACCTCAGGCAGATACCCAACTAGTATTGCGCCTCCCTTCTTTACCCGTTGCTTTCGTGTTGCAGCCGGCAAATTACCCACCCAAACAAATACGGGCCACACAGAAACCCCGCCAATTGTCGATACATTCGTTTCGTCGATATAAACTACAAGGTAAAGAATGAAATGGTTGTGGGGTATAGAGTCCTATCAGTAGAATTAGTCGATTATAAAAGAGGCCTGGCTGGACATACCTGCATTTTCCACCAGTCGTCACCATGCTCTAGCTCTTCCCACACCCTCATCGGCCTTGGATCGCTCTCTGATCGCCGTATAAATCGTTGTTCCGGATGAAGAACAAAGATGCTCGCAAAATCCGGATCGCTTACAAGCTCCTGGAGCGCCGGGAGAACCGGTCGAGAACGAACCTCATGAACAAAATCGTAGCCCTTGAATGATGTAGTGAAAGAACGAGGAGAAAACTACATATTGAAAAAAGGCAAGTTAGAGCGTGAAAGGGTGGATGGTATAAAATTGCGCACATTTTCGGACACTCCAGGCGATCTCGCCAGTGCAGAGTGATAGTCATTCGCATCCTTTAGTGTAAGCCGTTCAGATATCGGAAGGTTGGAGTAAGCACCAGTTTTGTGAAGTACCGCGAGCTGGTCATTTATGTGGCCATCCGAGCAATTATTTTTGCTGAATACTTCAGCCTGAAGAAAATCGGCTTCGGTGCTGAGAGGGAAGAACCGGCGCGACCTTGCAGGCTGAATAGCCGTTGTTATCGTGACTCGAGGGCTTTGTCTAGTATCATAGCCACTAGCTTGGCCAGATGCCGGATGACGCCGAATCCAAACCTCGGTTTCGCCTAGATCTGGAACTTCCACGCTTGTCGTCTCCGGCTCTGACTCCGTACCCGGTCCTGGAGTCAGAAATGGTGCAGATGCAGGTAATCTACTTGACAGCGTATGGCGAGAATAAGCTTACATCCAGTAAGCCAGTGCAGGTCAGGATTTCATTTGACTAAGTAAGATTGTAACTAACATGTATGCTGATTTTGGCCTGAACTCGGTATGGAAGGACCAGCAGTATCGGAAAATACTGATGAGTCGTCGTCGTCGTCAATTGGATCAATTTGAACCTAGAGGACCTCAAGTGCATTAGATTATTTGTCTATGCAGGTGTCTGCGCACTTGGTTGGTTGTAGGGGCCTGCGGCTTTCTTGGGCAACTCCGTAAGTGCTTCTTTGGCCCATTTTTGTAGCTCGCAAAAAGTCGGTGACAAAATGGACATTCCCAGGTGTTTCTTGAAGCAAGGTCTATGCTCCGTGCAGCCGCTTTTTGGCGTCGCTGCTTGCTAGGCATTTGGATCGTGGTTGCGAGGAGCAAAGATACATCAACCCCGATAAGGTATTAGCCATAGAGATTATGTCATTAAATCTATATCAAGCGCAAGCTATGTCCATACCCTTGCCCAGCTTGTAGTTACTCATATTGTATATAAATGCTGCACAAAAATATAAGATTCATTCAAGCATCGATTCAGATATTACATATTACAAGCTAACCCATCTCGCGCCTACAGCCCCTCCATAAATGCGACATCTGACTGGGTCATCCCCGCATCTGGGGGAGGAATAACACCGTGTTCATAATCAATCTCCTCACCCTCAGGAGGATACAAGGCGGGAAGAACCGAACGGTTAAAATACATGATAAGGTTGTGGAAGCTGTCGGGATGCTCTTCGTGAACTGCCTCCATCAATCGCAGCCTGGCATAGTAGAAGTCGAGATAGTTAAAATTGGCTGTCGAACGCTCAAACGAGGACTCGCCCGAAAGCACAAATTGGATCTAATCCACTCAGATTGAGTACCCACAAAAAATTGATGATGTATTCTGAAACAATCACGCACGGCTGTTACTGCAAGCGCAATCACTGAGGGAGTGACTTCGGTTGCTTGCCATATCTCGGAATGAGCATGGCGAGCTTTCAGAGAGCGAATCCCAGTTGCGATTGCTGACTCTCCAGAGTAGATATAGCGAATGGTCTACACTTAAGGTAAATATCTCAGAGAAATAGAACTTATAACTTGGCTCACCTTCATGATGCAAGGGTGTTTAAAGAATGAGTCTATGTTGGGTCTTCCATCAACAAACCGGAACTGGAATGTCCGGAGGAGCTCAGCTACATCCTCCATCTCAGTGCGTAAACGTTTGCTGCGGAAGTCTGGGGTTGCGATACCAAAAATGAGAAGATGATTTTTGGCAATATGAAACACAATGTCAGACCGAATCTTGCGATACCCGGTCAAAAACTAAAACTGAAGTTTAGGCATAGAATGCTTTCAGTCTGTAGCAAACTTACGGCCGGTTTGAACCAACTCTTGAACCACCACCTTCCGGCACGTGGCGGCATATGAAAGAGGATTTCACGAACCATATCCACGGCATCGGGGGGGTGAAATCGGTATACAGCCCAATACAGACTCGGATTGGCGTTGTCGGCCAGGACCTCGTCACCAGCTTCAGGGTCATTTGGGTCAAGGGAAGCCTTACGCACATCCTCCATGATACGAGGAAGGGCAATCTGGATCCGATGATCAAAGAGGAAATCAGGCTCCATCCACGGGGCATGCATGATTGCTGTACGGCGCCCTGCACTTGATGCAATACGCCTTCGTTCCTCAGCTGTATTCCGATTCTGCGGAGCTGGATCACCTTCTTGGGGGTGATCTCCAGGGTCATTCACTCCTGGATGACCGCCATGTTGGTGATTCGGCCCCAGCTGCCCCAAAAGCTGCTGGATCTGCTGATCACGAACAAGATTCTGCTGCTGGAGAGCATGCAGATCCTGTTCGATGGATAGTTTTTAACACAAGGTATCAAAGCTTAATGTTCGTTTGTCACAAAAACGTACCTCAAGAAGCTGCTGATATTCTGGTACCTGCTGAAGTCCATTCGCCATCCCTATGTTCCCATTCCCAGCGTCGGCCATATCTTCTTGAATTTGGATTAAATGTGTGACAGTGAAGTTGATTGTACACCTTGTGAACCGTGCGAGGGTTAGTTGCAAAAGATATACCCCTTAGCCCACGCATATATCTGATTTAAAAGGAAATGTGTTATCATCAGGGGTCACGTGTGTCACCTGTTTCTTGTGTTGTGCGTAGCAATCGGATCGGATCGAGTCCACCGTCCATGCACAGCGCAGAAGTGAGCAAAGCCAGCCCTTAATCTTTCGGCCGATGGAGTATTTAATTAGGGTTCCTCTCTTATCGCTCCTTGCATTTGGCCACCATCATCAAGCCCGTGTTTCGTGCCGTTCAAGTACACACAATAGTTGTCTATGCTACCCTTAGTTTTATGCTGACACTGGCACAATAGGCACCGTAATGACATTGGAAGGATGCAAAGGTAAAGTACATTACGCTGAGTCGGATGGTTTAGGACACTTGCAAAATTTCCCAGTATATAAGAACGAAAAATTATGACGCCAGCGTGTTGATTCGATCGTAAGTTAGTTCCGGCTTCATGCTGGCGACCTACTGCTTACCTTTCTCATTCACCCTGTTCGTTAGAGTGGCTGTAACACGAGAGCGAATTATTCTGGGTTAGTAATCGATGTGAGTCTCTTTTGTTTTGTCTCGACCCGATTTATTATCAACGTGCTAATACTACGATATAGAAATGTCGAATGCTTTGAACGCTGAGGTATTCTGTATAACGACCGTAGCGATGAACATTGCGCTTATAGCCGTACGATTTAACGACTGCGAGCAGTCGTAGATACAAGCGGGTACGCCTCTGCGAATTCTTTGTTCCATATGTATATAGCATCTCTCGCAATATAGTAAATTATGTTCTATCTATGCTGAATCGGGTAAACAGACGGCTATATTGAATCATTTTATGTGTTGTCTTCCTAAAAATAGACATGCTACAAGTGGACGAAACCAGATCCAGCGAGTGCAAACGATACCTTAAGCACAAACTGGAGCTGGTTGTGGCAAATGCCCAAACCTCTGCTACGAATGTTACAGCCAGCTAGTGAAACGGTATGAGAAACCTGGTAGAGTTGCACGTGCAACCGCTGCCCTTTTGCTAACCGGCTGCAGCAGCGACCCAAGACTTCGGCAGGTTTTGGCAAATCTGGCGGCTGGAGCCGGTTGTAGCTGGCTCTAGCCGACTTCGGCGCTTTTCTGACGTCTCGTGCTTTGATGACATCCCTTGTGCTAGCTACCTTCAGAGATGGCAGGGCGGCCTTGAATTTTACTGTTATTTTCAAGGTTAGCAATAAATATCTGCCTCGAAGTATGAAGAGCTGAAACTTACCTGGGTCTGCTATACCAAAAAACATGAATTCTTGCTTCTTCTTAGGCAGTCCCATTCTGTGTATGCACGTGAATACCTTGACAGAATACGAGATCATGGATCATACATAACATCGCCTTGGACATTGTCCAAATTGACCTGATCGGCGGGAGCAGCAGGGGGCAACGGTGCTTGAGACATGTGAATAGGGACCAGTGGGGATTCAGATCCAGAACAGATGCCCTTTATATATTAGGCCTCGGTTCCTGCTCTGAATGAACCAATGATACCTGAATCTCGCAAGCTCAGAGTGAGCGCAATTTGTGGTACCTTACTTGGCTAATCGATTGACGCCCAAATTGAGGTCCGTACAGCCATCCCGAGCCAGGCACACTATGTGGATAGTATCGATGTCCTAACTGCAATCGTCTCCCGATTTTTGTACTATCACACATACGAACGATTCGATTGGCAGCCCACAGCTCTGTTCCTGGCGGCGCAGAGTGGGCCGGACACGGAACCCTCTTGTCACTGCCTACGGTGCTGCAATACCGTCGGGCGGAACAAAATGTATTCAGGAGGTGGTAAACGCGCAGGCACCATCATACAATCCATCCAAATAAGTAGTCATTGAAGCGCTCAGTAGAGATGCCCCAAAACTCAATCATATGGACGTAGATGTCTAGAGCGGAACTATAACGCTCCGATACGATTTGAAATAAACAATAGGGCTCGCACGTTAAGTTCGGGCAGCTGAATGTCACCATGCGGAAATATCCTCGAAGGACCTTTCTAAGCGAAAGTGACAGCGGCATTACACAAACTGAATACAGTAGACTTCCGCTATATGCTCGTTGATGGGCCCTAAGCGAGAGCTCGCTTCGCAACGAGCTACCGTAGCTTTTGGGCTAGTCAGCGATATGTCAGGACGGTGCTTTTGTGCCCGCGCCTCCATTTGCGCTCGCGGTGAGCCAGATAAAAATCGAAAAATTTGAATAACTAATCAGGAAGAAGATGCACTGCTACTTTGTATGCAACTTCAAAACCGCTGCTGTACATCCCATCAGGGAAGACATGATGTTGTATGAGTATTCCGGCGCTTCAAGACGTGGCTGTGGTCAAAGGGCCATAAAGCAGCAATTTGACCGATGGCATCAAAACAACGAGCATGTATCGAACGAGCAGCAACCGAAAGTCTACTGTATAAACCAGCCAAAGTTTGGCGTTCTATGCTAACTTTAGGGGATTCTCGAGGTGCCTTTTCCCCTTAATGAGACAACTGTCTTGGTCATTTCTAGGATCTTTTGGGACTGATGCATAATGATTCACGTGAATTGATGGATTTCTTTTGGAGAAGCATAAAAGTTCGATGCAGTACAACTAGGCAGGCAGTCCAGCAAACACAGTCTTAAGAGCGTGGATTGAAGGAGAGAAGAAGTACTCTCCTCCGCGTGAGACGACAAAATCTCGAGGGAGTGTGAGCGCAGGGCCACTTGTTGTCCCCAAGGTAGCCCGACTTGCTCCTTTGTCTTGTCCGATAATTGGATCGAACCCGGCACTCACACCTTTATTCGGAGGAAAATTTACGGAGTTCGCCCATTCTGAGGTATTATTAGTATGACACGAGTTATTCGGTTAAGGCAAGTGTACTTACGCATTTGAACGAATTGGAACCCTTCCTCCAACTCGCTTTGATAGCTTACGAACGCGAGTCCTCGCTCATGCTCGGTAATTTTCTCCTTGTTTTCCTCAAAAGTTACCTCTGAAGATTTTTGAGTTGATCTCAATCCTGAAGTGCATGTGTTTTACGTGCTACTAACCTGGCCCGAAAGGAATCCCTGCTCGGGTCATGCTGGCCCTCTCTACAGCCCCGCTGAAAGCATCCAGGTCATTGCGAGGGTTTGTCTTGCGTATATGCGCAGCATAGGGGCAGGCGGTTTGTCCCTCCTCACCAGGCTCTTGAGGGTAGACGAAATTGTTGTTTCGCTGAGGATCTTTGGCAAGCTCGGGGTCGTCTTTGAGAGGAGACAACTGAATAGGCGCCCCTACAAATGACTATATGAGTGGGGAGCTGAGAGAAATAAGCGTGGGTGCACATACCACTCTTCCATCGGCCTACGAGGCGCGCTCCCAGCAGTTCGCTCCCCTGCTTGCGATCGAGGCCCGGTAGAACGATGGGATTCTTGTCCAAAAAGCCGTGGAACTCTGGTACCAGTTGGTTCAATTGACGGAAAGCCAAAAAGCTTCCGTCGGTCCCCCACGCTGGTCGTTCGACTGTGTCCCCTTCTTCGCCAGTCACAATGATACCTTATATCGAGGTTCATACGACCGATGTGAAGATGTTGGATGGTCACGTACCTGGACGAACAACGTGCTGCCCCGGTAGAGGCTTCACGACTCCTTTAACCGCAGGGTTAGAGATACCATCTTCCCATCCAAAATGCTCGTGTCCCTATTCAAGTGTGGTTTAGCATTGCCAGTATTGAATCTCGTAACGAAACTGACCTTTTGATCTCCAGGGCGAACCGAGCCCTTAATGTTATAAATAACTCGGATAGAAGTTCCAAATGTCTTCAGTGTATCAGCGACCTTTTTATTCACAGAAGCCCAAGACTCTCCAGCGACAATCAGAACTCCGTCGATCCGAGTCTTGAATGCCTGCTCCCATTTGGGGTCGAATGTATCGCCAGTGGTAGTGCCTTCGTCGCGCAAATTCTGTGCATCTGCCAACTGGCCAGCAGAAAAGACGGCATCACCAAGGTCATCCTTGATTCCAAGCGCGTCAAGACCCTTGCGAGAGAATGCGATATTGAGGAGGGCAAGAGGAATAAGCGTGCCAGGATTCGCCTTCTTGGCTTCAGCTATGGCATCCCGCGATCGAATAACATCGCCCGTGCTGGTTACTTGCAAAGACGGCATAGCAGCTTTGAATTTTGCTATGGCGGACGTAAAGGTTGTTCAATGCGTGTTCTACCTTCAGATTATGGGTGCTTACCTGGGTCTATAATGTCAAAAAACACGAATTCTTCTTTTTTCTTGGGTAACCCGAGTCTGAATACGGGATGAAAACATCAAGACAATCTCCAAATAATACAAAAATTTTGAGACTGACAGGATGTCGCCTTGGATATTGTCGACATTGATGGTGTCGGTGGGAGCAGTAGGGGGTAAAGGGACTTGGGACATGATGATGCGTGTCGTATGAGATGGGAGTTCAGCGTCGTACAAGGTCCTTTAAATATCAGTATCCCGGTTGGTGGTGGCCGAGCGGATTGTGTCATGGATATTGCCTATTCACAGCAGCCGCAGTTTATGGTAGTCAACCCAGCCAACCGATTGTAGCCTACATCCATGGCGATACAATTGTTGCTGGGTAGGGTCGAACTTCTACCCGCTGATGTATGATTATCATCGCATATATGAGCATTCCTATTGGGTATCCATAATGCCGGTCCCAACGGAGGAGAATACTGGAGCGGGCTCGGTCATCGCGGCCCGTCATTGCTGTCCAGCATGTCGGTTCGATGGCCCTTGGCGCGGAGCGTAACACGTAAGAACCGGAGATCCAGTAATTCACAGACACCATACAGAGAAGTGGTCCCGTGTTGCTCATCTTTCAGCCACTTCGTGATTGACGGCACGTATTGCGCCGATACTGCGCACATTGCGGTGAAGGACTTCTCCAAAGCGCTCCGTTGAAGGTTGATTAAAAGAAGAAGCGCTCGTACGTTAGACTTTGGGCTGAGGCTGGATTCCACTCGAGGTAGGTGATTGAATTTACGAAAGTGGCTGATGCTTCGTAGGCTGGACACAGTGAAAAGAAACTGCCGTGGAACTATAGTTGAATTCGTTGAATGCAATACACAGACTATACGTAATACATTACTTCAATGCATACAGCCATCGAATCACGGAGCCACTCCCGCAAAAGTGGTCTTGAGAGCGTGGATAGATGGCGAGAAGAAGTATTCTCCGCCGCGAGAAACGACAAAATCGCGAGGCATCTTGAGCTGGGGGCCTTCATTGTTTCCGAGCGTTCCGCGAGGCTGCCCATTGTCTTGTCCAATGATAGGATCAAACCCAGGTCCTTTTCCAGCTGGGAACCCTTTGTTCGGAGGGAAATCGACGTTATTCGCCCAGGCTATAAAGGTAATAGAACTTAATCAGTGATACCGAAGAATATCAACCCGGTCTTACATCGTTGGATAAAGCGGAATCCTTTGCTGTTGAAAACGTTATCGTCCGCACCAATGAGAAGTGCACTCTGGTAGGACACAAACGCAAGGCCACGCTCGTGTTCAGTCAATTTCTCCCACTTTTCAGCATGAGTAACCTCTGGTACCAAGTTAGCGAATTCAATCAAAAGTCGGGGAATAATGACCGACCGGGCCCATACGGAATGCCCGCTCGCGTGATACTCAGGCCCGTAACGGGGTTTGAGGGTGAAGTGTTATCTGTATCGGTCTCCTCCAAATCATTGCGAGGGTTTGTCTTGCGGATGTGAGCAGAATAAGGGCATGCCGTTTGACCTTCGTCACCTCCTTCGGTAGGATAGACAAAGTGATTATTACGTTGCTTGTCTTTGGCAAGCTCGGGATTATCGGCGAGAGGCGCCAACTGAATCGGCGCACCTGAATGCTAGCTCCATGAGAAATTTGTCTAAAAAAAGTAAAACTCAAACGCACCGCTCTTCCAGCGGCCGACCAGTCGAGCACCCAAAAGCTCGCTCCCTTTCTTTGGGTCTAGGCCGGGCAGTACAATGGGGTTTTTGTCCAGAAAGTCGTGAAACTCGGGCACGAGCTGGGAGAGCTGACGGAACGCAAGGAAGCTCCCCTCAACCGCCCACGCCGGGCGGTTCTGACCAGGATCTTCCTCAGTCCCAAGAAGTAATACGCCTAATTCGATCCTATGAGAAAGAGCATGTCATCCCAAAGTATGTAGGTTCGTACCAGGAGGAATGACACGTTGCCCTGGCAGTGGATCAACAATGCTCTTGATTGCAGGATTCGAAATTCCGTCCTCCCTGAACGGGATAACTATTGAGTTATATATCGATGTAACAATAAATAAACCTTACCATCCAAAGTGTTCATGACCCTATATGCGCAATTTTAGTAACATATTACATCATTGGAAGCCCAAACGAACCTTCTCCTCTCCTGGTCGTACTGAACCTTTGAGACTGTATACGACTTGAATGGAGTGGTCGAGGATTTCAAGAGCTTCCTTTACAACATCGTTGACAGTTTTCCAAGACTCTCCGGCGGCGAGCAATACTCCATCGATGCGATGCTTGAACGCTGTTTGCCACTTCGGATCAAAGCCCGTGTCCGTTTGAGTGCCTTGGTCTCCGAGAGTTTCGGCGTCGGCCAGCTGGCCGTGCGTAAAGGCTGTGTCGCCAATGTCGTCCTTGATACCAAGGGCGTTCAATCCCTGTTGGGAGAACGCGATGTTTAGGAATGGAAGATGTATAAGCTTTCCTGGGTGTTGTTTACGGCCCTCATCGATAGCCTTGAGTGCGCGTTGAACATCCCCGGTAGTAGCAATCTTCAAACGAGGAAGAGCCTTCTTGAATTGCTCTAAGAATTCGGTCCGTTAGCAACTATGGATGTACAACGTTGTCCATAGGTCATGAACACACCTGCATTCTTAATCACAAAGAAAACAAATTCTTCCTTCTTCTTTGGAAGGCCAATACTACATGGAGGCAAACCAACACATTAACTTCAGCAACGCTCCATAGTTCGCTGCGAGATAAACTTACACGATGTCGCCCTGGATGTTCTCGACATCAATAGCAGGGGTAGTAGGTGGAAGCGGAGCTTGGGACATGGGGGAGATGAAACGGGATACGCTGGCTGAGGTTACTTGCACGATAGTCTTGGGTTTATATACCTTGAATCACAGGGCCTCGGCGGCTGGCTGACCTAAAAATAATGTCGACTCAGTTCCAAGTAAACTATTCTAATCTAGACTGAACCTTCTTGCACCAAAAGTGTTCCACATGACGCGACCTGTGCGAGACAAAACCATGGCGGTGTCCTATCATGGGCGCCATCCCATGGATTGCACCACTACAACCCGTTATCCATCACGCAGCCTATTCATTCAAAGGTATCTTTTTTAGGCAGTTCGGCCGCCGCAGGATATCCAAGCAATATGACTGGACACAAACCTCGGACCTGTATTTCTGGGTCGCACCTTGGGCGCTTGAGTCGTATTCACAAGTACTTATGCTTGCGGGGTGGACGGCAGGAACATAGATAAATCTAATCAACAAGTGGCGAGCCCGACCCCTTACTGTACTCGATATTAAGCATGGAGCATAGATACCCAGTAATCAAGAAAGACTGCTGTAATCATGAAAAACCTGGACATAGGGGGGGAGAAGTCCCCCGAGCGTGGGCGATACGCCCACGTGTAAGCGAGCGGCCATCATCAGCCGCAGTTTGAGTACGCTCGAAAGGACCCAGCGGAACTACTCTGAGAAGTTTCCCCATATATGTACTTCACGTTTTGACCAGTAACAGATACCATCATCACAATAGACAACTGAGTGGTTTTTGCGAGCTGATCGTAGTGAGTTAAGCGCCCGATTCAAACTCATACACAGAGCCAAACAGCGGATCACAAAAGTACTTTCCGCACGCGCCAAAACAGCTGTCATTTTGCGAGTCACAGACTCGAAAGAAGTCGCCGCCTGTCCGATATTTGGAACCTGCTGGACGCGAATATACCACAAAATACTCGCGAGAATAGTGGGGGTCGAAATTAAGGTATCAGCCACACTACTTTAGATGAAGTTTTTTTTTTGGGATCTAGCTTATACGTCTGTCAAGCCCGTGGCTTATGTAGACCATACAAATATGCAGAGGAAAGGAGAAATAGCCTCTGGATTCAACTACGCCTCGCGCCTACTATCCCATAAGGCCTACCGACCCCTCGCTGCCCGCCAGACTTTAGATAAAGTTGAAAATACAGCTCCGAGCGAGCTCTGTGCTGTTTATTGCTCGTTAGTCTCAAATTATGCGCTAGCTACGTCGTCCAGTTAGCCTTATACGTATTCTGAACAGCTTTGGTTAGTCCGTTTTGATAAATAGCCGGTTGGTTATCAACTTGCGAAAAAGGAACTACTCGAAGAGTCGTTCTCATAAATATGGCAAGTTCATAAAAGCTTAGCAGTCTTCTGCAAATCGAGAGCAGACGTTGCAAGTACCGAAGCGGATAATAGAACTAGTGAGATCCATATCATATAGAGCCAAGCAGCAGTATCACGACCAGACAAGGCCATCGCTTTGATTAAGTAGGTCGAGCATCTTGAATCTCAGTCTAGAAAGGAGCGAACGCGAAGAACACAGCACGTCGAAAGCATGAGCGCTTGGCAAAGTTTGGTTTCAGCCGCGTGGACTGATTATGTAATCCCTTGGTTGAACCTCACGTGGACACTTGAACGTGCATGTATCCCGGTCTTTCCTAGAACGCGAACAAGGTACATCAAAGCAAGATATTGAGCGCCTTCTATTCTACGGGTATAGCGTGGAACTGGAAGATGCGTGAGAGGTCCGTAGTTTCTGAAAGCTGGCCGATAGTTTACTTACTGGGCAGTATAGACACCAAACTCGGCTGATCCATGACTATTAGAGCCTGTCAGTTCAAGTGATGCACTGATTCACCTTCAATTTGATGTATTTGTAGCTAATTATTCTCAACGATATGAGAGAACGCGACGTTCAAGGAGTACTTCTATACTTGAGTTGTAAGACATTTGGTCCCCTGATTCCGTACGAAAGTTTGAGGCTCGTTATTAACACAAGCATGAAATATTCCCCTCAAAATCGCCAGTGAGTTTACCATACGAACGATCGAAACGCCAAGTACGTGTTTGTCACAACCGAACTTGGCAAACTTCGCTCCTAAATATATGAAGTACTTTTACGATAATATAACCAATCTTAGACGAGGCTATCTATACCCATGGTTCTAGGAGACCTTGTTTAAGTCTAGATATTGGTGTGTTAGAGAGAGCAGCTTCGCATCATGCCCTGGCCCGATTTTACGAGCCATGAATTCAAAAGTTCAAGAAAACTGCTTTACCTGTGGTTCCGCACACCAGCACGCCTTGATGTACGGCAGCATTTGCGCAGACCTCCTGATACCCACGAAAGTCGAATAGCCTCAACACACTCATCGGCTGACGCTCGGATGCTACTCGGAAGCTCTCAAAGCTATGCAATCAGGCCAGGTGTACAAATCGCCCTTGGTGAAGAAAACGAGACACCAATCCACGGGGATGCCAAATTAGGCGTCACGGCGTATGTTCTAGGTACAATGATATATGTGAACTGGTGATGTACTTTCAGGGATTTTCAGTTGCGTACACTCGTGTTCATCAGGTTTCGAATGCTGGCATACGCAACCCAGAATCGAAACTACAGGGAGCTGATATTACTGTTCCATTTACCCTTGCTCCGTCCAGTCCTCGGACATGCCGGATCAGGCATTCGCCCGACCCTGTAGAATCCGTAGCTCTTAAATACCAGACATATCGACTCGAAATCTACAATAACATTTCTAGGAATCTTTCCCTTCTTGCCATGCAGTTTGCCCTTATCCTCTTTATCGTCGTAACGCTAGTATCTGCATGCAACCCCCGCAACAAGAAGCTCACCCAAGCACAAGCTGAAACTGAAGTAAGCGTCTTTCTCATTGGGTCTAGATTTTACATTCTCATAATATCTACAAGCTTCGGGCGGTTGACATCTATGCGTCTTCCATCGGCGATTGCACTGATAGGAAAAATCGCAACTGTACTTCATACGAGGGGATTCTTTGCTCAACTGTCCAAGGGGTGATCGGTTTCAGGAAAACAAGCAATTGTGCCATTTTAATTCAAGGAGGCACCGAAGTCGGACATCCGCCCGGACAATACAGGTGCGCCTGTTAGTTGTTCTCCAAACCCGAGGATTGAAATAGCTCCGCCAAGTCATGCAAACGGCCATAAAGTTTCTCTTTGCAAGAACCCATGCATATCGCGCTTCGTCAGCAGCAAATTCAAGAAGATCGACAATACTCACTGGAAGTCCCCGGGCGGGAACATCTATAATGTAGTTTTGAGTTAATTAGCGAGAGAGAGATATTTGCTTACTGATGACAAACAGGCTGCAAACAACTTTTGGGAAGTGTAAATCATTTTCCTTTCTCTGGCAAACGTATACTGATCCGCGCAAATTTAGGACCTATTTCTAGCACATAGCAGAGTAAGGTGTTTCACGAACGGCCATCCTTATTTCTGCCTGTATACTGCAATGTAACCTAGGATTCATAAGTCTCTATACATTTGAACATGATCGTAACAAGCCCGCCGACTTGCATAGCATGAGGCTATCCTGCCGGGGGTCTCACACGTCTAGACTAAGAATACAGGCTACTTATACTCAGCATAACTACGTGACGGAAAGTATATCCATATATGTATAGAATAGACAAGACACGCGGCAGAGAAGAAAGAGAAAAAGGATGGGAAATAAAAGATACTATGAGATGGTAGAGTAGGTGGCTCGTGGCTGCGAAGTAGTGACTGGCGAGGAATACTGGGGCACCGGAGGCGCGAGGGATAAGTGATGTGCGGGTGCGAAAAAGAGCCTATGCAAACGAGAAAGAGTTCATGCGTGACGAGCGATGGTGGAATGAGCCAGGAGCTGAGCTAATGCCAAAGCGCGCTTGATCTGTTGGCGCTCCTAGGCAGCCAAGTCTGTGCCGTGTGCCTCCGCAGGCTGCGAGTGACAGTCAGTAATTATCCTGGATGCTCAACTTAAATATTGTCACAAAAATTCAATTATGGGGCTCAAAGAAACGAGTCTGTTCAGGAGTAAATTATTAGGTTTGGCGTTCGTTCGAGGTTCTCGATTGTACTGAGGCTGGGGCCGGCGCACGCTCAGCATACATGGGAAACGGGAAGTATAAGTATTTAGTGTGTAATACAATTATATGAACGGGACTCGGTTGTCGATAGAGTCAGCTCCTCCGGTAAGAGTGGGGGACCCCTGGTGCGCCGGAGGCGCACGGGTGTGACCGAACTCCCAGCCTGCGATACGACTCGCAGGGATAGGATAGGAGAGCTGACGCTGTCGGCGTCGAGATGCCAATTGGGATGGTGGGTAGAACAAATGAAACGAGGGGAGCAGCGCTGGGGTGAACACGGTCGTCGCGACTAGTGCATTGGCAGAGTCGAACAACCGCGCCACATGGCCGGTGCGCTAAGCGCCGGGCTTCTCCCTCCCTCAGTGCTCCGCCGGCTACGCTGTACGATCCCCCACTCAAAAGAAGGATCACTGTCGCAAGTCCAAGTGGATCGGTTTAAGTTGTTGTGGCTACTTCACCGAGCAGAGCCACTAACTTGTGGGTTTTAGTCTAAGAAAGGCAAGCAAGCAAGGTGCGCCACCGGGTCATAGGCACATCAATTGACGTGTGCCTCGTTATAAGTAACAGATGATCAGCCTCTATTCCTGGCCGAAATACGCGCTTCAGCAGCTCTTGGACCATCAATTCACCACTCGCAAGCCATTATTTACTCGAGTGAATCGGTCATGAGCTTCAGGGGCGACAAAATGTTGCCAGTGTAAAGGGGTGGTTTACTTAACGACGTGCATGTGGATAAAGAATAAGGCTACAACCTCAGACATATGCATTACGAAACTACGGTCGGCACAGAATAGAGAAAACTACCCCGGGAACCAAGTATGACCCAAAAGAAAAACACACACTGGCGTGCTCCTAGACCATGTTGGATTTGGGGAGGTCTCCCACTGGAAGCACAAAGTAGGTGGAATCTGGGGTAAAGAGACCTGCGGATCCAGTATAGAATGCGAGGATGGCGGTGATCACGCCAAGAACGCCACCGGCTTTCTGAGCAGCGACTACATGCAACGTGAGGATGCGAGTCTGAAACAAATGAATGCCAACTTACGACTCTGTGTGAACTGGGCGATCGACAACGCGATCAAGGCCAGCAACAGGACGGAGAATACAGCCACCAGAGCCATCGAGGAGCGGAAGGTCGCCAAGAAGAACAAAAATGTCACAATTGTCCAGGCGGTCATCTATATTCAGCAAGTCAATGGGCAATCCCAGGATAACGGCGCAAACACTTACATATATGCCCAGAGCACTCGAAAGCTGATCTGCTTCCCCCTTATAGGCGTCCATGATACCAGAACCGGGTATGAAAATGGTACCAAAAGAGAGCCAGAAGCCACCGTACATGGAGAAGACTGTAGGAAAAACATCAGTCATCGTACAAGACAATTATTTATGAATCATACCAGTAGCGCCAAATGTGTTGCCAGACGCAAATTCCCACATTCCGGCGAGCAGTTGGCACAGTCCGCCAACAGCAAGCGCCATACCAAGAATGGCATTCGTCTAACAAGATTGTCAGGAATTGCATGATCGTGCAACTGGATTGCAACTCACGACTGTGATACCACGTGCTCCCACATTGAAAAGCGATAGAATCAATATGGTCGACGCGAATGCGAAGAGACCAAGTGGCCCGGGATTCGCAAACTTGCGATGATATTGGGGGAATGCAGGCTATCACACAACTTTAAGCTATGAGATACCGGACGCGAGGCTGAAACGTACCTGGGAATCGTTGGTAGTAGAGTACTGGAGGCGGGGTACCTCATATACTGTGTCGCCCTCGGCAAGCTTGACCTGGGAGCCAGACATCGGGAGAGATGGTTGAGACATAAAGGACTGTGTTTGTAAAGAGTGTGTGGGGTCGCAAGACACGAGTGACAAGAATCGAGGACGAGCACTGAGGGTATCATGGTTGTCCCGCAGAGTATTTAACATCCAGTCAACTCTGTTCGGATGATTGTATTGACGACACTAGACTCGAATGGGGACTGCCCGAGAAACTTTATTGGGCAGGACATTTGATATCGTGGTTCTAACTCCGGGTTCTAATGAATTGTGGATCCTAGACCTGTGGGCGCGCGGTTCGAGGGAAAAACTCCGTGTTCGTTGTTCATCGGACTCGGCAACTGATATTCTCGTAGTATGCCAGGACTATAGCCGAGCTTGCATGCATTGAACACTTGCAACTAGCACGCAATGAATTCTTAGCGCGAATCCAGTCAATCAATCAGGTTCTGGTGAAAGATGTCAGAGTTGACGTATTGGATTGCACGGATTCCGGCGGCGCAGCTTCTTTCGGCTCGGTGAGGTACTTGCGCGGAGGTCCAGATCGCCCGTGGTCCTTTTGGACGTCATGAAAACTGCGGTGGAAAAAGGGTGTCTAATTGAATATACATGCACAGTCAATGCTGATCCATCAGTCAGCTGTCAGCTCTAGTTCAGCCCTCGGGACCTTTAGCTGCTTCCACCTTTTGTCCATCTTGTGGCGCACCTCACATGTGGTGGATCCGTCAAACTCACCATGTGCCACTTATTTAGTGGGAATATATGCCGCGGCCGCAGTCAATTTCGCTCCTTGTTTTCAACGCGAGCCACACGGTCTATCTTTCTGATGCATGCTCATATTAGACCAAGGGAAGATTTATTCATGCTGCAATAGTACGTTAACCAATAAACACATAAAATTACTCGGTGACGCCCGCAAATATCGTCTTGAGCGCATGAATCGACGGTGAAAAGAAATATTCTCCACCACGAGAGACCACAAAGTCCCGAGGGAGCGTGATCTTGAATTCACCGCTCGCTGTGCCTAGCGAAGTACGGCTCGCCCCACCAGCTTGGCCAACTATCGGGTCTAAGCCGGCGATAACGTTCTTCCTGGGTGGGAAGTCGGGGGCGTTTGCCCAGGCTGGCCAACCAATTAGATTATAGCCTGATTTGACCGAGGCACGGTATCTTACATTTTTGAATAAAGCGGAATCCTTTGCTGTTAAGAGGACTGGTATCTGGACCAATCTTCAGTGCGCTTTGATAGGACACAAACGCAAGCCCGCGCTCATGCTCGGTCAACTTTTCGTATTTTTCACCATGGGTGACCTCTGAGCATGCCACCATGCTTGTCAGCAAGGCGTGTGACGAAACATATAGAAATGACTCACCGGGCCCATAGGGAATACCCGCACGAGTAATGCTCAAGTGAGTGACCGCATCACCCGGGAACTCGTCGAGATCATTGCGCGGGTTTGTCTTGCGGATATGCGCAGCGTACGGGCATTCGACCTGGCCTGCATCGCCCTTTTCTTGAGGATAGACAAAGTTGTTGTTGCGTTGCTTATCTTTGGCAAGCTCGGGATCATCGAACAAGGGTGCGAGTTGGATTGGGGCACCTGTACGAAACGGTTCGATAAAAGGCTAGTGTCATTTCACGTAAAGGACATACCACTCTTCCAGCGACCTACGAGTCGAGCGCCGAGAAGCTCGCTTCCGTGCTTGGGGTCCAAGCCTGGAAGTACGATTGGGTTCCTATCCAAAAAGTCGTGGAACTCGGGCACCAATTGGGCAAGCTGACGGAATACGAGGAAACTGCCGTCCACTGCCCAAGCTGGGCGAGTCGCCACGGGGTCTTGATCCCCTCCTAGGAGAATGACACCTGTTCATGTCGTTTAGTATTGGCTCTTGGATATGACCAACGTTTAGAGCTAACCTGGAGGGATCTTGCGCTGACCAGGGAGAGGATTGACTACGCCCTCGACAGCCGGGTTAGAAATGCCGTCTTCCCTGCGAACGGAAAGAGTCAAAATTGATGAAAGATGGGAATGTTAAAACGAATTACCATCCAAAATGTTCATGACCCTACCCAAACTCGGTTAGACTGCGCGCACGCACACATAGCTATAACCACTGACCTTTTCATCACCTGGGCGAGCCGCACCCTTCAAAGAGTAGCCGACTAGAATCGAGCTTCCGAGCGTATCGACGGCAGCCTTGACCACATAGTTGACTGTCTTCCAAGACTCTCCAGCAGCGATCAAAACACCATCGATCCGGTCCTTGAAAGCAGCTTCCCATTTGGGCTCAAAGACGCCGTTCACCTCGACGCCATCGTCTCCAAGAAACTTAGCATCCGCAAGTTGACCGTTGGCAAATGCCTCGTCGCCAAGGTCGTCGGTAATGCCGAGAGCGGTCAGTCCTTTTTGAGAAAAGGCAATGTTGAGGAAAGGGAGAGGAATGAGGCATCCTGGGTTCTTTTTACGAGCGTGTTGAATGGCCTCATGAGACCGCTGTACATCGCCTGTAGTCGCGATCTTGAGAAGAGGGAGTGATTTTTTGAACAGTTCTGTAATTTTGAACGAGTCAGTGGACAGGCAAGGGCCGAAGCGTCGAGGTGGGCTGCATACCTGCATTCTCGATCGTGAAGAACACGAACTGTTCCTTCCTCTTGGGCAGGCCCATCCTGAGCAAGGAGCAAGTGAGTTATAAAAACTGATTTTAGAAAAGTTACACGTACAAAACATCGCCTTGAACGTTTTCGACATCAACCTTGTGGCCGGTGGTAGGCGCCGGAACAGGTGGTTCGACGGGAGTAGCAAGTGGAGATTGTGACATTGGAAAGTGGCGTATGTGGAGTTTGATAAGCTGGTTGCCGATACACGGGCCACTCGAGGAAGGTTATATAGCAAGCAAGATGATGCCCTTGCTTGTCCTAGGCCCCCTCTTTGTCCGATGCTCTAGGCAAGCTATCGTCGAGCGCTCCACAGAGAAGATACCAAAAGTGGAAGTAATGCCCTCTAGAGATATTCGAGGACATCCTACTCCGCTCGTTCGCATCTGTGGAATGATCTCGTACCTGGCCACTACATTTCAGCCGCCCTGGCCTGTCCGACTGTCACTTGTTATCGCATATCCAAGTCAGATGATTGGACACGAGAATTGACGCCATAAGTTGGAATCATGAGCCAAGCCAGGAATGATGGCCAGAAGAGAATATCACCGGCTGATATTGGCGCGTTGGGGAAGCATCGAGAATGCGGCTAGTCTTCTTGCAAAGGCGATGTTGCGAACGACGACCGAGAACTAGAACCCACATTGCACAGCACCTAGAAATGGGGCATCTTAACCAGTATCAGCTCCGAACTTGTTGAGCGCCAGGAACACAATAGTAGCGGTTGCATATTGTCGAAGGTCGCGTGAGCGGCTATCTTGGCGCTGAACCTCTGGGTGCAGATTCAGAGCCGAGTATTGGCATCGCCTCTATAGAGAAGCGAGAGGTTCGAATGCAGAACCTCGGAGCTATTTCTGAGAAATGATCCGCGCGCGAAGGACATAGATATCACTGTCGTGGTTTGTATCAAGAGTGATATGAGCGCTTGTCTCATTCGGGAGTCATCACGTGCAACTCTCCCACTACTCCGTCCCGGACCAAACCTCGACATGGTGATCCCAACATTCTTGGCCCAGTCACAAAATAGGGTATTTCACACTCGAGAATGGACCCCCAAACTTGAACAAACCCTATGTCGTGCAGACACTACACATTTCGAGTTTAGTCGTATCTCAATTTCGAGCAATTCGCCCGTTTAGCATATCCCATCGACTCTGGGAAGCTTCTCAGACCTTGCAGTGGGTTCCCCAATCCGACGGAGGGAGGGGCAACGATGCACCTCTCCCACCCAAAATATCAGATTTTGCAGACCAATCGGTAAGCCAACGTGAAATACGATTTGTGACGGAGCACGACTTATGGCGGGCTATAGGACGAAGTAAAAGAGTCCGCCAGACAATGGGTCGATGTCTTTATGGAACACGGAGGAGTACCAAGAAAAGAGTTTGAAGTGGGGTACTCACGGAGTAGCGGCCCTGGTGGTCAGGTATGTGACATTCTAACTGTCGCGATGCGCCCGTCTGACTAGTAGAGCATCAAGCATGTGAACAAGACGAGCACCAAAGCGACAGTGCGCCTTCCCATGAGATGTCCGTGGATACCCATGTGGGCGAAGAGCACTCTCCGAACCCACGTGCGTACTTATTTCGTTGTCCCTGCTCTTTCTAATATTACCTTGTAGACCTTTTACATAGACCGTACAGATGCTCTGCAGGCCTCCAGCGATGTGCATCGCTCCCAAAGTCAAAATCTCGCAGAATGTCTCAAGAAGGTGGGTACTCACGCTCATTGTACCATGTCTTTCCCATCAGCCGTAACATACTTCGTAGATCAACCTGCAAATAGAACGCGCAGCAACCGACACTATACCCAAACCTCCTGATCTGGACAAACAAAAACGAATCGCCAAGCACGAAGCGAGGTTCGAGCGAGCGAACAAGGAATTCAAGCAACAAAAGGTAACGAGCGATCGCTCCTAGGTTGCCGCTCTAGACCACTCATGCGATTCTTTAGAAAATGGTGAAGCAGGGACGGGGAAAAGTGAAACCAGATTGGTAAATGCTCGGGCCTGTACACGTCCTTTGCCAAGTTAGATCTATTGTACGTAGCTTATACTGGTATTGGTACATGCGAATAAATTACGACGTTACATCGAGCCACCTAGTCCTCGCCATCGCCAAAACTCAGGAGTTTTGACTCCTTTTTGGGTTTCTTCTTTTTGGGACCTTCAGATGTTTTATTTTTCGCATCCTTGGTAGATACATCGTCACCCAATCCCTTCCTCTTCGCCTTGGGCTTTGCACCCGTAGAAACGTTGGGGTCTGAGAACGCTTGTCGTTTGGGCTTCGCGGCTGGCTTTTCTGGAGGAGGGGTTTTGTCGGTAGGTGTGGTTTCGCCATCAACAGGAAGACCTTTTGCTAATCAAAATATGATTTAGTATACGGCCTCATGGGGGACGGGATAAGCGGGTCGCAAACGTACCTCGTCGTTTCTCGCGCTCGACTTCCTCCGCATTCAAATGTTTCCCTTCTCGCAGAACAACGACTTGCGGCTTTTCATCGCCGCTATCCTCTTCATCTTCGCTCGGTGTACCGTTCCTCCCACCATTCGGTCTACTATCGTCGTTTGGTCGAGAAGGGATAGGAGGTCGAGATGGAATGGGCGGACGAGAGGGAATAGGCGGTCGACCCCCAGATTCATCTTTATCCCAATCGGGGTTATATATATTTCCCTCGTCCTCTTCAGGCTCCGGATTGAAAACCGTCGGGTCCTCGTCATCACCTCGTCCGTGTCGTTGCGACGAGAGTTGTCCGCCAACTTGAGCTTGGAGCGCTCTTAGAAACGAAGGGGCCCCCTGGGAGTACTGTAACCTTGAGGAGAGCTGATGAGGTGTCGGATCTTTGTTTCGCGGAGGCATAAGTAAACAAGGCTGGTTGTGGTTAGGAGCAAACAAGTATCGCTGACATAAGCATTCTTGACGCTGGCTGCGCGCTTCAAGTTGTGCCCTAACATTTTACATGGCCTTCGTGCCACGCTTGGGAATGATCTCGTAAAACATATTTATATCGCTTCAGTGTAAACATTCCATCACTCGCAGTCTATAGTGGCCTGCTCTATTGTCTGGGGTGGGGTGAGAGCTTATGAGGAACCCACAGTAGCCTTTTGCTTTGCCAGGATACCATCGCTCGAACTTTAGCAGGGCAACTCATTGAACAGAACCGACTATACGTGGCCTTCTCGCAGCCGCTCACATTACTCTAAGGTTATGTTTTGTCACCTCCAGTCCTTACATTTACTCGTAACGGAACGTCGAAGCCGTGAAGTACTCAGGGGTTTGGCCTGCTTGGGCTCGGCATCTTGACTGGTTCACCGAGTGTAGACGAATAGTACTCGAAAAGGCTCTTACTATGCTAGGTTAATTGCCCGATGAATCTCTTTATCGGGTAAAGCATCCCGGTTTCGTTCGGACCCCCAACCCCCGCTCCGTGATTCAAGCGGTTCCCCCGTTCGGTCTGGAGTCGTGTCTGTTTTAGAAGACTTATTGCCTAGCCACTTCAATTAATACTTCTGATCATTCGACTCAATGCTTGCCGGGGCTTCCAGGGACGTCGGCCTCGATTCCTAAAAAGTTAACCGTCCCGTGGGGAATCGCCTTGACACATTCTGATGGGGACTAGACGATTGGTCACATTTGGTTGGGCGATAAACTAATTTCTCATCAAACAGACTTTGGCTCCCATCATTTCCACAGCCTAGCCTTGACAATCCTTTCAGAACTGCCCCGGCTTACCCAACGTGACCATGCACGATACAGAATGTTACTGAAAGCTAGCGATGAAAAGCTATCGCGTTTCCGACGCCGTGGCACATGATTAATACTCTAGCTCTTCATGTTGAGCAACGCTTTATGTATGCTAGCTAGTGGGATGTTGGGAGCCTGTAAACGGTTGTTTTATACATAATGCGTGTCTAAAAATTGGAGTACAGATTTTTGACCGCAAGTCCCGCGGGTAGCAACGCCAGCCAATCGATATATGCTGAACCTAATCAAATGCTCTCGAAGCTACGGGGATAGGGATATTATGGTTATCAGCCAACTTAAGCATGCCAAGTCGGTCTACCCACTCACCGCTTGCAGGGGATATATCGCTATATAGTAGTTATGTACTTGATGCATCAGTTCACACCTGTGATCAATACACCAACCTCGGTGCTTTCACGGGGATGTTGTTTCGGTATGAATACCGAATATGCTGGTTCACAAATTCTGCCGCTTGAATCGCTAGACCGAAAATCGCTTAGAGGAGGCTCAACTATTTATGCGCAAATCCAACTCCCTCTTGTATTGGTGTACCTAGAGTCAGTTCGGAGTATGTTCTCCGTGATCTTCCGTGGTATATGCAAACACCTGCGCCGGGAATGGGTATAAGTAGATTGTCTGGTAAATCGACCCATTGTGATTAATCTCCATACCACTCCCAATGCGCTTTTTCTTGACATTCATTGTTGCTATCGCAGGGTATTCTTTGGCCCGTCCTGCTGCTATTTCTTTGGCCCTTCCTACTTTTACCCCACGTCCTTGTGGCACTCCATGCCCTCCAAAGGCATTTTGCCCTCAAACGGTGTGCTACCCTGAGAGTAAGTATTCATATTCTAGATACTTTTGATACCGGCTGAGCTTCTTGTGCATCTTGTAATTCTGTGGCGCCGACAGGTGCCGCATGGACTACCATCACCCCAAACGCCCAAAAGTTATAACCAGTTATAAGCGCTTGCAAACGCGGCAATTGTGAAAATGTGTAAAATGTCCTAATCGGGCGCTCCAATCAAATGTACGGAACTGGCGGATTGGCATTTGCGTTGAAATCCAGTCTCATGATTTGGGTGTATGAGATGATATTAAATCAATAAATCATTTCGCAGTCGCTGTAGTTGGTTGTGATCGAGCTAAAATGATAACTCAAGTGTTGCAATACGTCACAATATTGCAGCGATTCGGGCGGTCATAACGAAATCCCTAGATGTCACGCCCTATTTCAGCTCTCGCGCAGTTGTAGTAGAAAGGACTGTATGCGATTCAACAACATACACACGATTGTATGTCAGATCAACCAGCAAAAATGCTCGTAGACGTTAGAGTGGTGTCAAGGCCGCTCCTCACAGCTGTCGATTGCTATAAGTCTCACCTAGCCTCGTGGCACATACCATCGCGATTGCGGGAGCTTCGACCATTGGGATACAGTCGAGTGGGAAAGGGGAGGAGAGCGAAAGGGGAGGAGAGCGAAATAGGGCAAAAGACCCAAAGGTGCCCAGTTATATGCCCCACTTGCCGAGCGACCATTGATCGCAGTAGTAGAATAGGCATAAAAAAGTAGAGCATGCCGCAGTTTTAGGAAAGCTTCGCAGTCCGTAAGTCAAAAGGTCCATGGATGTACCGCTGGTTGAAGCATAGCACATAACAAGTTTCGCCTCGTCCCTTTCGTTTTATCCTCTTAGTATGTTATGCTTTTTTATCAAATGCATATGCTAACGAGAACTTTTGATACAGTTCCTCCCCCTCGGCTCCCCCAGTTCACCAGTACATCAACCCTTCTCAGCTCATACCACCGTAGTGTCAAGATACCGCATTCTGGTCCCTCGTCTTCCTTCCCGCCCGAATTTCAAAGCCAACGCTATCTAGTGGTTCGCATGTCTCCATCCAATATCCCCTCGAACACTTGATCAACACTATTGTTTGTACTTTGGCTCTGTTGTTTTCAGTTGATCTTCGAGCTCCGGATGGCGTTGTTCACAGCGGCCCGAGTCCAGACATTGTGTTTGTTGCCTGGGACCATAACATTCATAAACGATTCCCCACGGTGCGGGATACCCGCTTTTCCAGAGCCGTCAGCTTGTGTTTTGCCTTGTGCGAAATCATTAAGTCTCTCAAATCGGGTCGCCTGCTCATAAAAGCGAGTGACCGGGGCATAACCGGGCATCCCGCTCGAGGTGAGCGGGGCACTAATCCACAGGGGTTACCAGTATACCGTGATTCAAACTTTGGCACGGCAGCTCATTCAAAAGAATTGGCTAAACGGGGCCGTCTCAATGGCGCTTAAATTATTCTGGCGTTATGTCTTTTTACCTCTAGTCCTTACGCACGCATTTACTCGCAACGAAATGTGGACACGGTTGAGTACCCAGGGGTCTGGCATGCTTAGGCTCAGCATCTTGGCTGCTCTATGGCGACCGGCAGGCTTATTTATGAGGTGGTCATCCTGTTTTTATAGCTCACTTTTGATAAAACGCGTGATTTTTGGTCAAAAGCAACCACTTGGCGCTTAGCAAACGGTCTATAAAAATAGGTGGTCACGCGCCCGGCTCAGATTAATGAGTCGACACATCCTATAAACACGCCAAAAGTACCCAAAAGGGACCATCTACAAAACAGGTATCTGGCTCACACAGAGCTGGTTCACCAAGTGCAGACAACTAGTACGTAAGAAGGCTCTTACCATGCTAGCCGGCCACTTGCCCGCTGAATCACTCTATCGGGTAAAGCATCCCGGTTTCGTTCGGACCCCCAACCCCCGCTCCGTGACTCAAGCGGTTCCCCCGTTCGGTCTGGAGTCGTATCTGTTTTAGAAGACTGATTGCCTAGCCACTTCAATTAATACTTCTGATCATTTGACTCAATGCTTGCCGGGACTTCCGGGGACGTCGGCCTTGATTCCTGAAAAGTTAAATGTCCCGTGAGGCAGGGCCTTAACACACATTCCGATGGGGACAAGGCGTTTAGTCATTTTCGGTTGGGGGACAAACTACTTTCTCATGAAATATACTTTGATTTGCATCGTTTACACAGCCTAGTCTTGGCAATCCTTTCGAAACTGCCCTGGCTCGCTTTACGTGCACATGTGCGAGACAGAATGTTAATGAAGGCTCGTGGTGACTAGCTTTCCTGAGGTGGCGTGGCAGATGATTGATTTTTAGCTGTTCGTGTTGAGCGACGCTGGATGTATGCTAGATGCCCACTCACCGCTTGTAAGGGATATATCGCTATATAGTAGTACTGTCCTTGATATACAGTTTACGCGTGATCAATACACCAACCTCGGTGCTTTCTCGGGGCTGCCCTTTCGGCATGAATACCGAATTTGCTGGGTCACATTTTCTGATACTTGAATCGCTACACCGAAAACAGTTTACAGGATGCTCAACTATTTACACGCAGATTCAACTCCCTGGATGTATCAAGCAGAGTTCCTGTTCTAAGTAATTCGACCCGCTAAAGAATCACTTCCACAAAAAAATGTATTGTCCGATCTATATTTCTCAACCATTTAAATTGTTGTGCCTAGACTCTCTTCGGAGTTTGTTCTCCGCTATCTTCCGTGATACATGCAAACGCCCCCGCAGCTTGCGTCCTGAATTGGTATAAGTAGTCCATCTGGCAATTCGACCCATTGTGATTGATCTTCAGACTCCACTATCAATGCGCTTTTTCTTGACATTCCTCGTTGCTGTCGCAGGGCTTTCTTTGGCTCGTCCTACTGCTGTTTCTTGGCCTTTTCCTGCTGCTACCCCACCTCCTTGTGGCACCCCATGCCCCCCAGGGAAGTATTGCCTTGACTGGTGCAACCCTGGCAGTAAGTGGTCGTATTCCGGATACTTTTGATAACGACTGAGTTTCTTGCACTTCTTACAATTCTGTAGCGGCGACAAGTGCCTCAAAGGTTAAAGGCAGATGATTTTTCTAAGCCCTACAATATGATGAGATGCTCTGCGAGTCAAGCTGAATAAATGTAATTCGTATCTTGTGGGAAAAGGGCCTATAATTTTTGAGTTTATGCCTTCGGTATGATAAAGGAATGCTTCGTCAGAAAAGCGCCGAAGTCGGCTAGAGCCAGCTACAACCGGCTCCAGCCGCCAGATTTGCCAAAACCTGCCGAAGTCTTGGGTCGCTGCTGCAGCCGGTTAGCAAAAGGGCAGCGGTTGCACGTGCAACTCTACCAGGTTTCTCATACCGTTTCACTAGCTGGCTGTAACATTCGTAGCAGAGGTTTGGGCATTTGCCACAACCAGCTCCAGTTTGTGCTTAAGGTATCGTTTGCACTCGCTGGATCTGGTTTCGTCCACTTGTAGCATGTCTATTTTTAGGAAGACAACACATAAAATGATTCAATATAGCCGTCTGTTTACCCGATTCAGCATAGATAGAACATAATTTACTATATTGCGAGAGATGCTATATACATATGGAACAAAGAATTCGCAGAGGCGTACCCGCTTGTATCTACGACTGCTCGCAGTCGTTAAATCGTACGGCTATAAGCGCAATGTTCATCGCTACGGTCGTTATACAGAATACCTCAGCGTTCAAAGCATTCGACATTTCTATATCGTAGTATTAGCACGTTGATAATAAATCGGGTCGAGACAAAACAAAAGAGACTCACATCGATTACTAACCCAGAATAATTCGCTCTCGTGTTACAGCCACTCTAACGAACAGGGTGAATGAGAAAGGTAAGCAGTAGGTCGCCAGCATGAAGCCGGAACTAACTTACGATCGAATCAACACGCTGGCGTCATAATTTTTCGTTCTTATATACTGGGAAATTTTGCAAGTGTCCTAAACCATCCGACTCAGCGTAATGTACTTTACCTTTGCATCCTTCCAATGTCATTACGGTGCCTATTGTGCCAGTGTCAGCATAAAACTAAGGGTAGCATAGACAACTATTGTGTGTACTTGAACGGCACGAAACACGGGCTTGATGATGGTGGCCAAATGCAAGGAGCGATAAGAGAGGAACCCTAATTAAATACTCCATCGGCCGAAAGATTAAGGGCTGGCTTTGCTCACTTCTGCGCTGTGCATGGACGGTGGACTCGATCCGATCCGATTGCTACGCACAACACAAGAAACAGGTGACACACGTGACCCCTGATGATAACACATTTCCTTTTAAATCAGATATATGCGTGGGCTAAGGGGTATATCTTTTGCAACTAACCCTCGCACGGTTCACAAGGTGTACAATCAACTTCACTGTCACACATTTAATCCAAATTCAAGAAGATATGGCCGACGCTGGGAATGGGAACATAGGGATGGCGAATGGACTTCAGCAGGTACCAGAATATCAGCAGCTTCTTGAGGTACGTTTTTGTGACAAACGAACATTAAGCTTTGATACCTTGTGTTAAAAACTATCCATCGAACAGGATCTGCATGCTCTCCAGCAGCAGAATCTTGTTCGTGATCAGCAGATCCAGCAGCTTTTGGGGCAGCTGGGGCCGAATCACCAACATGGCGGTCATCCAGGAGTGAATGACCCTGGAGATCACCCCCAAGAAGGTGATCCAGCTCCGCAGAATCGGAATACAGCTGAGGAACGAAGGCGTATTGCATCAAGTGCAGGGCGCCGTACAGCAATCATGCATGCCCCGTGGATGGAGCCTGATTTCCTCTTTGATCATCGGATCCAGATTGCCCTTCCTCGTATCATGGAGGATGTGCGTAAGGCTTCCCTTGACCCAAATGACCCTGAAGCTGGTGACGAGGTCCTGGCCGACAACGCCAATCCGAGTCTGTATTGGGCTGTATACCGATTTCACCCCCCCGATGCCGTGGATATGGTTCGTGAAATCCTCTTTCATATGCCGCCACGTGCCGGAAGGTGGTGGTTCAAGAGTTGGTTCAAACCGGCCGTAAGTTTGCTACAGACTGAAAGCATTCTATGCCTAAACTTCAGTTTTAGTTTTTGACCGGGTATCGCAAGATTCGGTCTGACATTGTGTTTCATATTGCCAAAAATCATCTTCTCATTTTTGGTATCGCAACCCCAGACTTCCGCAGCAAACGTTTACGCACTGAGATGGAGGATGTAGCTGAGCTCCTCCGGACATTCCAGTTCCGGTTTGTTGATGGAAGACCCAACATAGACTCATTCTTTAAACACCCTTGCATCATGAAGGTGAGCCAAGTTATAAGTTCTATTTCTCTGAGATATTTACCTTAAGTGTAGACCATTCGCTATATCTACTCTGGAGAGTCAGCAATCGCAACTGGGATTCGCTCTCTGAAAGCTCGCCATGCTCATTCCGAGATATGGCAAGCAACCGAAGTCACTCCCTCAGTGATTGCGCTTGCAGTAACAGCCGTGCGTGATTGTTTCAGAATACATCATCAATTTTTTGTGGGTACTCAATCTGAGTGGATTAGATCCAATTTGTGCTTTCGGGCGAGTCCTCGTTTGAGCGTTCGACAGCCAATTTTAACTATCTCGACTTCTACTATGCCAGGCTGCGATTGATGGAGGCAGTTCACGAAGAGCATCCCGACAGCTTCCACAACCTTATCATGTATTTTAACCGTTCGGTTCTTCCCGCCTTGTATCCTCCTGAGGGTGAGGAGATTGATTATGAACACGGTGTTATTCCTCCCCCAGATGCGGGGATGACCCAGTCAGATGTCGCATTTATGGAGGGGCTGTAGGCGCGAGATGGGTTAGCTTGTAATATGTAATATCTGAATCGATGCTTGAATGAATCTTATATTTTTGTGCAGCATTTATATACAATATGAGTAACTACAAGCTGGGCAAGGGTATGGACATAGCTTGCGCTTGATATAGATTTAATGACATAATCTCTATGGCTAATACCTTATCGGGGTTGATGTATCTTTGCTCCTCGCAACCACGATCCAAATGCCTAGCAAGCAGCGACGCCAAAAAGCGGCTGCACGGAGCATAGACCTTGCTTCAAGAAACACCTGGGAATGTCCATTTTGTCACCGACTTTTTGCGAGCTACAAAAATGGGCCAAAGAAGCACTTACGGAGTTGCCCAAGAAAGCCGCAGGCCCCTACAACCAACCAAGTGCGCAGACACCTGCATAGACAAATAATCTAATGCACTTGAGGTCCTCTAGGTTCAAATTGATCCAATTGACGACGACGACGACTCATCAGTATTTTCCGATACTGCTGGTCCTTCCATACCGAGTTCAGGCCAAAATCAGCATACATGTTAGTTACAATCTTACTTAGTCAAATGAAATCCTGACCTGCACTGGCTTACTGGATGTAAGCTTATTCTCGCCATACGCTGTCAAGTAGATTACCTGCATCTGCACCATTTCTGACTCCAGGACCGGGTACGGAGTCAGAGCCGGAGACGACAAGCGTGGAAGTTCCAGATCTAGGCGAAACCGAGGTTTGGATTCGGCGTCATCCGGCATCTGGCCAAGCTAGTGGCTATGATACTAGACAAAGCCCTCGAGTCACGATAACAACGGCTATTCAGCCTGCAAGGTCGCGCCGGTTCTTCCCTCTCAGCACCGAAGCCGATTTTCTTCAGGCTGAAGTATTCAGCAAAAATAATTGCTCGGATGGCCACATAAATGACCAGCTCGCGGTACTTCACAAAACTGGTGCTTACTCCAACCTTCCGATATCTGAACGGCTTACACTAAAGGATGCGAATGACTATCACTCTGCACTGGCGAGATCGCCTGGAGTGTCCGAAAATGTGCGCAATTTTATACCATCCACCCTTTCACGCTCTAACTTGCCTTTTTTCAATATGTAGTTTTCTCCTCGTTCTTTCACTACATCATTCAAGGGCTACGATTTTGTTCATGAGGTTCGTTCTCGACCGGTTCTCCCGGCGCTCCAGGAGCTTGTAAGCGATCCGGATTTTGCGAGCATCTTTGTTCTTCATCCGGAACAACGATTTATACGGCGATCAGAGAGCGATCCAAGGCCGATGAGGGTGTGGGAAGAGCTAGAGCATGGTGACGACTGGTGGAAAATGCAGGTATGTCCAGCCAGGCCTCTTTTATAATCGACTAATTCTACTGATAGGACTCTATACCCCACAACCATTTCATTCTTTACCTTGTAGTTTATATCGACGAAACGAATGTATCGACAATTGGCGGGGTTTCTGTGTGGCCCGTATTTGTTTGGGTGGGTAATTTGCCGGCTGCAACACGAAAGCAACGGGTAAAGAAGGGAGGCGCAATACTAGTTGGGTATCTGCCTGAGGTGCGGCTTTGTCCACTTCTTAGTTATATTTCTTGCTGATGTGAGTTAAGACAGGCACGTAACGGCGAAATTGCAATGAGTGACTCTGAACTCGCAGAATTCAGAGCTCGAGTGTACCATGATGCCTTAGCAATCGTCTTTGAAACATTAAATATCCCTGCTCGGCACGGGACCCCAATGAAATGCGGCGACGGCCAGATCCGAATTTCCCATCCAACTATTGGCGTAATAGCAGCAGATTACAAGGAATTGTAAGCTGGATTGAATTTATTATGTCTCTCAATGTTCTAAGTTTCACGCAGATGTCGTATTATTTGCATTTTAGGCAGCAAAAGCAAATTTCCTTGTCCAATATGTCTTGTGCCAAATGCGGAGCAAGGCAATCTTCTGGGTACTTGGTCGCTGCGAACCGTCGAAGGAAGTCAAGATCTCGTTGCCAATGCAATTGATGCGTCGACGAATCGAGAGCGCCATGAGATTTTGCATGAACAGTCGATAAGGGGAATGATGGTATGTAATTTTGCTTCAATCCACCATGATAGATTGAAGGCTCAAACGACAAATGTAGAACGTATTTCATGACATCATTCCTTCGTTCTTCTCCGTTTACTTAGCTGTAGCCGCCGATCCACTACACCAGATCGAGCAAGGCATCTTTGGAAAGCACATATGGCCCTGGCTGCGCGATAGCCTATCCAACAGCCAGGCGACGATCTTAGACGCTCGGTGAGCATTTGTCAACCCTTTACGATGCTTAGTCTAACCGTATATAAGCTTCAGATGTATTCCCCGATATCCAGATTTCAAACACTTCCCAAATGGCATAACTAAGCTGAAAAACATCACAGGGACGGAGTTTGGGGTGATCTTACGGGTCCGTTGCGCACATCGGTTTTTAATAGAGCTCGTTTGCTCAATTCCTGATCGCGCTAAGGTCATTTCTCCATTGGTCGAGGATCTATTGATGCTGGCCGATCGTAAGGCAGTATTATCAACACTTCGATCGCTGGCTACAATTCATCTGTTGTCCAAGTTTACGACACATACCGAAGCGACGCTCGAGCAACTTGAAGAGCAAATTGGACTGTTCAACAGCGCATATTCTGTAAGTTGAAGATTCAAGCTGAAAGTGTCTACTGATTCAGTGGTTATTAAAACTTAGGATCTTGCCGCGCTTCATCCTTCGATCGGGTTGGGTTATCCTAAGTTACACTCACTCTCGCACCTCGTCGACATCATTCGACGTAAGAGTACTACGGACAACTATCATACTGGCTTGGGAGAGGCCCTCCACCCACAGAGCAAGATCGATTATCGCCATACAAATCATCAAGACGGGTTTCAAGATCAAGTACGTAGATAAATCCAATGTGTTCAATAACTAACGAGGATTAAAAGATGCTGAGGACGTACCAGGAACGCGAACTGCTAATTCGCATCCGTGCCCGAATCGACCAGCAGAACGCAATCGATGACGGTGAATTTGAGCATATAGGCGATGAAAATAGTCGATTAGATCGAGTCGAACTTGGAGGGCTCTGCACGAAGATGCTCACTTCGACTTATGCACAGGAGCGGATCGCATGCGATTCTGGTGCTCAGCATTTTGTACGAGAGCTTCGCACATTCTTGTACCAGGAGGCCAGAGGGTTCGCCAACACAGTTCATTTCCGAGAAAGATCCCTGCCCAGTCTAGAAGGTACAACCGTATGTCTCTTTTACTATGTTACGCGAATGATATGGCGCACTTATCTAACGCTTTGGATAAAAAGGTGTCACTACATAGGGTGCTTCGCATCGAATACGTTTCACTGCTCGACTCGCGCTCCGGTCTGGATGTTGCACGAGTAACCGACTCATGGCGACGGAAGGGCCCTCGGCACGACTATGTGTTATATGACGACCGACTGGGCCTGGCCGTGGCTCAATTACTTGGGGTATTTACCCTGAAGATTGCAGGCGAAAACTACCCAATTGCATACATTCGACCGTTGCGAGTGCTTCGTCGTAACGTCAGAACACACTACATCGAGCTTAAAGATGAGCACGTCCGAAATTTCATTTTTGTGGGTTCAATTATTCGTTCTTGCATAGTTCTTTCTCCAGGAATACGACCCGACATTCACGTGTTGCACGATGTAGAAGGTCCTGACATGTACCTACGCCTTATGAGCCTGTATTAGCTGACTTTCAAGGACTTCGCTATTCTTATCTTTAGTTTATTGTCCGACATAGACCAATTTAGACATTATGGTAGCATTGTATATGTTTTTAAATAATGAATTATACTACTGGCTCATTATTTGAAAACCTGGTGACCATATAACCAGCTGCAACCGGCTGTGGAGGAGCGAAAATCATGTACATCCCAAATTCGGTTGCAGCCAAGGTATTTTTTTTCTGACGTTCCAGACAGAGCGAAGGATTATCGCCGTCTGCAGAATAGCTGGTGCCGACGCTTGAGTTCGTTTTACACCAAATAAATACCTCGGGAATTTCCCCGCATGCAACGGACGATAGAGGTACTGTGTAAGAGCAGTGTTTAGCGCAAAATGACTGCGTCTACGAGGGAGATGTCGCCACAGAGAGAAATCTGCAAAATTCGAAGCCTCGTAAGTTGAACCCCTCACTCATTTCACCTGTACTACACAGCATCCGGCAGATGTGTGATATCGAAATGCCCGTATAGGCCACTCCAGCACTTCTACAGAAGGAAATAAGTTGTGACACTGATGTTTGATCCGAATTGACCTCACTAGTTCTCCAGGACCGTCCTTTCGGCACTTGTACCGAACATGTCGAATTATAATCTCCGATACGCATATCACCAGATTGAGATAGTACTTGAAGAAACCTAGGTATTTTAGGGGCACTGTTGAATGGCACTGTAGGAAGTCAGGGTACTTAACCTAAGTACGCCGTGGACGTTGGACGAAAAATGTACTTGAAACGAGTTTTCAGGGGCTGTTTGACGCGTCCAAGGCGCGAGAAGGCTTCGCACCGTCGGCCCACGGCCTCATCGGAGCCGATCTCGCGGCCGCGATGAACTCGGTTTAGCCGCTAGACTGGTGATTGAGGCCATCGTCATGAGGTCGAGGACTTGTTGAGGACTCCGGCTCAAAATTGCCCCTATATTTGAGCATTTTCGCATGCAGACAATTTCTGAATAGATTCATATGAATGTCTACTAGATTATACATTAAGTCTATGATTACGGCTAATCAAAATGTTCGACATTGCCGTTGCCGTCGACAAACTGTGTCCGCATGCCATTCCAGCTACGATCAATGATAGCCCACGTACGCGCATCGGTTTGTACACGGCCAACGACATGGGTTATAGTGTTAATATGGATGATATCTGGGGTCGTTATCTCGGTGTACGTCACCGAGGGGTTCTCGGCCAGCGCCGCATCAAGACCATTTGTCTTGCAGGTTCGGACACGGGCGAGCAAGTATGGTTGTCGGATATTTTCACTAGGGGTAGTCAGCAACGTTCGTATCAGATAACTCTACGATGTACTCACTCCAGGTCCTCAATGAACTCCAAGTAATAGATATCGAGCAGCTGGCCGTAGTTTACTTGAACGTACGGTCGGTCCGATCTCCGTCGCCACCTCGCGTTGCGATCTGGTAGTAGTTCATACTTGAATCGTTTGTTAGTCAAGTACGAGGATTCAAAATAATAGAGCTTACCCGGATATAGGTGTTATCCCGGCCGTCAGTGTCAGCGCGCAGTGCGCCGACTGTCCGAATCCTATCCCCATCATCGGCCAGTCGGAAACGCCCATAACGGACGATAGTGGTTTGGTCGATTCGCGCTCGCAACTCAGCTCCGCTGAGCCCGTCCCTGTCCTCTGACCGGTACACAAGACCGAAGTACTTGTTCAGCTGGTTCCAGAGTTGAGTGTCCGGCTGAACACAGCGGTTTACGGGAACACCAAGTATGACTTCTGGGACTAGGCATAGTTGTTGAGCCAAAGTCAACCCGATTAAAATATTTACTTACAGTCTGGGTACCTAGTCTCGCGGCTCGATAGCCGCTCGCGCCCGTCCAGTGTCCAATTTACGGTTGACCTGGCCAAGATGGGCAGGTGGTATTTGTGGCAGATAACGTGCATCTGCGCGCGCCTCGCGACTTGGTTGTCGAGATGGATGTACGGGTGACTACGATTCTTGACGGCTGGTAGCAAGTGGCCGCACATTCGCTCCATGACATACGCCCACGAGGCCCAGAGTGGCCCAGTCATTCGGATATAGTACACCATGTGTAGTAACGCATGGATCGTAAGAGGGCATGTAGGGAGGCGCTCGGGTTGGTACTGGTAATAGAGCCTGTAACTTGCTATCGATTTATTAATATAAAGGGAAGGATAGTCCGCTTACCTTTCATACTCTCCTACCCATTCTCTTACCATCCTATCTAGTTCATCGAGACTATCACGCCGCATATCAAACTGAAGAATCCGATTGACGACCTCGCGTATCAATAAATAATGTCTATGGGTGGAATATGCGAGATGAGTATACGACTCAATCGCACAAATAGGACGTACTGGTAATATACCCTAGGAAGACGATCCTTAAGTAGGATCGGGCCAAGATATAAAAACCAAAACGAGAAAGCTTCAGCTTTGTAATGGTTTCGATCTTTCGCGATATCGGGGAGCGTGCCGACGAATGCTGAGGGTATTGTTTTGGCGGCATTAGTTGTTAGCTTCCCAATCTCGGCCCAAACCTCCTTCCCAAGCCGGTACGCTCCAGTCCCTTCGTCCACATCTTTGAACTCACCGGTCCAATGCAAAATCATATTTGGGACCAGGTTTTCGAAAATAAGATGCATCATGTCGTACGGGGCACAAGCAGCAAGGTTGATTGACTTGAGGTACGAAAAGAGTGGCCGGCAGTTAATGCCCAACATCAGCAATTGTGGCATTTGCTTGAAAAGTGCTTTTCAAGTCTTTCAAATTTGGACTTGTCTAAGAAAGGGCTTTAAAAAGTCGCCAAATCTTTCAAGTGCTTTAGACTGCTTTAAATGAGTGTTGGAGCGATTTTAAGCTCTTTTTCATTCAGATGGTAGCCTGAAAATCTCTTTGAAGATTGTATAATATTGCTCACAAAGCACTAGAAATCAACATCAATCAACTTATTAGACACCCAAAATTTTGCAGCCAAACGATGTATAAAGTGACATTCCCATAGCCTCGAATATGGGTTAAATGGGGTGTTCGGGGGTTACCACTGTGCATAAACTAACTATAAATATACATTCATCGACTATAGTCGCGCATACACCGACACTTATCGCGCATACATCGACACAATCGGGTATACAAAAACACTGATCGGGCATACAAAGACGCCGATCGGGCATGCAACCATTACAATCAAACTGAGATCACATATTGCAAGCATCGACCCCGTTTGTGAACGCGACAGATGTTGCAACGTACGAGTAAGAAGACCACACATATTGTAACAGAATGAATATAAAATCGGTATCGTTTCAAAACTAGCTCCCGCTTCAAAATTCACAATGTGGAGAACGATAAACAAGGGGAAAAGGTCAATCTACGCCGCCAGCCAAGAAAAACATTAAATGCAGGCATCACTCAGACAGGAATAGCAATTTCAACGGAATCTCAAGAAAAACACGCCGTTTCCGAGGCGAGTAGACGTGCTATGGGCTTGACCCACGCGGGCTGACCAGATGAGGCCATCGTCAATCGGAGGCGGACAGCTCCGATATCCTGCTAATCCCTTCCTTTTCCCGCAGCCGTGTCTCCAAGAAACCAATGTAGATCGCGGCTATGGGGAAGGTACAGGTTCGTCACAGCAATTATAATCGAATGTGAACGTAGCCAAGTCAGAGTCGGGAAGATAGCGCGAACAATGGAGCGTACCGCGTTCCAGAAGGGCCACCTTGGAGCATTTTTCGCGCGAGGCCGGGAGAGCTTCTTTGAGGCGAGCAAAGCCACTGCGCAAGTTGTTGCGTCGACGCTGTTCTGATTCAATTTGGTAGGCCCGAATATCGCGGGGACGCGAGTCGCGACTGCTTTTTAAAACTCAGTATGGGGCGTTGACAGCGTCAAAATAACATACCGGTTGACCAGAGTAGCAGCGCTAGACGCAGCGTATTTACCGCTATCTAACACATCGGTCCAACGCGAATCGGCATTGGCGCACAGGGATTTCGGTGGCAGTTCGATCATGCCTTGCCCAGTTATGCCCTGCTGCAGCTCTTGGGCCGGACTGGTATTGTTGGTGAAGCTGTGCGAATGTGACGGGTCAGATAACACGGAGCTGTAGTCGTTTGAGACAAGAGCGGTATTATCCAAGTTCTGGCGTGGGCGGCTCTGCAGGGATTCGACAGTTGGATCGGCATGGCACACGCTCGGTTTTGGCTCCGGTTGAAGGTGGAACGGTCGAGCCGGCACAGACACAAACGGTACTTCAGACTCTAGTGGATTGTCACCGTCGGTAACCGACATCGGCGGCGACAAGTTATGAAACAGACCAAACATGGGGCAAGCCGGAGGGATTGGGCTGGATAATACAATTTTATTAGGAACTGGAGGAACTGGTCTGGGTCAGGAGAGGTGACTACTCACCAAACGTTGGCAAAACCTTCGGATGGAGGGTTGCGAATGAACAAAAAGAACGAAAGATATAGGACGAAGAACAAGAGAAAGGGCCGAGATTTGATTGCGCAACCAAAAATATCTAGGAAAAGCAAAACTAAGTATTAGATGGATTCGTGACGCCACGAGAAACTAAGACGAAACTCACGTCCCGTTCCTGAACAGCTTAATGTTGCTTCTCCCAATGACTAAGTACCGAAAAAATCCAGTCCGATGCGTGCTTGTTGAAATAAAACCGATCGTGGACTGAGAGAAGATCGGTGGACGAGGAAATTGGAGTATCTGGATCTAGCAAATGGTATCTAGGCACGAGATGACAACTCATGCGAAGCTCGGAAAGCGGAATCACAACAGCGTTCCGACGACCGTCAAGAAGAGCGTGTTGGGTGGTGAACAGTGACGTAGATGGAGAAGGCCGTGCTGAAAACGATCGGAAACGTTCAATGTAAACAAGCGGTTCAGAGTAGAGCGAGCGGTAATGATTAGGTAGGGCGAAGATGGCTCGCACTCGACCAGCTTCAAAGCCTTAGATTTTAAGTCAGCATTCTAGCCAGAGAGACAGACCAAATAACGAGGAAAAATCAATACTCACGACTGAGACCTTGCCGGTGAACGTTTGAGGTGCGGCGAAAAAGTACCACGTCGAAAAAGCCCGCGCGTAAAACGCGCCCTTCGGAGTCCGATGACGTAGTAAACGCGCGAACCTGGTTGACGTGAGGACCAAGCGCAGGATCGAATGGGAGAGGTCGGTGATGAAGCTTGCACCGTCTCCAAACTTTGAAAACGGTGTTACTTGAAATAGGAAGGAATGTCCCAGGCGGGACAACCGAGCGGAGAAAGTCGACGACGGCGGGAATCAAATCTGTCGCGTGATGTTTCTCAATGAGGTAAGTGCCCGTGACTTTTGAGCCAAGCGCAGGGCGCTTAGCAAGCGCAACAGACGGAGAAGGCTCCCACGCCCCACCATCCGCACGCTCACCATCAACTATGTCCTCCGGCCCATCGTCCGCGTCATCCGCGTCATCCGCCTCTGTAGTCTTAAATCGTCGATCTAACACCAAGCCGGTATCATGCATATACGCCCGGAGGAGTGCCCAAGCCTCGCGGTTCTGCAGGTGAGCAATCATCTGCTGAGTTGGGTTGACGTGGTTTGTTGTTGACCATGGCCTTTTCACGTAGTCAATGTGGAGTCGTTCGGTGATCTCGGTACTGAGTCCCTGGGGTGTTCCAAACTCCCGAATGAAATACGTGTAGTGAGTTAGACTGTGGATTTTGACGATTTTGTGGAACCGATGCTCGTGATTCAGCAGCTGCTTTTTCGTTGGATGAACGAAGACGTTTTTCACGGCGTCAAACTCAAGCAAATCTTGGTCCATCGCTCGGAGGTCGACTTCAGATAATTTGTATTGATGCGCTCGAAACATGAAGTCCAGAACGCTTTTGGCCGCAGTGACGAGCCTCGGGTTGTCGGTTCCTGCCACAATCGACATGAAGGTACGTGCCAAAGCTTTTGCTTCCTTCCCGGTCCATGAGCTAATCACGGAGATCCCTCTTGAAAAGTGACGAAGATCTTGAAACCTTGGCATGCCTTTCGTACGCCGGTCCATCTCGTTCTCCCCGAGGAGAGCGGTAGTCCATCGTAGGATGTGGTCCCCAAAAACCCCCTTGTCCAGCTGATGCAGAAGGTCCGGGGTGAGACAATTGGATATCTCAACGAAGGGAAGATCGGCCCAGAAAGGGCGAGTAGGGCGAATCCCAAGCGTGTTGATTGTCCGTGAGTACCCGTTCCAATGATCATTCAGCGCATCGCAGGTACGACGTCGATCACGTAACGGATAGCGGACTGACAAGTTCCCTCGCTCATAGGCTGGTATCCAGCAGACCGGGCAACAGCTGTCGCGAACGCATGCAATGGTTGCTTGCTCTGGATGGTCGGCGATATACGATGCAAGGATCGGGAACACCCGGCGCACTCCACCGTCAGCACACAGCACGTCCATTCCCGTGCGCGAGAGTGTCTTTAGAGGTTCCAAGATCGACTCAAGGCAGGTGTGGAACAGTTGCCAACTTGCCTCGCTCCGATCGGTTTTGTTCAATATATTGCTCAAGTTTGAAACCGGTAGGTACCCAATCAACAAAGTCGCGCGCTCGCTGGGACACCGTCGAATGTCGCTGCTGATGTTACCAATCGTCAGGTAGACCGGCCATGCCTTCTGGTTACCGCTAAACACAGTCATCTTTGTCTTGTCGGACGAAATGATTATGGGAACAACGGTCGCGTAGCGGCCAAGAAGATTCTGTTCACAAGTGTAAGCCTTTACTCTTCCGTAATAAGGCGAGGTTACTAACCTGCATCCTCCACCACCACCTCCCTGACCACATCTCGTTATACACCCGGTGTCGCTTCGTTTCGGAGGTATAGTGCCGCTCCGGCGCATATCGCGTATGTGGAATGAAACGTGGATCGCTCAACAACATACGGATCAGCTCGGCTATATCCCTCTTCCACAAGTCCAGCACTTCAACATCTTGGTCGCCGGTGACAATAATCGTTTCTCGGTACCAGCGTGGCCCCCGAGGTAAGCGATTCACCTCCTGCTCAAAATCCTTTAAGCTTGAGCAGAACCATCCACGGGTCTATTTTCTTGTCAGTCATCGTATCATTCGTCGGCCTTAGCTCACTAACTGTTGGTAGCGAGAAAAATTCGGACTCATCCTGCCGGCAGATGGGCAGATGATCCAACCAGTAAGCTGTAGGAAATATGTTGGGATCCGCTAACGGCGTGTCGTACTTTGGCGGGGCAGTGCGATCGACATTGTAAAACTCGATCGGTGCCCCTGCTGTTGGGTCGGGATGAGGCTCGGGGAACAAGTTTTGGCGCGTAGGCTTGGCAAATGGGTGGGGACCTTGACTCTGTTGGTAAGAAATCAGCTACGTCGTTCACAATGCATATCATGCAATAACACTGACTGGCAGTTCTTGCATCTCCTGATCTTCTAGGGCCGCGCTTGGATTTTCAAAGGGCAACGTTCGGTTGACAACCTATGGTGAGCCCACTAAGACCATACATCAATAAAACTTTGTTTCAGCGACTTACCGGTGGATCTTGCACCTCATCGGGCTCGATTTCCTCCAAAATCGCGTTGGGATTTCGACGAGGCGTGCCTTGCTGATTGTCCAGAGGCGGTGAGCTGGTGCTTTCCCTCACTCTCATATCTAAGTAATGTACTCACCGATTGTCGAGATTGTCCCTCATCAGGAACTTCCTCGAGCGTAACACTTGGTGCGCGAGGAGGTGGAACAGTTGTATTGGGTTGTTGACGCTCGGCTCTAGATCCTACCCGCGTAGAACGAAGGCACCTACGGGTACGCTCGCTCCGTTCTTTTGACTGTCTCGTTATACACTCTGGTTTCTGAGAGATATGGCGACCTACGCCAGCCCAGGTGTCACAAGTAGCGCCACAAAAGCGGCAGGACGGTAGGGTTTGTGCTTTTGCCATAGCAGAATGTCGGGCGATATGGAAGAGCGATAGCTACAAGCGGAAGGGAGGGTTGATGGTGAGTGAGGGGAACGGGGTAATCCAACTTCTGGGTTCTGAACGCACCATATTCAGCTACGTCATTACCATTTTTTCTCGGCAGCGAGGACCCCTTCGGCATCAAGAAACGTTTCACGGCCCGCAGTGACGCAAACGTTTTATGTTCTATATAATTATTTCTGGGCAACGTCAACACATCCCACCACATGCGTCATAGTCTCAGTCATCGTGACTTCGGTATCGGTTTTTTCTCAATTGTTCTGCGCGCTAGGGCTTCCTGTAATTAATCTCCTTCACGCATATGCTCAGTGCGTTACAATATATGCGTCCCTCTTCTTTGCCGTCCCGTTACCACTCAGAAACCTAACCACGATCCCGAGCCCCGCGAAGCACAGCACAGCCTCAAGCGTTGACAGCTCCTTGGACTCCACCACCACAATCAACACACCTGAACCTGTCGTCGTCGTGATTGCTTTTAACCCGCCATGCTCGGCCGCCATTGCCTTCACCTCTCTTGCTCTAACTTAGCGCTCGCCCATACTTCTATTATCTTGTTTTTCTGATCTCCACTATGACTACCCAAACTCCCCGTTCTTCAGCTCGTACCCGGCGCCCAACAGAGCGCCTCACGAACTACGGTAAGTGTCTAACACTCCGTGCCCCTTTTCAATACTGACGAAAGTTTCTTGTAGATCGTTCCAACGGTTGGTTAAACATCCTCTCGAAGAGCATGGGTCAACGAGAGACGCCGCCAACGACCGACTCGCAAGTTGCTGAACGAGCCAAAAGGCAGGCTGCAATTGCTGCGGCTCGCGGCAACGCCACTCAACCTGACCCTCTTCCCCCGTTGAAACGCAAGGCAAACGACAGCGAGGATGAACTTGGAGAGGGAATGGACGGCGACGATTACGACTATCAGGCAGGCCCAGCTCTCCTTGGTAAGCTTTTCTCCCTCGTACAATTGATTCAATGGGCTGACAGAAGCTTTTCAGAATTCGCACTTGACGACCTTGAGAACGAGATCGACCGAATCGAATGGCTCCATCAAGCCATCGAGCAGTCCGGCGCAACCTACAACTACCGTCTCGACCCGGATTACGAAGATGAAGACAAACTCCGCACCGCGTTGGAAGAGATACTCGCCGAGGGCAATCGTGTTGGTCTCAATGCTCCTGCATCGATCAACACTACTAATCGCGTAAGTCGCAATTCCAACAGTTTTTTGCAGCTATACTAATTTCAACTAACAGGTACGAAAGGGGGCAACTCATGTTCTCGAACCGCCCACGACTGGGCGTTCATCTCGTGTCAAACTCATTTGCACCGACAGTTCAACCATGGACAGGTTGCCCGCAAAACTTACACGTACCGACCAGTCCACGCTCACGCTCGATGGCACGCGTGTTTCGCCTCCGAGTGCGAAGACCGCGCCAAGCTACCGCCGGCCGAACCCAACAACATCTCGCCCCAACCATACTGCTGCTTCAAATTCGACAACCAACAACCCCGTGCCAGTCAAGAAGCGTGCCATCGTTCCGGCTGCCCGGATCAAGGCGCTCCGTAAGGAGAACACGAATGCGGCTTGTCCACCCGCCCAGCGTATCGTTCCACAGACTCCGGCCCAAGCGGCTCGCCTTCCGGCTCCTGGCGACCACTCCGACGTTGATATGGCCGATCCCCAAGGCCAACAACCGGATCGAACCCCCACTCCCCCAACAGACGAAGAACTGGGCGACAGGCAGGGTGGCGGTACAGGCGAGGGCTCGGATGACCCAGTGCAAGGCAGCGAAGAGGCCGAAGAAACCGAAGAATTGGAGTCAGCTGGCTCGCTCACAAAGCGCGAACTGGCCCAACTCCGGAGGTTTCCGCCCGAGGTTCGTCCGCTCGTCAAGTACATAACTGACCAAGTACGCCTGTCCATGGTCACCAAGTGCCCCTTCCCCGAGCGCTTGAGACCGAGTCCGGAGGACGATTATTACTTGGAGGAGTGGATGCCGGACTTCTGGAGCCAGGCACATGAATTGCTACGCGAGGATAGGCCCATACTTGCCTTTCAAGATCGTTATATTGATTATGTGAGTATTTGTTGGTTGTGAAGCAGCACGGCTTGACTGAAAAGATATCATTGACACAGGTTCGAAATCTGCTACCATTTACTCGAAATCTTGTTCGGAAATCGGCCGACGCCTTGGTCAAGGCACACTTCGGCCTGCGTCGTAGTGACCCGAACTACTTCGAGACCGCCACAAATCTCCTGCACGAAGAGAACTGGGTTTTGTCGGTAAGCAGGAGACCCTCCGCTCTAATACCATGCTCACCACATTTCAGCAACCTGGGAACAACGAGTTCTGCTTTCAACACCAAATCATTAGTGACACGATCTTGGAGACCTTCTTCCGCTCACCCAAAAGCATTGGTCACCGGCACATCGAGGAGTTCACTCCTTTCGTGCCGCTCCCAATGATGGCTTATGCTTGCTGCATCGTAAGTAAATTGTTTTCCTTTCTGTTCAGGCGCTGATGCTTACTCGAGAAAGGTTCGGCATTCTATTGCATCGTTTTTGGTCGACAGCGGCAAGGCTGGTGACTTGAACTCTAGCCTCAACAGCGATTCATGGCTTGTATATATGAACATGTTGGAGCAGCATGGGAATGATCACCCCGGCCAATTGCTACGCGCTAGAATCAAGATCACTCGCGATTACCTGTGAGCCAGTTACCACAATTAATTTCAAATTTATTAACTCTGTTTAAGCAAATCTCAAACCAAGCCGGCTCCCCTCGTTGCGCCTCCTATGAACGTTGGTGAGGATTGTGATGTGGACCTCGAGGACTTGGAGGAGCTGAGGGATATGAGTAAGTGCATCTACTTGTTTTGAGTTCATGTCCGGCACTAATTAAATATCAGTGGGGGATGATGTGCCAGACGTGGATGAGTGGGAAGAGGTTAAGGCAGTGTATGCAAAGCAGAGGGCTAATGCATCTCGACCCCGCCGTTCTGGCCCTCAATTGTAATCCACCACTTGTGCATCGGACCCAATATGTCAAGCAGGTTTTTATAATCGTCGTCCCTTCCTCGCTCTGTTGATGTTAGCTAATCATATTGTATATGTATGCTTTGGATATGTCTATGCCTGTACATAGATTATGCTCAAAACTCTATGCTAATTCATATTCTTTCTATACTGCTCTAAAATTGCGTGCTGAAAAACTTGCCTGTGTTCCATGGCTACCTTTATTATGTTATCACCACTACTTTATAGCTGATTTGCCTTTGATGTATGTCGCTTTTAAGCTTATAATGGCAACTTTAGAGTGCTAGAAAAGCGATATGTGATGACTTTAAATGCACAGTCCAGTACTTTTAAGCACTTTATAGCTTTCATTTGATACTTTGAAGATGTATGCACTAGCTTGACATCGATATATAGACAACATCATGAACTTTAAAGTGCTTTAAATCATGGTCAGGCTACTTTAAACGACTATAAAGCACTTTAAAAATCGGACTTGTCTTTAGATGCTTTAGATGCTTTGGATGCTTTAAAGTGCTTTAAAGCATCGTAAAGCAAAATACATGTTTGCTGATGAAGTCTTTTGCAAGATCGGCGTATCGGCCCTTTTGCCCCTCAAGAGCCTCGAGTTCCTCGTAGTGTTGAAGAAATAGTGCGTGATGGCGCATCGGTAAGAATTGAGCAGGAAGGCCCTGTTCTACGCCTGGAGGGGTTAATGGAACATAGTACGTCGAGTTGTGATCACACCACACGGCATGAATGTAACACGCCTGACACGGCCGTATGGCATTGTGCCCCTTGATGGCAAGAAGTTTCGAGACGGCGGGAATGTCACCGAACAGCATAATTAAAAACGCACGTAGTACAAATTGCGCGGGCCGAGCAAAATCATCCGACCCCTTCAAAGAGACGACACCACGCTCGAGTAATACCAATTCTTCGATAACCGGGGCAAGAAACGAATTCATATCCTTGCATTGTGTCGGCCCAGGAATTACACCAACACAAATGACGTTCTCCAGCCGAGTTCGATACCTAGGATGGAGATTGTAATTTATGAGAATGATCGGCCATGCGGTAGATAATCCACGGCGCTTCCGTTTAAACAAAGTAAATCCATCCGTAGACAAACTGAGCGCAAGGTCTTCTGGATTATCAAAGAAATGATACGCACCATCCAAGGGTGTTCTCCTGAGCGTATTGTAGATCTCGCCGTCAAAGACATCCTGGATGATTTCTGGTTTGCCTTGGGCTCGATCTTCCTCAGCCTCGATATCGCACATAGCCCGATATTTCAGTTTCTCCGTCATGTCGGTGCTTCGAAACAAGGCCTGGAGCTGTGGGATCAAGGGGGTGTAGCTAAACGAGCGCCGTGCTTTGCCTGCCGCGTTGTACCAAGGCTCCTTACAGTATGGACAGATTCGGATGTGTTGGTGTTTGCCGAGGTAGCATAGGCAAGAGTTCACACAGCAGTCGTAGGGTCGAGCCTCGAGCCCAGAGAGAATATGGAGGCGACGCCATGCGATGAATTCGCTCGGAAGATCGAGGGGTTCGCAGACACCGAAGCGCAAGTCGTCGTAAGTCTGTCTTGAGAAATGCGTGCGCAGACGGGTCGATAAGAATAAGAAGGTGCGCTTGTCTCGCTCGGTTAGGATGCCTCGGTCTAAATTTGAAAAGTTAGCAATAAACCGTGTAGCGTGACAAATGACTCACATAACTCGAGTAGCTCCTCATCAGCCAAGTCCCCTAACTGAGCCCCCAGGAGTGCGCGAACCTCATTGTCGCCCATAAGGTGTTCGCGTGCGGGGTCGAGTTCAGGCCGTTCGTGAGCAGGTTCTTCGACAAAGGGCGGATCCTCGCCAGGACCATCAGGGTCGTCGTCGGCAATACCGGGCTCGATAGCAAGGTCGCCAAAGGCGTCGAGCTCGTACAGGAGGGGTTCCTCGTTGGGGACGGGCTCGGGGTCATTATCCAATAGCTGGCCTGGGAGGATTTGCGGGATGGGGGCTACGGTGAGATTAGCATACAACCACACATGAGCCGATACCCTTACTTACCTGGCGAGCGTTCCGGTGCAGGAGGGAGAGGAGGGGGGGCTTCTGGGATATTGTCCATGGGTACGTCGTTGTAGATGTCTGTGCGTTAGTGTAAGCGTGTATCGTGGTCATACACAAACGAGTTAACTTACCGTCATCGTCGTCGTCGTGGTCTCCAGCTGCCTGACCAATGTGAGGTCCGGCATCAACGGGGTTGGCTGGTACGTTTGGGGCAGGGTGGTGGTCGTTCTGGTCGGCGACGTCCGCTTCGCCATCCGACAACTCAGCCTCGAGTTCCAGGAGCATATCGCGCAGGTGTCGAGAAACCGTTCGAACGTGGAGAATATCGCCGCAGCAGAAGCACCATCGCTCGTTGGGGCCTATCGGGCGGTTCGGTACCATTGCTGGTGTAGTATATGCTGCAGGTGTCGAGTAGGCATTATATGGGCGAGTGTGGGTGGGAGCAAACAAGGTACACTCACGTGACCTGGCGATCGTCTTGCATCCGCATCAAGTCTGCCTGCGACACCCCCCATCATCTGTTCCTCGAAGCTCAAGCTAGAAAAAAAACCCATCAACTTTGGCTCCTGCAAAATACAAACGCCTGTCAACGTATCATGGGTATTGCAACCGCCCCGCCATTGTACGTATAAAATATACGTACATTCTCACAACCACGACAGCGCTAACACACGCCCCTACCCCAATTCCTGCTTGTTTGTGATGTTCTAGCTGCCTCACCTCCAACCCGCGCACCCTATGTCGCCGAGTAACATATTGACCGGGATCTGACCCGCACGGCGGCCCATCTCTAATGCAGCCACTTACCGTTCGACTACGTACAAGGTGAGAACACGCGGAGAGATGAGCTAGATAACATCTGAGAATCGTCCTTTTTTATTCTAGACAGATCTTACAACGCCAGCAACATACAACTCAGCAGCTTCGTACAGTTTAGCCCGCCTCGCCCACTCGACTCGTGGGCTTGGAACACCATGTGGCTGATGTCTGGCGTGATCCGGCATGCAGATAGACTGCGAACGTCTACGGCGGACCTTGAATCTGGCCGTGCTTTGGAGGGTTTAGGGCTACTTGTACATCGACTTAAGATGCAGGTACGCCATCTGCTCAGTTCTCATCCCCTTTGCCGCTTTCTCATGATATTTTCAACTTTTCCTTTTCCCTGCGCGTGCGATCTAGATGCGGGAAATCCCTTACGCGATGGACCGAGCCCCTCACTTGACAGCGAGCGCTCAATGACCTGTACGCACGGACATCGCTCGTGTGAGTAACCCCACAAGTTTTATCCGCACCAGCTCATACCACCCCCTTCTTGGCAGACGTAACACCAAGCGATGCAGTCAACTCATACCCGCATTCAAACGAGCCGTCAACATCTCCACAGATGGACCTAATGCCGCATGTTACCGTTTTCCTTGCTGATGCTCCATCGGAAACTCGTCTCCAGTCGATACGCCTTGTGCGTAACACTGGAAGCGTATCTCGCAACTCGTTGGGAAACCCGGCGTATTGTCCGCTGGGTTTCCTGACAAGTTTGATCGGAGACGTGCGCATGACCCACGCGCGCGCGAAACCGCGTATTGGATTTTCGTATGATTTTGCGCCCGACGAAGAAGAGGAAAATGCGGACCGCGATTGTGGCCGCTATGCCACTGGAGGATGGTAGGCGACGAAGAGGGTGGCGAGCCGAAGCCCTCTCTGGACCAAGAGACTGGCAAGGTGTGAACCTCATCTGTAACCCTTGTAAGTAACCATCATGTTCTAGCTATGCTTTTTCTCTAACCAGAGCTCTCGCGCCCCCCACAAGATCCTTGTCGTAGCCGTATCTACCTTGTATCCAAATCTTCCTGATCCATCATCTCGCCCTATCTATCTGTGTCATACCCTGTATTCCGCGCGCATTTAACTCCTACTTTCACGATGTTGTTCACACAATTGTTTACGTGCTGTGTTACACCCTTAACAATAAACTCACTCATTTTATCCATAAGCACGACCGATCATGCCCAGATACCCTAAATACACATTGACTTAGTGTTTTGATCGATGCCCTACCAGTCCAGACTCAAACAAGACCTACTACTAAATCTGGACTAAGTGGGTCTTCTTTCAGGGTCCTCTTTTTACCAGAAAACTCGACATATAATCCTACGGCCCTCGCAACTGTTCAACAATCCCCCCCCCGTCCGAACGCCTTGTGCCTGCCCGTGCCCGCGCCGTGCAGCAAGTATGGCGGAGCAGGAGAGCATCGAACAACTATTGGCTCGGCTGGCTGCACATGGTATTTTATTTTGCCTTTTTATTGTTTTTACGCTCATCTCATTGGTTTTACTCTAGGTTACACGGCGATCCCCGCTGCTCAGGCGTTGCCGCCTGCACCGCTAACTGCAAAAGCAGCTCCTTCGGCAACAAATAGGACGACCACACTAGTTGGGCTCGGTACACCTAGCATGGCCGCTTCAAATATTGTCCCACGCTCCTTTTCTGCTTCACGCATCACACCTGCGGTTGGAGCCGTCCCAGCTGCTCAAAGCAGACTGTCAATCGGTCGTGTGCCTACCTCGCGTACTGTCTCGGCCTCCCATGTTGCGGCCAGCAAGGCCAATAATTTGGCTGTTTCAAACTCTACCGCCCCGAATGACCATGTCGCCCAGGCTGATTCCACTACCTTGACTGCCCCTGCCTATACGCTTGCCTCTTCCGGTGCCCCTGGCGCTCCCACTGCTGCTAAACCCCTGCTTGCCTCGGCAATATCTGGTTCAGCTCCTACGACTACGGCGCCACCTACCGGGGATCCCCCAACGTATGCCGCCTCTGTTCTTCGCGACGGCATCTTGCAGCGAGCTAGTGGCGGACTGCTCTCCCGGACAACGCCAATCGTGTTTGCGATTGTGCCCGAGGAACCCCCAGGGTCACCGGGACGAGGTGAGACCGGGTACAAGATCTGGGAGACACTCCAGATCCCAAAGTCCGTACATCTGGGCATTTGGGTATGTATACTAAGCCAAATTCCGTCACTTTGTGCTTATATATTATTGTAACTTAATAGGGAATTGTTCAAACAATTTATATGCGCTCTCCCGATATCAACACCAATCTCAGCTTTACGAATCAACGCCCGAAAGGGATCGCCGAACAGGTGCTGATCGAACAAGTAAGATATAAATTTTATGCTCTACATACGCTAATTACATGCGTGCATCTTAATAGGTCCTGCCTCTTATCCCCGAGCTGGAGGTGTACAAGAAATACGGATACTGGCCTCTCTTCAAGTACGGCCTTGGCGTCCTCCGAAGTACATCAAACCTCTACCAGCGACAACTCGCCAAGCTTGACCCCAATCTCAAGTCAAAAAAAGGTAAGAAGTCGGGCGGGAAGGGAAAGGAAAAAGAAAAGGGAAAGACGAGGAGTAGGGCGCCGGTCAAACCGTCCAAGATGGAGGTTGATAACGAATCCAACAACGACAACGGCGGCGACAATGGTGGCGAGAACGGTGGTGATGCGGTCACCGCTGCAACGGCACCAGAGGGCGAGCTCGCAACCGATGCTGGGGCCAAGAACGGAACGGCAACCAACACGACAGGCGATGACGACGAACTGGTTTGTAACATGAGCTCGCTCCACCTTACAGGCAATGGCCAAGGTATCTGTATATTAGTCACAACTGTTACTACGTATGCTAACAGCGCTTAACAGAATTAGCTGAGGAAGCAGACGACGACGACCTCCCGATGGGAAACATGCTTCCGGCCGACCTCACTGGTCGGAAGCCATCCCCTCCCGTCTCACCCGTTCGTTCTGGGTACCCCCAAAATTTTCAACAAGCCCTTGCACCCACAGCTCAGGTTGCTACCCAGCCTGTCCGCCATCCTATTTCCCAGCCTGCCGTTGAGGCTACGATCAATCCAACGGTAGCGCCCAGTGACGTCGAACCCGTTGTCGAACACACTGTTGAGCCAGCACTAGCAAGCCGCGCCGAGAGGACAAGTCAATTCGCTACCCCTGTTGCGATCCACAACACTGCCACTGCCACCGCTTCCACAATGTCGACCTCGTCCGCGACAGCCTCGTTTGCTACCCCATCGATGGCCGGGTCTTCTCCTTGGGGAAATCCGGGAACATTGTCGCCCATTGAGCTGTTGGCCAGTCTTCAGCAGCTACCGGCCGAATACTTGAACACCCTCCCACCACAGCTTGCTCAGCTCATGCGTAATATGGGCTTGGGCGGTGCGACCGTATCCATGCCAGATCCTCCTTCTGCCCCTACAAGCTCAGAGCCCGCTGCTTCTGCCGAACCGGACCAGCTCATGGCCTCTCCCAAGCCGAAAGCAAAGTCGAAGGCAAACCCCCGATCACGACCCGTTCCACCTGTCGAAACCCAAACGGTCAATCAACAAGCCGACGACGATTTTGGCGACAGTCCCCTCACCCCTCCGTCAAGCATCTTGGGCAGAGATGAGCCGGTTTCGCGCAAAGAGCCCAATTCGCGCGGTCGCGGCGGTGGAAAGCCTGGGCGTGGCAGAGGAAGAGGCAGCGTGAAGAAACCCGCCGGTCATGCAGATGATGTATCCAATTCTGGCGACTCGCAGGCTTCGACCCAAGTGCCCAGGTTGACTTGTGCTTCGGTGAGTACTATAAAACAACCAGCCTACAGCGTTCTTACATTGTTCCCGTTCAGAGCGGTGCGACAGCTGGGCCGGCAACTCGTGGTGCGCCGGCAAAGCAACGTGGCAAGAAATAGCTGGCGTCTGTGCATTCTCAACAATTTCCTCTTTTTTTCCTTGTCTCATTCTCGTAACGACCCGCGACGATTTCATTCTCTGACGAACCCTTCAACGCTGTTATCCGTGCTCTCTACATAATCGACACCCCTGTGATGATTTTTACGCAGGATAACAATACTATCATATTACATACAACTACGCTACGATAAGATTAGAAAATCCGAAATGAGTACGAGTAGCACTCCTGAAAAATACTCGCTACGAGTACTCCTGGCCGAACGCCATGAGTACTCTTGGCCGAATGCCATGAGTCCATGGATGCTTAGGTATTCCAACGGGACTCGGCTTGAGGATTGTGCGAGTACCTGATGACCTAAATCGGACATCTGGCCTTTTTTTGCGTCCTGGCGTCTCAGGAAGCGCCATTTGCAATGATTTCCGTGGGACGCGAAGTGGCTTTGAAACACGTCACTCTCGGGACCGAAACGAGGCCTTCGCGGCCGCCGGGCCTGGACTCAGGTTAAGTACCCTGACTTCCTACAGTGTGGCAAGCTGCCCGTCTTCCTCGCTAGTTTTCTTATTGTAAGTTTTGAATTCTTGATGGGGACGGGGTCACCTCCTAATATGCTTTCTGATGGCCATCGATTCTTCAAACCACTATCTTGCGCTGGTATAGCGCGGTATAAGGACTCCACTATATTAAAAAATCACTAAAGCCTGTCTTACAATCATTCCCTCATACGTTCTCTGTTGGCATTTGTCCTTTTTGTTGTAGGACTCGCTTCTGCCATTCCAGCACCCAAGTTGGTACTATGCGCCTCTACGAATTGCTGTACTCCGAGGGCTGGGTTACAATGTCCTCAGACTATTTGTTACTGCACTGCGACCGCAGGTGAGCAATTGCCATTCAAGAAGCACCCGTCATGACTTATTGCTTTCCGTAAATTTCAATTACATTAAAGTATTGGCGGCGATTGAGGCTAGAGCCTCAGCTAGGTGATATAACACGATCCAGACGTAAAAGAAAATGGTTTACGCGTCAAGTCAAATTGTTGTACGAGAGAGATCTGCACCGAGTACCAATGTTTCTACACTTGAAAGCTGTCTGTTTGCCTTAGGCTCTTTCTTGCGCCGCCATTTTTTGAAGAAAGAGCACTCCAGAGAGTCAAATAAGAAAGATCGAGCGCATTAAGATTACTACTGTTTAAATTTCTGCGCATCCGATGCTAATCGTCCCCATCTCCGATTTATCGAGTTCCAGGGGCGTCTCCATCGCATAGGAAGAGCTCACCTCGACTAAGGTTAAACTCCGCCGCTCTAAGCGTTTTTTGTCTTATTAGCCTTGCCTCTGATCTAATTTTATAGATGAAATTTTCGTCGACGCCTGGATCCCGCAACGGTTCCAATCAAACGTATTGATGTATAGCGAAACCTACAGAAAGGGATGAATCCGAACTCACGAACGAGAAGGAGCGCAAGGGTACTACAAGATCTATGAGATACAGAATTTAGATGGATTAAAAAACGAGCACAATGGCTTTGCGAAGGTGGACAACCGATGAAACACAAAAGATAGGGGCATAACTTGAAGAATCGGGCATCTTACACAAGCAAGCAATAGTGACGCACACACAACTCAATAACACGGCCAGCCCAGATTCTGTCTGTTGCGGGACGGTAGTGAGCGCGACCGCGCGAATACGTTGTCAGAGAACACGGCGGTCGGGGGGAGAATCCCCCAGAACCCGGATGCATATATGTGAGACTAAATACATATCCGGAATACACGTGATAAGTCCATATCGTGCGGTTCTGCCGCCCAACACTGTCGAGGTTCCATCACACTGGATTATTCGTGTTGAATGGCTTATACCAACGAAATTTTGAAAATATCTACTGATACAATAGCTGAGTATATTCTAGAGCCCAGTCTGAAGCCAAAAGACTAAGGGCAATCCTGAATCCGTTCACAAAGCCAGTGCTGTGCGCTCGAATCCTCAGCTGGAGGTGACGAAATTCCGGATAATAGCATTCATAAGCGATCCTCCATAGGCTCAGAAATGGTCATGGTGCCTTGTTTATAACGTGAGCCGACCTTGCGCTTGGTGTCTTGAGTCGGCGCCAGCGGATTGATCGGATATTTTATCGTGCCGAGGGTTTTCCGGGCGACCATGGAGTACGGAGTAAGTCGCTAAGCCAAGTCTCTGCGGGGTGTAGCGCTGAGGGGATGATACAGTATATGAGCGCTATTTTTCATCTTGTATTCTAACATCGACCAATTTGTAACAATCTCCCTACACGGCATCGTTTGTTCCACCCAGTCTGTATTTCTTACCGTTGTATTTTAATGATCCGGCCTCATAACACTTGAGGATGTAAAAGATTACTCAATTCACCACCACTACATGTTGAGTTTACGACCTCCACGTAAAGTAGCTAGAGGATTCAAACTAAGCCATAGCCAGAGCTATATGGCGTAAAGACACCAACTTCTGCCCCCCGTGCTAGGACTGTGGATCCTATCAAAAAGTCTATGAGCAAGTAATCTGGGTCCTCCAAACATCCATGAGCACTATACGACCCCAGAAGATGATCGCAGCCTAAAAATCTCGTCAGAGTAACCCTTGTTAGACTATTTCCGCCCGCCGACACCTTGCGGGGGTAACAGTCCGGCGTGAATGCTACATTTGTTGGATCATACATTTTGGTACTCGCTCCGGGGAATAGAACTCTTATCTGCAAGATCTCCAAATCAGGCACCCGAGTGTCAAGTTCAACCGCAAGCCGAGTGCATACAGCCCCGCCTGATCCCGTGGCCCGAGGGGTTTCGGTGTCATTTCTCTGTACGTGCTCCGATGATTTACTATACTTATCAACTATCCCTCGTCCTGCCACACAAAAAAAGTATAAATAGATGGTCAAACTAGCTCATTCCTCACTCCAGCTCGCACTTAATCCTGTTAAACATGCGTTCGTTCTTCACTCTTACAATCCTCGTCACGAGCTTTACTGCTGCCATCGCTGCACCTGCATCGATCATATGCCCTTCTAGCTATTGCTGCCCTCGTGGGAAGATATGCCCCGCTACCGTCTGCTTTTGCCCCATTACTATGAGTGGGTCGTTTGACGAGTAATCATCGCATTCTCCGTAATATCTAATGTTACATCACTACAGCTCCAATAGTTACTATCATGCCCATAGAAACACAAAGAGTTGCGTAATATGGTCCTAACGCAAGATGAGACCGTTTAAATGTCAAATTGGATCGATGTAATAGAGAGGTTTTCAATGAATTTCTACGTTTGCTCGGATTAGAATACAGAAAACTCGTATTTGTGACGTCTAAGCACCCATAGTCATGAGTGTTGGGCGGCGGAGCCGCACGATACGGTCGTATTACGTGTGTCCCGGATATGTATTTAGTCTCACGTATATGCATCCGGGTTCTGGGGGATTCTCCCTCCAACTCCGTCTATTTTTTCTGGGGTCTGGCCGTCGGTGCTATTGAAATGCGATTTTTATATGTAGGATACAAAAGAGAAATAAAATGGTTAAAAGTTCGAGTAGAGACAGTAGAGTATGAAAGTAGGATTCTGGGATGCTGGTAGGGGGCCGAAGGCACCTCTATTTATACCCTAAAACCGTCAAGTCATAATGCCGTTCGGAACCGCATATACTGCGCATGTAGCGAACTGACTCGATTACTGACTCAGTTACTGACTCGCTCGACGATTCATTCATTCGAGAACATTCTACTATTTACATGAATCTTCTACAGGTGCTTTGTGTAGAAATCAAATATATATATTAAATGGTATATAAAGTGTTAGAGAAAAGAGGGTGTGAGTGAGTGAAGAGATGGCGTCCAGAGGGCCCGGAGGGCCTCTATTTATGCCTACAAATCGCTCCGAGTCATATGTGATTGGCACTCACTTGACTCGATTACATGACTCATTCTTCTAGCACTTTCGAGCATACATGAGAGAATTCTACACTTTGCTGCAGTACGGTCAGTTTCGGGGCTTCCAAGTTTGGGCTTCGTCCAACGTACCCTCGACCGGACTCAATCAACGTGAATGTGGTAGCAGCGTGTGCAAAATCAAAAAGCAAGGTGAAAAGGAGTGTTACCTAACCAGTTCAATCAGAAACGGGACCCGAATCCTACACAATGTTACTTAGTCTATCTCCGGTATTCAATTGTGTTTTTGGGGCGGCCCTCTGGTGAGTTCGTCAGTATCGAAATGAAAGCATCATGACCAGCTGACGCTGCTCGGTGACCGGCAAGCTTTAGGATAAGTTTATTTAGTGAAAGGGTGGAAATGCGTACAGTGGGTGCTGATTGGCTCTATATTTTGTGCTGATCTGAAAGAATACATTTGGTTGTCACAAAATAGGTGAGAATGTGCGAACTCACGTCCGCGCTTCTTTTAATCGACATTTTTCCAATCTGAATTGTCTGTCAGTATTTATCAACCCTACACGCAAAGTATGAATACATGCGCATGTCCACACAACCCATGGAAGCTGTGTAATGCCTGTAATTATGGTTGAGAGTTTTGATCGAATGTAAAATTTGTTTTGGTGATCAGACTTACAATGGGATCAAGCCTCTGTCGTTTGTGTAATACAGGACTAGCACCAGCTCCAAGTAACTTTTGAACAACGTTATAATGGCTGGCACTGACTATGAGACCTTCAAGAGCTCATCATGTGTATTTTGATGAGCTTGTCTGCAATCACTAAGGGTGTATATTTTTGAGTCTTTCAAAAATCATGTCTTCAAGTACCGAATACGCGGCTGGATCCGGCCTTGATCTCGTCATCGGCGATCGTTGGCGATCCTTTGTCCATATCAGGCCACAGCTGTCATTTAGGGTTTATACTTGTTGGACATATGATGCACCCATGCTCCTCAGGGCGACCAGTATAAGGCTTGCTTTAACAAATAACTGTGCATGCATAGATGGAGTTTTTCGGTCTATACATAACATACGAGGTAATCACAACTCAATCGCCAAAAGCTATCTATTCACTTTTGCCCCTATTTCTTGCATTTATTCGACCTCCAGAACCGCATTGGTTACCCAAGTTCCGAGCCCCATCGATTTATTCCAGTGTATGCATACTCCAACGGGTTGAGCACGACTCGAGTGCCAAACACGAAACGATCGAGAGTCGCGTGCTGACGGCGCTTGGTCCAAAAGATACACTGAATGCACGTTTGAACATGCCTCTATTGAATCCTTCTCCTTCTCTGCGTCCACAGTGTCCATTTCACAGCCCACATTTCACGGCACAACGCACAATCATGATAACCAAGTTTATTCTTCCATCTTCGACCTGGTATCTTCGCTCTCGCGGCCAGGTGCACTCCAGAATGGGTATTTCGACTCGGTTCTCGTCAACATCCACTGTCAAGACCATTATTCCTGAGGCGACCAAGTTTAACGAAGGAGGAAAGGGCGTAGGAGTGTTGTTTGGGAGCCACAGGGTAGCTGTTTCGATGCATTCGGGTGGTGTGGAAGAGGGAGGCTGACGCATTTTGAAGCAGTTTCCGTTGTTTATGGCCTTGGGCCTTCGGGGGTCCTCCAAAACATTGGTTGGTGGGTTCAAAACTACCCAGTCAAGTGGGGTAAGAACGAGTTTCCGATTACGAGAAAGCTTGTGATGGGACTGAACGGATTGATATGTAGGCTTCGGACTACGGCTCGGACGACTCGAACTCGGACGGTTTTGTCGCCCGCTATGACACGCTTCTTGCCCCTCCCGGTTCCTCTTGCGTGGCTACATCAGGCTACGAGAGTTATGATGTCTCCAAGAAGAGTTTGAGCGCGGCTTTGACCAATGATAGCCACGAGTTGGACACCTCTAGGTACGTGCTCCTATTCTGACCAACTCGGGCGCCACTTGACAAAACCTGGTCAACGCAGCGGAACGCCTAAACCAGCGGCCTTGACCATGAAGCGCGGCAGGGTCTTTGACCCCGAAGAGTCGCAGTCGCGGTCGAAGCGCGACACAATCGTTGATTCATTTGTTGTCGGCGGCCAAGTCGCGCCTATCAGTCAATCCCAAGGATCATGGCAAGACGGGTACAGGAAACTCATCAAGAGTACAAAACCTAGGCCTGATTCGATATTTGCGGATCAGCCCAAGAGGTAAGAAGTCTTCTTTGAAGCACAGGAATTGACTGACTGACACGGCGTAGTGGGGAGAACGTCCGCAAGTATCTCCTTGACTACCAGTCCGAATGCATCAAGGCCCCTCCGCTCAAGCCTCTTCGTCTCCGCGGCTCGATCCAAGCGCGTACCAGCCAGATAGAAGAGTCCAAGCCCACAGCAACCGATATTGAGTCCAAGGAGAACAACATCGAGTCCAAGGAGAACAACATCGAGTCCAAGGCGAGCAACATCGAGTCCAAGGGCCATGTCATCGAACCCAGGGGCAACGACAGCTCGATTGATTCGGGGCTGTCCGACTTGTTCAAGGAGGTCGAAGCGCCGTACACAACCGCAGCCACTCATTCCGACGCCAAGACCGACTTGGTCTTTGACGTGGTTGTGCCGGGTGGTAAACTTGTGCCTGCGAGCAGGGACGGTGGCCTTTGCCCGGACTCATCGACCAGCGTGATCCAGAAGCCGGGTTGTGTGTCAACCACGCCAAGGTATGTTGTCGATTCGAGCTTGGTGAACCGATTGAGGAATAATTATTCTACAGCGAGTCTTTCGAGAGACACAGGGTATTTATCGAGTCGATTTCGATCAACAACTTTGGGCCCGTGTCGCCTTTGAGCCCGAGACGCAGGTCCGGAAATCAAGACTCCATCGCTCCTCGAATGAGTGTCCTGGCCTCAGAAAGCCCTTGGCCTGTCTCCATCGGCGAGGAAAAAGCCTACTTTGGCAATGATAACGACGGTGACGATGAAGACTATACACTCACCGTTATTGACAAGGACGAGGAAGAGGTTGTCTCCCACCCATTCAAGTTCGATTACGTTATGGACCCTGACCTCCAGGCCACGCCTGAGATCGAACCTGCGACCACCGACGCTGTTGAGGACCACGAGTACGATACCAACAACGACGAGCGTGATGTCTGGGCCGATCCTTTTGGGTACAGCTATTTCATGAGCCCAACCGCAACTCCGCCTACGGATGACGGCATCGACGCCTCATGTGTCTTCAACTGTTTGTTTGGTACCGTCATTTCCTCTGCTGGTCTTCTTGTCTCTCCCGGCCTCACGGAAAGTAGTCTGCCATCGTCGTGCGAGTCGACTCCTCCCGCGACCCCTGCTTGCGCCGATTTCCTAGTTTCATTTGACCCCGCCAAGCCGCCTCGCCTTGTTCGCGACAACCCTACGGTTGCGAATGAGCAGAGTGCCGAGATCAGCGTATGCTGATCTCTTCATCCAGCTGTCCTTCTTCGTCATTTATTCTATCCACATTCTGCTTTAGCGAGTCTCACACCATATCGACATGCACCAAAAAAATTAAAAAATCAAAATCACGTTTCGGCTTCTGCTTCATCTCGACATTCTTCAATCTCTTTCAATTTGGATCCGTCGTTTTTTGCTGATCACCGTGGTACTAGTGAGTGGGTTTTGGGATAGTCGTGAATGCGAGCTAAATACTTGGTAGATATATGCTCACGAGCGATGCGGACTTGGGCCGTCATGTAAGTCGTTTTATTCCATTCATGGACCCGTTTAACATTATTCTGTTGTAAACACTAGCCTATTCTCGTAACGCGCTGAATTAGTACCCGGCTTTGATGTGCTCTGTTGGTATGTAGTCATGAGTCGTACACGGTATGCGCGCAAAACTAATCACCTCGTTCCTGTAGATATCGAGTATATCTTCCGTGCATCAACATCGGCGACACCTTCGGCATCCCAGTTGGACTCATGTTCTTTTCTTTTTCTCATATTTTGCACTCAATGATCGTCAGTAATCTTTTCTGTTCCATAGAATGCAGCTCGCTGATTGTGTTTAAAGACAGACATTCCGACATCCCACACCTCAACTATATCACCATCAACACCGCCCCCGCGTTCCGCCAAGATGAGAGAGGATAAAGTAGAACCGGTATTCACGATTTGAAGCCCATTTAAATGACTTATGCTGACTCGGACACTAGTTTATGCTCATGGGCGATGCGGACTTGTGCCGTTCATGTAAGTTTGCTCAAATATTGCTAAATTCACTCTTGTGCTGACGCGATGAGAATAGCCTATAGCCCATAACGCGCATTCTCGGTCGTCTACTCACACTTCTCGATTTTAAAATCAAGGTATCTTTCCCGGCGGTTCATGTTCCTCAATCCGCCGACTCGTGGACTTGGTTATGCTCATAGGCGATGCGGACTTGCACCGTTCATGTGAGTTTACTCAAATCTCGCAACATTCATTCTTATGCTAACGCAGCGAGAACAGCATATAGCCCATAACGCGCATTCTCGGTCGTCTACCTACGGTCATCGATTTTATCAACAGGACATCCACCTCGGCGATTTACATTCGTGGATCTGCTGGTTCGTGGGATAGGTTATGCTCATGGGTGGTGCGGACTTGCGCCGTTCATGTGAGTTTGCTCAGACCTCGCTAAATCTATTATCGTACTGACGAGATGAGAATAGCACATATCCCATAACGCGCATTCTCAACCCTACTTACGCTCCTCGATTTTATTATCAAGACATCTCGGCGGTTCATACCCAATCCACCCAATCTCCATCCATGTACGTTGTAGATAAAAGGTTCATAGGTGTATCGCTGATTGAACCATTGCAAATAACAAGTCTCGCCTCGTCCATTTCGCATTATCGTCTTAGTATGTTATGCTTGTTCTATCAAACGCGTATGCTAACGAGAACTTTTGATACAGTTCCTCCACCTCGGCTCCCTCAGTTCACCGGTACACTAACCATTTTCAGCTCATACCACCGTAGGGTCAAGACACCAAGCCGAACTCTGGTCCCCCGCCCTCCCTCCTGCCCGAATTTCAAAGCCGACGCTATCTAGTGATTCGAATGTCTCCATCCAACATCCCCTCGAACACTTGATCAACACTATCGTTTGTACTTTGGCTCTGTTGTTTTCAGCTGATCTTCGAGCCCCGGATGGCGTTGTTCGCAGCGGCTCGAGTTCAGATATTGAGTTTGTTGCTTGGTCTTGTGGTGTATTTTTTTTTTTGTATTAGTGTAATTGAGCGTCATTTTCATAAGAACTGTGAGGCTTAAGATCAACTTGTGTTGAGCTGTGCGTAATCCAAGCTGACTTAGTTTACTGCCGCTGTCGAAAGTTCATGCCGACCAAAAACTAAGTAGTATTGGTCTATATGCGTCATATAATCTATATTGAATAGGTTGTACCAACATCAGTCCAAAAAGATATCCTGATACGATAACTGAGTATATTGTGGAGCCCAGTCCGAATTCGAAATACCACGATGCTATGATCGTGAATCCCTTCACAAACTGGCGCTACACGCTCGAATCTACAGCTACAGGCGACGAGGCTTACGACCATAGCATTCGTAAACAATTCCTCACGGTGCGGGATACCCGCTTCTCCAGAGCCGCAAGCTTATTTTTCGCCTTGTGCAAAATCATGAAGTCTCTCAAATCGGGTCACCCGCTCTGAATGCGGGAGGCCCGCTCATAAAAGCGGGTGACCCGGGCACAACCGGGCATCCCGCTCGAGGTGAGCGGGACGCTAATGATCCACGGTGGCTGCCAGTGTTCCACTTTGGAACGGCAGCTCATTCAACAGAATTGGCTAAACGGGGCCGTCTCAATGGCGCTTAAATTATTCTGACGTCACGTCTTTTTACCTCTAGTCCTTACGCGCGCATTTACTCGCAACGAAATGTGGACACCGTGGGGTACCCAGGGGCCTGGCATGCTTAGGCTCGACATCTTGACTGGTTCACCAAGTGTAGACAACTAGTACGTAAAAAGGCTCTTACCATGCTAGGCCACTTGCCCGGTGAATCGCTCTATCGGGTAAAGCATCCCGGTTTCGTTCGGACCCCCAACGCCCGCACCGTGGTTTAAGCAGTTGCCCCGTTCGTTCTGGAGATTGTATCTGTTTTAGAAGACTGATTGCCCAGTTTCTTTAATCAATCCTTTTGAACATTCGACCCAATGCTTCCCGGGGCTTCCGGGGACGTCGGCCTTGATTCCTGAAAGGTTAAACGTCCCGTGAGGCAGGGTTAACACACATTCTGATGGAGACAAGAGGTTTAGTCATTTTCGGTTGGGGGACAAGCTAATTTCTGATGAACTATACATCTTTTACACCGCCTAGTCTTGGTAGCCCTTTCGAAAATGCCTTGGCTTGCTTAACGTGCACATGTGCAACAGAGAATGTTACTGAAAGCTCGTGGTGAAAAGCTATCGCTTTTCTGAGGCAGCGCGGTAAATCATTAATTTTTAGCTGTTCATGGCGAGTGACGCTAGATGTATGCTAGCTAGTGGGACATTGGGAGCCTTCAAACAGCTTCATATATACAATATGTATCTAGAAACTAGATTGCAGATTCTAGATCGCGAGCACCACAGGTTTACAACGCCAACCAACCGATCTACGTTGAGCCTAACCTAATGCTCTCGAAGCTATATATGGGATAGGGAGATCAGGTTACCAACCAACTTAAGCATGCCAAGTGGGTCTACCCACTCACCGCTTGTAGGCGATATATCGCTATATAGTAGTACTGTCCTTGATGTACAGTTCGCGCGTGATCAATAGACCAACCTCGGTGCTTTCCCGGGGCTGCCCTTTCGGCGTGAATACCGAATGTACTGGGTCACATTTTCTGATACTTGAATCGCTACACCGACAACTGCTTACGGGAGGCTCAACTATTTACACACGGATTCAACTCCCTGGACGCATCAAGCAGAGCTCCTATTCTAAGTGATTCGACCCGCTGAAGAATCACTTCCACGAAGAAATGGATTCTCCGACCTATGTTTCTGAACCTTTTGTATTCGTGTGCCTGGACTCTCTTCGGAGTTTGTTCTCCGCTATCTTCTGTGGCACATGCAAACACCCCCGCAGCTTGCGTCATGAATGGGTATAAGTAGACCATCTGGCAATTCGGCCCATTGTGACTGACCTTAATACTCCACTACCAATGCGCTTTTTCTTGACATTCCTCGTTGCTGTCGCAGGGCTTTCTTTGGCCCGTCCTACTGCTGTTTCTTGGCCTTTTCCTGCCGCTACCCCACCTCCCTGTGGCACCCCATGCCCCCCAGGGAAGTATTGCCTTGAATGGTGCAACCCTGGCAGTAAGTAGTCGTATTCCGGATACTTTTGATAAAGACTGAGTTTCTTGCACTTCTTACAATTCTGTAGCGGCGCCAAGTGCCTCAAAGGTTAAAGGCAGATGATTTTTCTAAGCCCTACAATATAAAGAGATCCCCTGTGCGTCAAGCTGAATACATATAATTCACATTTTGTGGAAAAAGGGGCTATGCTTTTTGAGTTTGTGCCTTCGGTATGATAAAGGAATGGTTCCAGACAAAGCGAAAGATTATTGCTGTTTGCAGAATAGTTAGTGCCAGCGCTTGAGTTCGTTCTAGACCAAATAAATACCTCGGAAACTTCCCCGCATGCTACAGTAGAGTCTGGCACGGATGATGATTGGCTAAGGTCGGATAAATCCGGCGGATGTTACGTCAGCAAACGTATATGCTCGTATATTATCCGAATTTGGCAGATGAGACCGGATGCCGGGCCGCATGATATACGCGATGTGTGCGGATTATCCGCCTATATTGATTTAAAGAAATGAGTATATATAAACCTTGAAACCAATACATTTGAAGATCAATCGACACTCGCTGCCCCGTCGTCTTCTAATATTTGTGCGATGTCATGTACTTCAAGCAGCAGTGGCGTATTAAACCACGATCGAAGTGCCATCTTTGCACAAAATGTGTCCGATGACATCTGGCACTGGGTGTGACTAATTGTGAGCCTAACGCATGAAAATGCTCATCCCACACCGACGGAGGATGCTGTGGTGTATGTCGGCCTCGAAGTGCGGATTAGGCCTTGAGAGTGTGCTGACTTTAAGCGCTACGATACCTAGTGGCAAAACGTGCAAACCCAGGTTGTTCGGAGGGGCAATAGTCAGTGCCGGACAAGCTACACGTTATAGTGCTTGTTGAAATTTGACCTATACGTATTTAGTGTGGGCTCCAGAACGCATGTAAAAAACCCATGAAAGCAGTTAGACCTAAGTTATTTCATGTACCAATGATCTACTGGTCGGTCAAAGACCAAACATCAATGTCGGATAATGAGTTTATTAGGCGTGGGCTGCGCGGGTGAGAGCGCCCTGTCCGTCGGGGGGTCATGGGCATTTTGTCCGGGGGTGACGGCGAGGCAGGAGCTTCGAATGAAGAAGCTTCAGACTTTTTTCGAGTGCGCAAAGCAATACGGTTTACGGATTCAAGATGATTATGTGTGTTTCGAAACGGATTCCTGGTTAAAGTACGCCTCTTAGCGATAACAGGCGCTGAGAAATGAGATGCGAGTGTGTACCGTCATCGCTACCTACTCAATGAGCGAGTCAACTGATACAATTTTGGCGTGTCAGTTTTGTGGCTGAATCATAGCCACCCCTTGTTAACCAAAGTATATTTTGTGTTAATCCTAGAGGGTCAACGCCCAACTACAATCGGTCTCAGTTTGCGGCATTGAAGAGCCCGAGCTGCAGTTGGAGGAGGGAGCAAAAGCCATGGCACGATTTTAGCGTGCGAAATCGGTTGACCACCTCAACTGGATTCGCACGCGTATAATATCCGAATCCAATTTCGGTAATCGTTGATCGTATACATAATGTGCGACATCCGATGCTTGTCCATCTGTTGCCTTATCGGGACGGATAACCGCCGCTTAGCTGCAGATTGTAGCAATCCGTGCCAGACTCTATAACAAAAGAACATCACGAAATCGTAAGTCCGGAGCTGTAGCCGATTCACTCGTACTAGTAACTCTCTCACTTACAGCCAGATGCAAATGTCACAACAACGGTTGGGCGCAAGCGTCGAGCCCCGGGAAAAGGTGCGCATACATCAGTTCAAAAACAAAGAAAACAGGCCCGTCATGGGCAGACAGAGGCTGCATAGGCTAGGTCTACCATTAATCGTCATACCGCTTTTTGCGACCTCTCCGGGCACTTGAATCTACCGCAAACGGCCGGTAGCGAGCAGCATTCTATAACTATCACAACCGCTCACGTTGATAGAACCTCCTATGTTACGTCCTGCTCGGATGATGAGGGTGTGATGCTTGGGAGGCAAGATGTATTTGAGATGGGGACAATAGATGGAGTGATGCTATCATCTAAAAAATGACATTCATATTGATACTTCATACAGCTCCGGTCTGCCCCAACCTCCTCGTACTACCGTGGATGCGCCGGTGCAGCCTTGAGAGCATCGCCCGGTAGAGGTTTCCAAACTTGTATATCAGCGAATATGATTACTAGAAACGCCCACTGGCGCGGGCAGGGCACCTTGCTCTTATGGGGTTTGATTGACGTGTTATGTAGTCCTTCAGTTGCATAAAGTGTACCAATTGCCGGATAGAATCGTGTTTGGAGTTATCAAAACTCAGTAATGGCTCTCATAATATAATGCATTACGGCTCGCTTCATCATCTCACACACTTGATTGGTTTGTATCGTGGTAAATACCACTTGTTATAAGTACATTTCGCAGACAAGACCCAGTGATATCGCCGAGTTACAGTAGAACCTCTTGATCTGAAATGACGTGGTAAAGAAGCACGTCAAAGAATATAGCGTAGTTTTCCTATGGTGTGTCCCTATCCAATAGAGTCCCAGCATCCTTCCACCATTCATAATACGTCAAAATTAGTGCGTTTTTCAAAACGAGGGGTTTCAAATCAAGAGGTCTTACTGTAGATTTGGGTTCAGCCACCAACCTAAAATCAAACAAGCCGGGTGACACGGATGAACGAACACTTGTAAAAGTCACCGGAAGCCCAAAAATTCAAGAAAGAGATCAGACGCAAACGGCAGTTGAATGGAATCCCTTGAAGACCGCCCGAAGACAACGGGAAAGATAAGAATGTTGTACGGCCTTCGAGACGATCAACACTTGTAATCTTAAGATCCGGTGAGCAAACTGAAATGTCACTTAGTGTGACTCTAGTACTCACTTATAGAACTTGGTTGGTGCGGCGACGTTTAGTTGGCTTGCTGGCTTTAGGCTCGTCGATCTTCTCATGCTGGCCATCAGCCTCGGCGGTGGTATTGATTAGGAACCTCGCAGCAAAGCGAGCCTTGGAGGGAGGAAGGTCGACCGGAGTGTAGACCCGCAGCACAACTAGTTCTTCCAAGGTTGCGGTGAAAAACGAAGTTGGAACTTTACGACGCAAGACCTTGTGCGAGACCGTAAACTAGACGCAAGCAAGCGAGCCACGCAGGAACCGAGTGTAGTTAGTAGGAATGATAGGGTGCTAGTTGCCTTCCATGAAAGCCGGGATTGGGTTGGCCTGACATGATCTGGCGATGGCGTTGTGCGGACAGACCATGTCTTCCGGCGCGGGCCAATACTGCGTACAGAAGCCTGGTAGCTTGCATCTCCAAATCGAGGACTTCATGTATGACGAATTCAGTTGTTGAATGACTATATTTGCAACAGTAAAGACATATACTCAACTGGTTGAGCATCGGCCTCCTCCGACTCAGGGGCTGAGAAAAGTCGTCAGGTGAGGCACCGTCACGAAGTTAACAAAATGATGTTAACACGAGCTACAAACAATAGAGCATAGAGCAGCTTGCCTTGAATAATGTATGCGTGATCTTGATATAAGGAGTGTCGTTACTGGTAACCATCATACCGGCTTGGTCAGGATACGGCGTGACCTACGGCAAAAGGGCTTTGAGATGGTCGGTAGCGGGTGTTGATGCGGCCGCCCTGCAACGTGCTTTTGGTTGAAGACGCAAGACTAGAGCAGTTGAATAATGAAACGAAGAGTGCCTGGGAGAGGGAAAGAGCTGGTGAGTGTGTACATAGTGTATCACGCCCCGAATCTCACCAGCTCGCCAGCTCGTCAAGCCAGTACTACTACATCGTGAATGTTACACGACGACTCAGATTCTTCCGCTTATTGTTGCAAATTGTTGATTTCTGTTGCATTTTCGAGGGGTTCCAGTAATCATCCGATTTAAAATGTATATTTGAGCCATTAGAGACACTGCTCGGTGCATGGCTGCCCTTCGACGCACAGAGGGCACATCAGCCTCAACTACGACACCAACCCGTGCGATAAGGACAAGCTGGAGCACAGCCACCAGGGGTTCACATACAAGTTCCCCCTGTCGTGAGTCCATTCTGTCTTGCATAGCGATTGATTCAGATTGGTCCCCGCACTAGAATGCCACAACGCCGGGTGTGGTTTATAGACGCCGAACGATCGTGGGCCAAATCACATGGCTCACCGAACAAAGGAACAATAAGGCTGGCAACTAAATACAAATAAACACGATGAAATTTTCAGACGCATTATGGGCAGGGTGAGTGACCTTGGAGTAGGGATCAACATGGTAGGTCCGGTAGCCTTCGTGGAGATTACGGGGGTAGTTACATAAGCTCCGGAAGGCTCCGGTGGTATTTCAAATTCACCGCCTGGTAGACGGTTCGGCTCGGTGCTTTTACGGTGCCCCACGGTGGACCGTGAATATGAGTCATAAATACAAAATAAGGATATAAAGATTCTAAATTAATGAAATGCAGATCTACATTGCTTCTGAAACAACGGATGCAATCTGGTCGATATCTGGAAGTAAAGGGGTGTCATACCAAGATCCAAGCGCCATCTTGACTTCGAATGTGTGCGAAGACATGTTATGCTGTAAATGATTTATTGTCAAACGGCCAGCCGAGAAGGCCCGTTCAACATCCACCGAGGTCGCTTCGCAGAAATATAAGGTAAATACTTGAGGCCCACTTAAGAAATGAACGTTCCAGGGGCTGTGAGATAATTGAGCGCAAAGCGAGCCAAGCGCGGCGTCGATTCCAGCATAACTGACCAATATGGCAATAATCCACCATAGCCTGCGAGTGAAACAACATCCTCTTCGAGATAGGATTCGATTGAATCCTTGTTAGTGTGTATTGACACAGTCGATGGCCGAATCCAGCGATTTGGGGCCTGCAGAGTGGAAGTTACAGTAAACAAGTGTTGTACAAGCTCTATGTAGCGACAACTAACCTTCCCAGTCAGCTTTTCAGGCACCGTGGGCTTCGATTCTGTTGTCTGGTTGACAATGTGAAACCGAGCGCACACCATCTGACAAATTCTTTCTACAGATTGGCTTGTATAGTGTTTGCGAAGCCAGCTTAACTTGACGTCGGGGCACATGACTGAAAGAAAAAAAGCAATCCCTGTAATTGAGCGCATATATCCCAACAATACATTGGACTTACCAAGCGCAATAAAGTAGACTTCGCATATACTCATGTTACCCATATACTTATCGTAGACATTCAGCGCAGCCTGAGCGCCAACTCGAGTTATAGGGCTTATATCCGAGCTATCTCTCATCAACTCAATAGTTTCTTTAAGCTCCACCAGTTTGGGCAGAGTTTCGTGGACCAAGGGAATGCTCCCTGCAGAAAAGTGCCGAGTCGGAACTTCAAATACCTATATATATGCATTGTAATTACTCATGCGAACTATCTGGAGAATTAATACTCACTTCAAGTGCTTCGTTTAACTCTTCAGCAAGCGGCTACTGCTTTTCCTTTAAACTGAACCGCTGAAGCTTCAGGTCAGGCTGGGCAGTGAGCCATTGAATTGGCTGTCGAAAGTGGATATGGTCATCCAACGCGTGTCGATCAGAGCCCCACCGCGTTGGTACACGCCGGGAGAGTGCCTTTCGCCCTGACTCTTTCAGGATAGGGAAAAGTGAGATCGCTTCGTGAAAACTTATTGTGAGCGACGTGGACTCGTCTACACGTCGAGCTAGGCCAGCAACCTATTACAGAACTCATTCAAAACAACTCAAATAAAATGACCAGTCAACCTACCTTAGGCATGATGTCTTGAGCGCTCTGGAGCTCCTGTTTAGTCGGAGCGATCTTGTAGCGAACATACAGCTGATCGATTGCCTTTACGACACTTTCCTGAGCTACTACCGTATCGTGTTCAAATTCAGAATCGTCAATCTCTGCCGAATTGGGCGAATCAAGCTCTTCACTCTCAGCGGACGTCTCAGCCTGCTGGACATGTGAGAACTCTTGTATTGCCTTTGAAGATGATTTATCTGATTCTTCTATCTTTGTGCGATATAACACTTGTTTCGTCCGCTTGGATGGCCGGGAGAAAGGCAGCATGAAACCCTGCAAAATTTGGATATTATTTGCTGTTTCTTGACGTCCCAAAAACAGAATTTAATCGACTTACCTTAGCCATAAGATTGAGTATATGCGCAAGACACCGCACATACGATCGTTCCCCGAAGAATCCCTCAATCTTTTCTTGGAGATGACGAACCATAGGGGCTGTATGCCGCAGCCTGCGGAGGCATACAGCCCAGTCTTAGACGCAGGACGATGTGCCACAGGGGCGCGCCACACCATCTTCTTTTAGGACGACCACGTGCCGCTCGTTCTCTCCTCCTCGACCACAACTCGTCGTGTTCGAACGCCCGCCCCTCTGTCGTTTCGTCCCACCCACCATCCCTTCTTGATCGACTACCGTCGCCCGTTGGCCGCCCGACCCGCGAGTTCGCTCGCGTCTCGGCGCCCCGGTTTTCCCCCGTCGCTTCGCTCCGGGTCCCCCAGCCTCTTCCGGTTGGGCGGTGGTAGTTCCCCCTAACACTCGTATTATGTTATTATCCATTCTGTATTTAACTATCATCAATACATCTCGCGCACGCCATTCCTTGGCCGTTGTGTTCATCCCTACCCAATCATGCGCCTTATTGGCACTCCGAGAGGCCAGAGCCTAAGATGGTAAGATTGTTGGATGCGTTATCGAGTGTTGCTGCAAGGATCTGATTCTTGTTAATATATGTACCCATTTCGATCAGATGAGTATCCTCATACCTTGTTCTCAAGCGCATAGCGGCGAAGCGACGAAGCAACTTCATTGGCCAGGTACTCGCCAGTGTGAGCAGACGTTAACCTGATGGCAGCGAGTTAGCTGTCTGAATATATATATATATGCGGAGTTTGCAGTTATATACCTTATGAACTCCAGGATGCACCGATGTATTTTCGCTTTATCAAATCATACAACAACTAGTCCCAAGTACGACTCAGAAATAGGGCTTGTCCATCCATCGATTGCTAGATGAACTGCGGAAGGTATGCTCTGTTGATTTATTCAGCAGGCAGACCAAGGGATGCATATTAAGACAAAGACGTACCTGAAAGTATGCACGTATATGTGGCGCATAATTGGCATGTATAACCCGAACGTCTCGAGAAAGGGTTGGAGAGGAAGGTAGTGTGGTGCCGGGGCGTAAATAATCAACTTCCATACGGTGGAATCTGTCGGTGAGCGAATCAAATGAACGGTGGGAGCTTGCACCCCAAAGCGCGAGTATGGCGCGATGTTTTGCCTCAGAATATGCTGGCCTCGAGGTCTCGGATGTGCCTGAATTATCGGCTGACGTAGCCAATCGCTTCGCGTCGCACTTATCCAGGCCTTCGCATAGCGGTGTGGTGCCATCGCCAGTCTTGGTTCGAGCTCGGTAATGAGGCTTATGCTCGGGATTATTGTATCGGCAAGTGAACTTGAACCACATTTGCTGAGGGATCGGGGGATCAACTTGACTGTCGTATATACGGCACAATTCGATTCTGTAGTGACCATAAGCTGTCGATCGCCAAGTTTCTTCTGCTGCTTCTACAATGCAGTAGCTGGTAAGTGAAATCCGTAGGAGCAAACGAAGAATGTGTATCTATTATCTCCTGGTCGGGATAGCTCCAAGCGGCCAGGTCGGAAAGGGCGTTCAATCCTTTACGCTTCTTTGCGACTGGCCATTCGCCAGGCGGTATAGTAGGTTTCAAGGGAACGGCAGACACATAATGCTTGATCTCGTCGCTGGGGGTGGTTAGGAGTCTACAGCATCGATTACAGGCCTTATATATACAGGAAGTAGGCTACGCGGCCGTACGAACGTCCTGGAACACTGTGGACCCGCTTACGGTGCTCTAAACCCACATGCTATCCCTCAGTGTTCGGCTAGCCACAAATAATGTGCGCCGGCGCTTATGTGAGTCAGCACCACGGCTTTCACCGGTATAACCGCACGGCTCACGGTATGGTACGGTGAATTTCCAATATCTCCCGGAAAGTTCCAGAACCGTACCGTGCTGGCACCGCACGGAGCCACCGTGAACCACCGGGACTTCGTCCACCGTGTTGGTCCCTACCTTGGAGCAAGGTGATGTGATCGGTTGACTAAGATCATCGGCTGTTTGCAAGCCGGTTTCCTGTTTGCAAACCGTAAGTGAGCACTGGTAAGTTACATGAAAACCGTTGCTTACGGAGCCCTAGCGCCCGGCGCCCAATCACGGTCTGCAGATCCTGCTATGAGATATCATTAGAACCTGATCAACGATCAGAGCTGGATAGGAACACGGCCGAACGCGATGATTATCTCTTCCCCTCACGACCGCCACGATGAGGCAGGTCTCTTTATAATCAATTAATAAATCTACCAACTCTCCTTATCCAGGTTGCCCCCGCGCGAACATGACAAACTTCTACTCCACCAGCTCGGCTCTCTAGCTCAGAAACGTCTCGCTAGAGGAGTCAAGCTAAACTCAACCGAGGCTACCGCATTGATAGCTTCTCAGCTGCACGAATACATTCGAGATGGGAACCATAGTGTGGCCGAGTTGATGCAGCTCGGGAAGAGGATGCTCGGTCGTCGCCACGTCTTGCCCAGCGTATCTACGGTGCTTCGTGAAATCCAAGTGGAAGGGACTTTTTTGGATGGGTGCGATCTCTCTCTCGGATCAATCCCCCAGACAATTAAGACCAAATCTTAGCGTGTTTCTCGTAACAGTTCATAGTCCCATCTGCTCCGACTCAGGCGATCTATCAGTGGCGCTTTATGGCTCATTCCTTCCAATTCCTAGTGAAGATCTCTTCCCACTTGAAGAAGCCTCCCTCTACTCTAGCGCTGCCGCTCCGGGAGCGGTTGTTGTGTGTGGTGAGCATGTCACCATCAACCAAGGTCGTCAACGTATCGAGTTGCGAGTCACAAACAAAGGAGATCGACCCATTCAAGTGCGTAAAACTAACCCAAGTAATTCAATCACCATGCTCACATTTATATAGGTTGGTTCTCACTACCACTTTATTGAGACAAATGCCAAACTCGACTTTGATCGAGGCAGGGCCTACGGAAAACGGTTAGATATCCCAGCCGGTACTGCTGTACGATTCGAACCAGGAGAATCTAAAACTGTGAAACTCGTGAACATCGGCGGTGCTCAGATCATCACGGGCGGCAACGCGCTTGCAAGCGGTATGTCTATATCCACCAGTGATCTTTGGTCTGGCTCATCGAATGAACGTACAATCAGGCAAGGTTGACTTGGGCCGCGTTGATTCAATCGTGGCTGGGCTCATCGAACGTGGTTTCTCCCACACACCCGAGCCGGAAAACAGGATGGTCGTCCCTCCAAAAACCATGTCGCGCGAGGAATATTCTGGGATGTTCGGTCCTACCACTGGTGACCGTGTTCGGTTGGGAGATACTGGCTTGTGGGTCGAAGTTGAGAAAGACCTTGTGAGCGGGGATTCAGGCTACGGAGACGAATGCAAGTTTGGTGGAGGTATGTCCAACTTCTCCCCTCCTGAAGGGACCTCCTTTTGATTCTGGACGGGCGTAGGCAAGGTCCTACGTGAAGGCATGGGTCAAGCCACCGGCCGCTCTCATAGAGATGCTCTTGATCTTGTCATTACCAATGCGCTCATCATCGATTGGACCGGGATCTACAAGGTATTTTCCGTTGATTTTCCTCAGCCATATTGAGGAGGCTGATGTCACTGTTGAAGGCCGACATTGGTGTGCGTAAAGGGAAAATCTGTGGAATAGGAAAGGCTGGAAATCCGGATGTGATGGATGGTGTAGACCCTGATATGGTCGTCGGCGGAAGCACAGAGGTCATTGCGGGAGAAAAGTTAATCGTCACTGCTGGAGCGCTCGACGCCCATGTTCACTATATTTGTCCACAACAATGGCCAGAGGTGTGTCGCTCGGATTGTTTCGCTACGTCTAGCTAATCTTGACAACCCGCAGGCTATCGCGAACGGTACTACGACTCTCATTGGAGGCGGCACTGGTCCCTCGGCTGGATCGAACGCTACAACCTGCACACCCTCGCCATTCTATATGCGCCAGATGCTGGCCGCAACTGACTCGGTCCCGATCAACTTCTTGTTTACCGGCAAAGGAAACGATTCCGGACCTGAAGCGTTGGAAGATATCATCAGAGCTGGCGCCGCAGGCTTGAAGTTGCACGAGGACTGGGGAGCAACACCAGCTGCTATCAAAAACTGTCTGGATGTGGCTGACAGATATGATATTCAGGTGAGTTCGGACTGGGCCTGGATGAAATGGTAGTGGTTGATGGGCACACAGGTTAATATCCACACCGATACTTTGAACGAAAGCGGCTTTGTGGAAAGTTAGTTTCCCCATTGCTCTAATTTGAGATTGGTGAAAGCTTACCTGCATGATAGCTACCATTGAAGCATTCGGCGGTCGTACGATACATACATACCACACCGAGGGTGCCGGCGGCGGGCACGCTCCCGATATTATCAAGGTGTGCGAATACGAAAACGTCCTTCCTTCTTCGACCAACCCCACTCGGCCATTCACCCGGAACACTCTGGATGAGCATCTGGACGTGTGTATTTGAACCCTTGCTTGATCGTTTCTGGTAGCTAACACTGGGTCCTCAGATGCTTATGGTCTGCCATCATCTCGATAAAAATATCCCCGAAGATCTGGCGTTTGCCGAATCCCGCATTCGAGCCGAAACAGTCGCGGCTGAGGACGTCTTGCATGATACGGGCGCGATCTCTATGATTTCGTCTGATTCGCAAGCCATGGGTCGTGTGGGCGAAGTCGTCTCGCGGACGTGGCGTACTGCCGCGAAGATGCGTGAAATGCGTGGACCTCTACGGGACGGACAGGACGAGCAGGACGAGGAAGGCAAGGATAACGTGCGGGTGAAGCGTTACGTGAGCAAATACACCATCAATCCGTCAGTTCATCCTTAAATATGGTAGGCAGGGAGGCTGACAGGAAGTAATTTTTAGGGCGATTACTCATGGAATCAGTCACTTGGTTGGGCAAGTTGCGGTTGGAAGGTTGGCAGACTTGGTGCTTTGGCGTCCAGAAAACTTTGGCGCCAAGCCGGAAATGGTCCTGAAGTCTGGCGTTATCGCATGGGCGCAAGTGAGTGATCGAGTTCCATGCATTGATATCCCTGGACTAAATAAATTTTACCAGATGGGAGATCCCAATGGATCAATCCCAACCGTTCAGCCTATTTACTCCCGGCCGATGTGGGGTTCACATCCTGGCTCTGCGGCACTGAACTCGGTGGCGTTTGTCTCGCAATTGTCCATTGATGAAGGCAAGATGCTCCAGTCTACATCTTCGTCTATCACTGATGCGGTTGGCCTAATTCGTAGGAGTTATCAAGTCTTACGGTCTCTCCAAGACTGCCGAGGCGGTGGTTGGCTGTCGAAAAGTGACGAAGAAGCATATGAAGTGGAATCATTCCTTGCCCAAGATGAATGTTAACCCCGATACATATGCAGTCCACGCGGATGAAGTTTTGGCAGATATTGCCCCAGCTGAGACCCTCCCGTTGTCAAGAGTTTACAACGCGTTTTAAACGAGCTCGATGCTAAAACCAAACGTGAAACAATCAATCAAATTTCTTTCATGAATTGACTATATGCATGATTTCATGCCGCTCGGCACTACGTGCTCTCCTGCTTAGCGTCGCAGTCCTTTCGCCATGAAGCTAGCCAATCTGCGACATCTTCGCGGGAGTTACTCAGCCACTTGGCATGTGCACGAATAGACTCCAGCGACTAGGAAACCATCAAGTGCGTTAGCGGATCTGAACGCAGGTTGAGGGACAGAACCATCTTACCTGGGCCAATACTAATTTGAACTTGGACGTATCCTTCCCTTCAAAGAACTTCTCGATATTCCGGGCATCTTCTTCGCTCGTAAAATCCTCAAACGCTCTCTTGACAAGATCGACAAATGTCATGTTGCCGCCTAGCCGACCATAAAGCTGTAATATATTTTGAATAACATGTACTGAGATCAGAGTGCATGCATCCAACCTTCGAGTAATTTTCTTTGAAGAATGTAGCCGCAAGGCGGCGGTTAGGAGAGAAGGATGATAGTCCCTATGAATCATGGCTTTCTTTTGAGTAGAAAGCGTGATATAGGAATCGACCACTCACAATAAAATAGTAGTATAAATCCTGGTCTTTAACCTGATGTTTCAAAAGGATTAGCTCGGCCAATTTTCAGGATGATTCATGTCGGGCGCTCACATCGGTTGCCATATGTTGTAGAGTCTCTTGTATAAGTATTTCGTCTTTGACCTTGGTCATAGCGAGCCTAGCATTCAGAACAATTCAGTCTGGAGACAGAAGGACAAGCAATTGGACGTACATAGCTGAAACCTTTGCCGATGGAGTTGGTGGTTCTGAAGCTATCTTTTTGACAGATGAAGAACTAAATGGCATGCTTAGACTAAAATGAGGCATAGACTAACTCTTTTGATCGCTTCATACTCTTTCCTTGTTCCATATTGCACCGAGACCCGGTAAGTAGTACGTTGAAGATTCACTGGTATAGTTTCTTCATCCCCCGTTTCCATAAACCTCTGGAACCGATTGCGCAGTTCCTTCACGACTCTGTTCAAATTTATTAAAAGGGTTGCATGAAGGATCTGTTTTAGAAATACCTACGATATGGTTGATGCTGAGGCACACTGTCTAATTCTGCAATTGTGCAACCATTAGCTTGAGCTTCAAACTCAATATTTTCACCGGACTCACGCGAGTGTCCGTAGTAGGTGGACATCTGGAGACTCATTGTCACTGTACTCGTATCCTAGGGCATCGACGACCGGCTTGAATAAGAACTTATATATGCAAGATTAGTGTTATCTATGTCTCGTACTAGAATCCACTCACCTCTCGGAACGCGCGGATGTCGTTCAAAACCTCAGCAGGTTGTTCCCACCAGACCTTTCACGTCTGTAAATGAGCGTAAATAAACCCGTTGGCACTAATGCTCACGCTTTCAATTGTATCAAGATGATCTGCAATAGTATTCCATACAAGATCTAATGCTCAAGGATGTGAAACGATGTTTTTGGTTTGCAAGTAAAATACTCACAGTCCATCTTCCCTCGCATTGCTAGCATAATCTCTAGACCTCCACTAGTTTTCCCATATCCTGCGCTCGCCAAAGCTGTAGCATCCGAAACAAGTCCAGCCCTATCTGACAAACTCAAAACACCACCGTCTCTTGATGCCTCTTTCCCAAGCCTCCGTAGATGCTCATTACTGTATGCGACTCGATAGACACCGAAGGCTCCTGCGTTGATTTTCCACGGCTTGGAAGTATCTAAGGGTATGAATGTCTCCCGTTCCGTCAATGTGAGGTTTTTGTCGATTGTTGGGCTTCCGGCTGAGTCCGGGACCATCAAGAATAGCGGCACATTCCAGATGGTTTTATTTTCATCTTCGGTCGCATCGCCGGTTGATAAAAAGCGATCCTGACGCACGTAGATACCTTCAGCCGCCTCGGTAACGGTCAGAAGCGGGAATCCGATTCGTGATACCCAGTTGTCAATGAATTGACTAATGTCCGTTCCAGTTACCTCGGCCATTGCTTCCCACAAATCCTTTGGATCGGCATTGGCATAAAGTCGCTTCTTCAGATATTTGGATGCTCCTAGCAAGAACGCCTCGTTTCCTACATAGTGGGATAGCATACGCAAAACTGATGCAGCCTTCGAGTATGACAAAGAATCAAACAGTTGAGTAGCAATTTTTGGGTCGGGAGAGTCAATGTTGATCGGATGAGAGGAGCGCTTCGCATCAAGCTCTAGAGCTAGGACGAGACTGTCGGAGAAGAAGTTCGTGTGAAGGTTCCATTCGGGAAATATTTCGTCAAGGACGATAACCTCGCCAACTATCGTCGCAAAGCCCTCCTTGAGCCATAGGGAGGACCACGTGTTCATTGTGACGATATCACCGAACCACATATGGGCACATTCGTGACTCTCGGTTGCAGCAACGTTCTGTTTGTCGTGCAGATTTGACCCTTTCTCGTCGTATAGTAGCGAGTTCGTACGACCTGTGATCAGACCCCAGTTTTCCATCGCTCCACTGTCGAAGTCATGCGCGACAAGGGTGTCAAGTTTAGATAGAGGGTACTCAATGTCGAATTTCCTTTCGTATATCGGGAGAACTTTGGCTTTAATCTCAAGAGCAAACTGTGTAACTAATTAGTTGGGGTGCCCATGTCATGAGCAAGAAAGGTCACCTGGGCTTGATGTATGATGTCACTTGTAGCTGTTATTTGATTAGCGTAACCAAGAGTCTTAAAGAAGATCTCTCACCATATATGCGCAACGGACGTTTCACGCCACTAAGTGGCGACACATATGATGATTCGAGGTGCCGAAAATGACCATTTGCGAATGCGACCAAATAAGATGACATCTGCAATGAGTTGTTAGATTCGATCACTACAATACAAAATGAAAAGTACCAAGGGGGTCGTGTTGAAATGTGTGATTTTCCAATCATCGATATTGGACACTTTATTGCGCAGATACGAGAGCGCTAGTTCTTGTTCTACGGAATACGAATGGGCGTCACTAAGAGGCAACTCCTCGAGGATGGACATGTTTGAGAGCGCAACTGTATCTTGGCGAGATACCATCGTTACGGAGTATGTGGCTTTAACGGAAGGCTCATCCCAACAGGGGAATGCACACCGCGCGCTGGTTGGTTCAAACTGCGTTAGTGCATATGGGCTAGATAGTGCGTTGAATTCGACCGGTCAGACGGGCATTGAGTACATATAGCATTAGCGTACCGAGTCGTGTCGTTATGTGGAGCGTAAGAAACATAGTATCCTAAACATTTTCAAGTCAGTGTCTCAAGTAGGGAGAGAGATTTCTCACCGGTCATACTGCCTGAAAGTTTTCCTTCATACGGGATGATAAGTTTGATGCGAGCATCATTAGCTATCGGGGCCTTGGGCTTGATGCAGATTTGCTCTGACTCTTCGTTGGCGGTCAAGGATGCTTTATTGTACATTGGTTGGCCATCGATGCAGAATGCAATATTCTTCTCGTCAATAGACAGCTTGGAAGAATTCAAGGTGATGGATGTAAGCTGGTCAACCAGAATATCGAGGCTGCGAAAGCATTGAGTTCAGGCCTGGGTGGTATATGTAGGCTTACTGAGCAATAGCTACTCCACTAAATGTGAGTTTTTTGAGATCGGTCAAAATGAAAAGCTGGCAGTGAGCGAGACCAACATCGCGCGGAAGATGAAAATTGTTCTCTGGAATGGAATAGTCAGTGTCCATAAGATCTTTCACAGCGGGAACTGGACGGCCGGATGGAGAGCTACGAGGTGCCTGGTCTAATATTTATGCTATGGGGATCAGCCGGGATGCCCTTGAGAGCATGTGGAGGAAGTCACACTCGCTATCAGACCATGCGTAAGAATCTACTCGTCCGAATCTTGTCGCCGATAATGGATGACTTCCCGTAAGCGCTAAAGCTATTCTAAGCTATTCTAAACCAATGCTAAACCACTCTAAAGCAGGTGACGTCATAATTTGCCGATATTAGATTTTGCCGAAAATTCAGCCAGCTCGCTCTTTTGCGCATTCACCGGTCGTTTATTCATATATGGAATGTAAAATACATATGTCCGAGCAGCGCAATTGCGATGGTAAACTGTCGGCCCTCGTGGCGACGACCAGGGTCGATCGACGAGCCGGATCGATCTCAAAGGGACGACGCACCAGCTCAGTGTTCTTGACCTCGGTTGGCCTCAGACAACAGGCGAGTCAGCGATGTCAATATACGAACGGGGGACGGCCAGGGTCAATCGACGAGCCGGGTCGATCTCGAACTGGCCTGGGTTGGCCATAGGCAGCGGGGATGAACGTTTTAAAGTACAAAGGCGGGCGCCATGCACGGCGCAAGGCAACAGGAGTGGGAGTTTGTGCCAAGCTGAGAAAGAAAAGCGAGTAGAAAAAGGGTTTACGCACTGGACATTCCAACAGTATAACACACTCGCTGTCGACCAGAAATTGCTCATTCACAACTGCAAACAGAGCAGTCACGTAGGTAGAGTCAGTAAATGAGTGGCGCAGGAGCGAAGCGTACGAGATGTGCTTACAGCGAACAGTGCAGCTCAACAAAATATATTGCATGTCAACAAGGAGCTGGGAAACTGGAGCAAAACACAACGCACCGTTCACTTTGATATATCTACTACGCAAAAGATAGGGTTATGGAGCTGGGTAGGTGTTGTACCGTTGGTGGCGACGCCTATACGCAACATCGGCTGAGCACATTTGAGGCCACTTACCATGTTCCAATGACTCCCTAGCAGCAGTGACTGCCAACAGACGACTTGGGGATCCAGACGCGGGCCAATGTATCATGAGGGCAACAGCTCCATCCGAATGGTGTGCGAATGAGTTCGTGGTCAACTCTAAGTTAAGTTGAGTTGTGGGGCTGAGCCGCACGTGACTGATGACGACATCGGTGACATCATGAGTTTTTGTCTGCGCCCAACCACATCCACCAACCCAAAGGACGACCTGCCAATCCCCCAGTTTGACGAACGCGACAACTTTAATCGAACACAAGACACCGATCTCGTTACCTTAGATGGCCACAACAACAACTATAGGGGTGTTTCCCCATTGGTCACGCCACCCTCACCAGGTGGCAGCAATTCGTGGGCCTTTGACTCTTGGCGCCGTAAGTCAGAAACTTCTTTTAGAGGTGATAACTTAGTCACGATATTATCAAAATCAACATTTTGTGCTACGGACTACTGCGGAACATGCCACAGGCTTGGTAGGTGTGGGTTGCACAGTTCCAAACCTGGACGCTAATTTTTTTCATTTCCTGTTCAAGGTGGCATTTTACCTCGCCTATTGTGGGCTTCCGGAACGATGTGTAAGTGACATGCCTCGGCCCCAATTCATGTATGGACATTGCTTACCCGCCTGCTGTTTGCGGCCAATCTAGGTCAAGGATCCTGAGCTGGTGTGTCCGTTCGAGATCGACCCGGCTCGTCGATTGACCCTGGCCGTCCCCCGTTCGTATATTGACATCGCTGACTCGCCTGTTGTCTGAGGCCAACCGAGGTCAAGAACACTGAGCTGGTGCGTCGTCCCTTTGAGATCGATCCGGCTCGTCGATCGACCCTGGTCGTCGCCACGAGGGCCGACAGTTTACCATCGCAATTGCGCTGCTCGGACATATGTATTTTACATTCCATATATGAATAAACGACCGGTGAATGCGCAAAAGAGCGAGCTGGCTGAATTTTCGGCAAAATCTAATATCGGCAAATTATGACGTCACCTGCTTTAGAGTGGTTTAGCATTGGTTTAGAATAGCTTAGAATAGCTTTAGCGCTTACGGGAAGTCATCCAATATATCCTGATGTAGAATATCGACCAGCGGTATAAAAGTATCGGTATTTTGGATATCATGAAACATCCTACTTTGGGTGAGTGAAGCGCATTCGAAGTCTCGGTTTATTGTAAATTACGGCGGGGTTCCCGGCTTGATCCGCCATAGTACACGTGCTACTCTAAGCACCTGAAGCGCTTTGAATTTGACTCTGGACATCCCAATACCGTTGTGGATAGAACATTTATGGATCACGACACTGCTTATCACAGATGCGGACGCGTCCATGGCGCTGACATGACAAGCCGTATCATATGACTTATTAGACAGCACAAAACAATAAGGGTCTGATGTTATTTGCTTAAAGAGTGTGATCCGTAACGTATGGATAGTCACACCTTGGACTTAGTCACCTGGGGTGCCTCTAGTCATACGCTCCTTTTTCGTACGGGCTTCACGCTTTCAGTCCGTCATATAACTACGACCTTGTCCGCAAATTGATCCGCCTAGTCAACAACCAATTAGCCATCCGCGGATAGAAAAGCACAATCCAGACATACAATGCACTCGGAAACGTATAGCTGTTTTGTTGTGGACAGTGCTTCATTATTTATAAAAATTACTCGATCGTATATGTACTCACCTTGGGGGCCTGATGACGAGAGCTATTCTGAGACTGGGAAATTTTTTCGGCACTAGTACCAGTTATTTGGATGAAATCTTCGACTTCTGTTTCGCTCCCTGCTTCTGATACCTCGTCTTCGTCGACTTTCTTATTGTGCTCCAGGAATTCGTCCCTATTAGTTTATAAAATTAGCGGGATGAGTAGGGTCATATATAGTACTCACAGTATATATCTGTTCAGACGCCTATAAGTATTTATGCCATCAGCCCGCTGAGGATCGCCCAGCCCTTGTATAAAAGCCTATGTCTAGTTCATCATCATGAGATAATGACGGGACAGTGGTTTCCAACTGACGTTTGTGAATTTTCCTCCTTGACCATCTTCGTGAGCTAATTGGCTCTCATCACAGGCACACCATGATATCTGCCGACTTCGCTCTCAGATCTTTATCGTGTGACACAGCATACACCAACATACCACTTCACAATGCTCACTGAACGCTTTGAATTCTGTCTGTCCAACATCTGCAACGGCTGGAATGACCTGAGGACCAGCTCGTTCCAGAGCTTTAGTAGGACGTGAGTCTCCCAATCCAATCTTGACCGGAAGGTCTGCCCAGAACAGAACTGTAAGCACTTATATATACTATCATCATGTATTGAATCCCGACCTAGAAAATTTCCACGCGGAATGTAAAGATCACTCGGTTTGATATTTCCACTGGGTTGCGAAAAATGGCGTGCAAAGAGATGTCGCCCTCTTAAAGTGCTCATGTCACGAAATTCAGGTGTTGATTCTGTGATCGATATCATTCTTTGTTGGCTCTTCCTTCATAACCGTAATCGAACTTACTAGTCAGTCCTCCGCTATGGCAACACTTGTTATATTGGGATGTTCATGCCTTTTCAGCTTCGTTTTTGTGACTCACTTACATCAAATATGACCTGGATCATCTCATATCAGTTTGGGGTATTCTTTGGAAGTCTTGATAGACGTACTGTAAGTTTAGTGCCATCTGCCAAGCCATCAACTAGATGTTTGTTGATCTCCTGCACACGAACGGTTATTTCCAAAACGATGTCATGGTCGGTTTTACTTACTGCATCTAATAGTACTGTACTTTTGTCTGGGACCTGCCGGGGATTTGTCTTGTGCTGTTCAGTAAAAGGTACGTATGACAAATAGTCTCTTGGCACGATGCCTGATGTTCGACGTGGATAACTTGGGGAAGTCATAATCAGAATTAATCCGACTAACCTTCCTCGGCCCAGCCCTCATCTCCGAATTTCAAGCCATGCCCAGCAACTAGAAACATGTCGTGATTCAGTTATTGCCAGAGCAGGACGATTACTGGCTCACAGAACAGGAATCGACGAGAGCCCACACCAGTATCTTCTGTCAGCCACTTTATACCTTTCTCCTGACGATGACACTATAAACCTAGCGAACTCAAAGCACTCAAAAACAACAACATACTATGTTCTCCTTATTCGGCCACCGGTCGTCTTTGGCGTTGCTTTGATTAACTAGATCTGCTAAAACACGAATACATCTGGGTGGGTAACGAAATTTCGATTCTACGTGCAAAATGTGCGTGGTGTTAACTTTGCTAGCAAATGACGCTAATTTAAGCTTATTACCAAGCATGTCGACGATGCTATATGCATCCACATAGGTAGCGGGTAAAGCATCATTTGATAGACCATAATTGATAGCGATCTAGCCATGATTTCAACCAAGCTATATGTTCCAATTCAAGAATTGGTAGGTATACTGCAGACCTACCACTAGTGCTTTCAATGTTATGAGTGCTGTGCCCATCTCCGGGTATTCCCTTCCAGGATAATTCCACTCATCGTTGGAAAATCTGTCGATGAACCGGATCCTCTTGTCTGGTTGTGGAGGCGGAGGCTCGAGATGCAAACTCGACATCAGGCTATCGGCAGTGCGAGTTTGAGGGGCTGGTGACGCATCTGGTTGTAGAGATGAGTCGGGCGTAGGGGATCTTATAGCGGGCGAAGATGGAGGCGCGTAGGTTTCGAATGACTTGAAACCTGGTTGTGATACCGTTTTGTTGGCCATCCCACGAGTTCGCGCCTGAGCAGCAGAATCTACCGGCGTCGCTGGTGAAAAACCAGGCTAAGGTCGCGATAGTTATTATAGAGGGCCTTACCGCAGGTATTAGTAGACCCAGCCTTCGACATTGTGAAATTGGGTTTTCTGTTAGATCGTTCGTGATGCGTTTTTCGTCAAACTAAGGGGGGGGGGGGGATAAATAGACCTAGAAGCCGCACACAACACCCAACTCATGTTCATGCCAAGGCAAGGGGCAAACCTCTTAAATACAGATTGGGGCATCTGAGATATATCCCCCGCATCACATGAGAGGCATTTAGCCACGCGAAAAGTGCGAGTCTCGGTCAGAATAGCCATGGGTGAGCACGAGGAGATAGCGACGTCTATAGTGTGCGTCATATGCAAGATAGGAGTTCGAATCGGCCCCAGACATTTGTGATAATCATCTTTTCATTGGCGTGGCGGCTAGAGATAAGATCTTTATTATACATGTTTGACGAACGTGAAAGCGGGATGATCGTGGGCGTATTTGACTTCACGACCAACCAAGTTACCTCGCGTGAAAATGTTTTTGACCGAGACTCACCGACAGTCGATGGGACGGAGCTCCTATGAATATAGGTATAATTTCAGCCCATGAGAGTCGTGACAAAGAGCTCCCTGTTCTGATTTATGGTTTGATCGACATGCTAGACCGGGCAGAATCCCATTATGAGGTGAAGCCTGGACAGGTTTTGGTGATATCATCTCTACGACTCATCGTTATGCGAGCAACATCATTGGCTGCTTGATTAGAGACAGGTGGGGGAGCCATCTTCGCGGTATAGCCTCGTTGTAAAAGCACACTGCGTTATCACACTTGTTCAGCACCAGCGTGTAGAGACTCAATGGTTCTGACAGATTGGGCGATGAAATTCCTCGGATTTCCAAATGAAAGAGTGAAAGGAGTGATTAGCCGACATTTGTATCACAGTTGCATACACCTTACTCCTATCGTAAGCTAAATGATACGATTACTACTAATCACCCACCAAATTCCACGACTTCTTGCCACGTAGTACCGTACACGAGTATTTAGTTAAATCTTAGATGCAAGTATCAGGAGAGATTTTACTGATTAAAGCAATGGCTTTGGATGCAGGCCTGAGGCCATTTCACTCATGATTGTCAAGTAACATGAGTCTTCGCTAGCCTGTGGACATTGCCGGCTTGGCTTGCATTCTTCTGTCGTGTGTACCTTTGATATGATCGCGATTACGGATGATTTGTGTGAAATGAATGCTGGTTGGGCTGTAGACTGTATTAGCATCATTCGATGATATTCTCCGGTTTCTCAGCATTGCTTGTTCCCTGAATCAATCACTCTTGCGGCCCTGTCGCGGGTGGCCGGAATTGTAGCTCAATTTCAAGATCTCTGTACATGTATGCGCTTCTATCTCCGATCACGCGCAAACGCATAGGTTATATTACCTTGTTATGATAGCCTCGTCTCTGGTCAGCATTTTCGAGCCCATAGGATTCGAAATCAACGCCAAACATGTGATAGTGCACTCTTTTGTATCCATCAACCATTTTGATATCCAACAGCCTGGAGAAATCGCCTACGGTGGTCAAACAAACATTCATGCTCGTGTCAATTAAACCCCAGTCTCAAATGCCCCATAACACCGACGGTGACATATTGTGTCGAGCCGTCAGGTAATCTCGTGCGCGAGGATAATGTGTGTCGGTTGAATGACGTGCTGAACAATGCTTTTGTGATCTCAGAACGCACGGTTTTCGGCGTGTTGATTCCCGATTAGGTAGATGAACCGCATTGCCGAGTCGTGTATCGAATCCGGATATAGAAGTTGAGATGACGCATGATTTGGAGTTTGGGCAGGCGGTGTCGTCAACATAGAGACAGAGCCAGGACGACCGGCGCAACCAACTAGCTCGAATAGACGTCTCTAGGGACATATGTGGCATTGTCCGACGCAAAACGGCAGCACAAAAGGAGAGCACCGCCTGGAGGCAAAGTCACATGACTTTGTGATGGCACAGCCACAATGTGCGCGTGGGCTCCTTGCCGGATATGGGCATGAATAGGCCTTCTGCCACGAAACGGCCACCTGGAGCCTGCGTCTCGCCATCACCACCGTCAACGGCGACGACACTTTCGACAGCGAGCTACGATATTCGGCAGCATCCCACAGACATACACTTTACGAAATAGAACTCGCCACTAGTCGGAATGGCAGGGATCATGCTCCGTTCGCTTAGCAACCCGCGCACGCCCCTGCCATTCATCGGCGACCCCCTTTCCGTGTCGGCGGCGATGGGATGTCCGGCGTGGTCGCATCCTGGTACGTCTCCTATTTTTGTTTTATTTTTTGGGGCCGCCCCCACCGCCCTCACCGCCGCTGACTCATCCGATGCAAATTTTCCCCGCTCATTCAGGTCCCGAGGAGCGCACGAATCCATCTTTGGGTGGTGCCGGAAAGACGAAGCATACCCCCGAGTCGCACCGCGCGAGTCCGTATCCGCCCTTGGCCCGCTCATCGTCTGGCTACGGTTCGGCTGCGGGCTTGAAGCGCTTGGCGGCTGTCACGCGGAGCCAGTCCCAGACGTCGCAGAGCCTTCGTCGGACGGCGTCGCTCCAGGGTGGAGATAGTCTTGCGGCGCTGCAAGAGTCGTGTCGCAATACCCAGTTACCGAAGCAGCCGCCCCCACCCCCTCGGCGGCACTCACGCCCAGGGTCCAATGCTCGGGCGCTCAGACCGGCCCCGACGCTTGTCAATCTCGACTTGTTGGTGTGTCCCCCGCCTGCGCCTCCACCGAGATCGGACATCCGAATCCACTTTCCCACACCTCCCCAGCCCCCGCCCCCGGTCCGTCAGCCACCACCTTCACAGCCACTTCGTCGTCGGTCGTCGCTTGCGCCGGCCGAGACGGCCCCAGCGGCCATGGTGATGCGTGTTGGTGGCAGTATTGCGTTACCTAGTCCCCCGCTCGCGATGATGGGCAAGAAGAAACGCGAATCCCTCGCCCAACGTACCCTCCGTCGAACATTCGAACGCACCCCGCGAGGAGCCCAAGTCAAAGTCCTAGGCGCACACGCAGCCGTACGCATGATGATCGCCATGAACGAGAACGAAGAGGCGGACGAGGCTGCAGTGGCTGCCAGCGTCGTGGTCGTGGACGAGGACGAGTGCATGGCCGACGCGGACGCGTGGGTCGAGTTAAATGAGTCTCCTATCTCGCCCATCACCGACTCTTCCAGTTCGCTCTTGCCTCTCTCGGTCGGGCACGCGCTGCCAGTCCGCGAATCGCCTTCACCCATTTTGGTCGAAGCGCCGCTTGCGAGTCATATCCCCCAGTCGGATGACATGGAATGGTCCATGATCGATGAGAACGAGTGTCGGGCTGGATGATTCGAATGCGCGTGGTTATGGTTCGGTCCAAGGCTATGTCTATGCTTTCCCTTTTATGGTTCAAGTTCTATGCTCTCCCTCTCGTATCTTCCCCCTATTGGTCGCTTCGGACGTCGGCGGCCCGCCTATTCTCGTCTGTCTATTCTCCGGCCTTGACTCGACATTTTCTCTTCTACCCGTTCCGCTCCGTTTATCTCTCGAATCGCAAACTAAACCCATACCCAACCCCATCAACTTACAGGAATCCGTGCAATTTCCCATTTTCCCATTTTTCGTATATAACTCGTTTCCGCGTGTGTGTTTGTGCTACCATCCTCCCTACCCTCAAGCTCTAGGCCCTAAACCTCCAAAGCTTTTTGTTGTGTATCCATACGGTATATGTTTTGTATGTCCCATGTGACAAACCCCAAGAGACTCGTTTCTGGCGCGCCTGTCGGTGTGCTGTCCAACCACAACTGTTTGGTGTGATCGTGAGACGTGTGTGATCATGGTTTGGGTGCGTTTGGGAATCGGCGGTCTCGTGGCTTGCGTGGGGGTGGCGGGGGAGGTGGCGTTCAAGTGGCGGGTGGCTACGCGACGACATACCAATATTCCATCTTGATTCTAGGGCAATTCCTCAGATACTTGTTTCATCTAATGTATAGGAACAAAGCTGCCTATTTCTTGCGGTTGGCACACTTGTGTAACTAATGGGAACTGATCCTGAATCCTGTTCCATCCAATAGGGTACAACGATGATTATGAAGTGAAAGGTATCTCCCTATGTGAACTACATTAGTTAATTCACAGGTAACGGCATTAGTGGCGGGTGGCCACAATGCCGCTAAGCCCATCATTCTTGCGATTTATAAGATATTTTGATGGCTTTATGCCTTGATGTCAATGCTTTGCTCACAGGGACTATCAAAAATGCCGGCTTATGCGAATATAGCTATTCAAGTCCGATACATTTCGGACACCCCGACGCTATATAACCTGATGCTACGGCGAATCTTTTCTTGACTGCCAATCCTGTCCTCATCAGTTCTTCGCAGATCTCTCGATGTGTATCATTGCTGTCAGAAAAATTCTGGGGTGCTATACCGATGGTTCTCAAATTACCCTTTGGGTTCCGGAATACTACGCCGTCAATCATGTCGATAGCATCGATTGCGCCACGTGGTGAGCAATTGTCAAAGGCTATATAAGAGGTTAGGCCACGCTGGTACCTAGCTTACCCTCTTTAATCCAGTGTTCATCCATCTTCTACAATGTCAGGTCTCTCCCTTGGTGAAATTTCGGGCGTAGTCGATCACAAAGACTTTGGATCAAGTAGTAAAGGAGACTTAATCCTTCGTTCAGTCGACAATGTCGATTTTCGGGTCCACACTGTCCTCATAGCTCTCGCTTCGCCAACTTTTGCTGATATGTTGACTCTCGGCAAACAACAGCCCTACGTAAACGTTGGCGAAACATCGGAGTTGCTTGAGCTTATGCTCTCCTTTATTTATCCCAGGCCAGCCCCGCGTATTACATCGTTTGAAACCCTCGAAAAAGCGATTCATATGGCGGACAAATATCAGCTTGTTGGAATGAAGTCATATTTGCGCAAGGAGTTGACTGTGCACGGGTCCCCAGTGTCAGCCTTCTCAGAGCCCTTTGCGGCCCTTGCAGTCGCGTCGGCGCATGGCTTTATCGAAGAAGCCGCACTCGCATCTTCGCTGGTCTCACAGCAATTTGATATCCGTCGGGTCGACGACTGGATGCAACTCGCGTCAGCCATCCCGTCGAGTGCTCATGTGCTTAAGCTGGTTGGACTTCCGTCGGCTCGTATGGCTATCCTGGTCGATGTCCTGTTTCGCTATAACCAGAGTCCAATGCTATTTGAGCCTCGTGACGATTACTACCGGAGGTGTACTGACTGTAGATCAAAACCGTCAGGTGCGGCACGCTATACTCCGGCCGAGTGGCAAACTCGTTGGGCGTTCTGGGCGTTCCAGGAGCTGTCGAATCATTCTATTTCCGAATGCGAGTCAGTGTTTAAGCAAGATTTTCTCAGGAACGCAATCTACAAAGGCCCGAATCCGATACCAAAGGCGGCCTGCGGATGCCAGGATATGCTATTTGCCCCAAACAGTGATTTTGATTCTTGGGCTGAGCGTGTACACAACATACTAGTTGATCGTTTAAAAGATTTGGACAAGTTTGAGAGTATCGTTTGATTCCGATGTAGGGTACTTGGAAAGTTGTACGAGCTTTGGATATTTTCTAATGGTGCATATATCCTCAAACAAGCCCGGATCCCATCGAAAAGTAACATTGCTTATACAAAGTCACTCTAATGATCAGCAGTGAGGCGCATAACGAGGTCAGTAGCTAGGCTGTGGTAGTACTGGGCTCAAGCCTAAGCCGGGCCTCTCGATCAGTTACCTTCGCTGGCCGCCGGTAACACTCATTTCAACATGCTGTGATGGACTCTTCGCGCCGCAGAAAGATACCACGTCTCAAGTATAGAATATTATATGCGCAAGGAGCTCTTCATGAATTGTCGTGAGCCGTGGTGCACCGCCTTACCCCGCACCAATATAGGGGCTATTTACTATTTCTGGTAGTGCATTTACTCTGTATCTGGTTCGATTCCCTGTTATTTCCTTTTACATGCGGTTATGCTTATGTATTGTGCTTTGATTGTATGCTATGGATGAATACATATAGACAAGGGTTTCGTACCTGCTCTACAGGTCGAAATACCTTCGCATCCCCCTCACTCTATCTGTCGGTTTAAGTACGATCCCTCCTACGGGTCGTAGCATGAATGGATGACCCATGTCCGCATCGGCAGGTCCAATGCCCGGCCTCACTATTGCTTTGATTATGATAATAAGCTGTGTTGAAAATAAATATTCTCGATAGCTTCTCCCTTAGCGTGTATGCAGTGGAAGAATGAATCGTGTTACACCTTACGAACGTCGCGTGAATCTCGACCGGAACCGGAACCAACGTTCTTCTCTTGCCACTGCGGTGTGCAACATTTCCTAACGACCAAATCTCTAGAACCGATGATTGTGATGAGATACAGCGCGAATAGCGTGGGTTACTATAGCTGAAGTTGTTAGAATCGGGGCGATGGGCGGTAACCGCCGAAGGACTGGCGGCGTGTCAAGACGGCGCGGAAGGTCGAGTGGACGACGGACAAGGCCTGAGATGAGCAGACGAGCGATGAGGGAGTAAAATTGGCGTTAGATACCGTGGGGGAAGTACATAGCATCGCGTAAGGCGAGCATATAAGATAGAACGTAAGACAAATCACGGATCAAATACCGGTCCACGAATATACAAGCGAACGTGGGCGAGCGGAAGCAGGAGTAGTAGAAGCAATAAAATAGGTCTTCGAATAGTGAAAGGGATATGAAAGAAAGGCCGGGAGCCAATAGTCGAAGATAACGGGACGGCGGGCGAGCCGCATGGGCGGCGGAGAAGCGCATACATCCGCCATGGGTGATTTGACGTGTGCGTGGGACCTCAAGCAATGTTCTCTAATGCGTTCGAGCCGACAGGCACGAGAGAGGGCAAAGGAGGAGTGAGCACGAGTCAGGGCGCGAGAGTGCGGGTGGAGGTGGCTGCTGGGCAGTTCGGTGTTACTGGTCGTAACAAAAGTCACGTGGTAGGCAGATTTGCATAATCCGCACTTTTCTTGGCATGAGCGCGTTACGCGCTACCTATTATCAACAATGCCGGCTGTTTACAGAGCCTGATTTCAACCAGCCTCAACTCTTACCTCCACATTAGTAATCCCCTGTGACTTGACAAATTGTGCGGCAAAGCGACGAACGAATATGTCCAGAAGCTCGTAGCCCCACTCATGGATATAAATCGATCCAACCACTGTCTCCCTCCGTTAGCCCCCAGTTATTCCATCACACCAATCTTTGTGAAGATGTCGCCTATCAAACGCGTTGCAGTTATTGGCGCAACCGGTTTCGTAGGGTTTCCCATTTCAAACGCGCTGTTGGACACGAATACGTTTGATGTGGTTGTCGTCGTACGAACTGTGTCTGTAAGTCTTTTTTGTCAGTTGCTCTTGAGGAGTTTATAACATGCCGCATTTAATGTTTCATTCAGGTTGGATCGCCACGCATTCAAGAATTGAAGAGCAAAGGTGCAGAAGTGCATGGTGTAGCATATGACAACGAAACACAACTTGTCGAAGCCCTTCAGGGAGTTGATGCAGTTGTGTCGACTCTGACTGCGAGATCGATCGAAGCACAGGTCGGTTCTAGGACATATTAAACTTACCAAAGAGATGCTCACTGAGGCGCATCTACACAGGCACCACTTGTCAGGGCTTGTGCAGCTAGTGGAGTAAAACTCTTCTTCCCTAGTGAATTTGCTTTGGTGAGTCCCTCGATTCAACAAATCTATACTTTCAACTTGAATAATGTCTAGGAACTAGCTACGGATGACATATCGGATGCATCAGTGCACAAAAAGAGAATAGCAGCGATGGCCAAGGAGCACGGTCTTGCGGTTGTGCGACTGTTCAACGGGTTTTTCCCGGAGTGGTACATCGCAGATAAGTGCGCATGATTCAGCTGATGATATGAAGGAGTCTGCTCAACCGCGGGGCCTAGGTTTTCGAGTGTCTACGGGTTCAGACCCAAGGAGAATAAAATAGATATTTACGGATCGGGCGACGAAAAAAACTCTTGGACAAGCATATATGATGTTGCCCGGTAATAGCGCTAGATAGAACGACTAGAAATGTCACTGACGTGCTGCATATATAGGTTTGTCACTTATATCTTGGGGCACACACCCATGGAACAACTCGCGAATAGAGACCTTCGTATTGAAGGGGACGCCAAGTCGTTTAACGAATTCGTAAAACTATGGGAAGATAAGCACAAGGCACGAGCTCACCTAGCTCACTCCTACCTATCACACTAATCTTGGTCTTAGGTTAAGCTGGAGGTCACGTACAAGCCACTTGCAGAGCTAGATGAAAAAGCTGCTAGGGATCCGTCTGATCATGGAGCCTCTATTGGAAGAGAAATGTTCTCGGGTCGTGCAGCAAAGGGCCCGTTGGCGAATGAGCTATTTCCTGATTGGAGCCCTAAATCGTTGCAGGAAGCCATCTAGATATCGAGGCGAAGGTAGCTGAATGTAAATATGAACTTGCTTTCTAGGACTTAAGTACTTGAAGCGACTTTGCCTCGTGTCCTAATTGACCACACCATTAGTGAGAATCGTCTTCCGACAAAGCTATAAGCGATTCAGAGGGGCTTATTTCGTAATCTGACTGATTCACGACCATAAATTTCAAAAACATAGAAAGTCTCTACTGACGGTCATAAATATCGTTGCGCTACTTCTGAGACACAAACTTTGCAACAAGATCAACGAATTCTTGCGGCCTAGCAGACTAATGATTAGTAACAAAGGCAGAAAAAACGGTTGTCGCACATACTTTTCGGCGTGAACTGATTGGATTCCCCATAAGGTCCGGTCAGTGGAAGCCCCTGTATATGTGAGAATCATGAGCTCACCCCAGTGACCAGCATCTAGAACCTCCAATCGCATATTAGGGAAATATTGTTCCATTACAGGTGTGTTTCGGCGGTTGATATACCTAAATCACGCAATTGGTTTGGTGTTTGGATGCTAAAAAGAACTGGGATACGTACTTGCTCTTTGCCCCCTTAACGAACAGGGTCGGCCCATCCCACTTTTCCTTTCCGGCGTATGTGGGAAATCGCCGATACCGTCGATTCCGTTTTCGATGATGGAAAGCGGGATGCGGAATTGTAAAGGTTCCCCCTTGGAGGGAGCAACCAGGTTATGTAATAGGAAAGCTCTGACAGATGGATCCTGATAGGAGAACGACTCAAGATCCAGAAACCGACTGATTGACAGTTTGACATGGGAACACCACTCACAGATTCTATTTTCTTTAGAATCTCTTCGGCTTGCTTCTTGGTTTGCACTTTTGCTGCGTTGATCTCATGCATAGCGTGGATGTAGTTTCGAAACTCTGGACTGATCGGTCCGACAGCTGGGGAGATATCGACGACTACCAGGTGAGAGAGAAGATCTTTTGGAAGTGCTGGGTCTAGTGCAAACGCCATGACGACTTTCCCGCCTCTATAGAGTACCAGTCAGTGAGGTAAATAAGGATAAGAGGGCAATACTTGCAGTGAGTGGCCGATAAGAGATATGTTGGAGAGTGATTTTGATTTGCAGAAGTGAAGAATGTCGCTGGCTAGGGAAGTATAGTCCATTGGCTCGGCGTGGGGTGATTCTCCATGATTCCTGAGGTCCTAACAGTTTTTGGGTAAGAGATAAGAATGAAGAGATGGATTGAAATGGTCGCACCAGAGTATATACCGGCCGACCCAAGGTTCGGGCAAATGCCTTCGACAGCGATCGCCAGTTCTGTTTCGATCCGCTACGATCATTTCGCCAGGTCGATAGAGTTTGGGGGTTCAAAATAGTGCACACTCACTACAACCCATGAACAATGACCATAGGAGAATCTGACTTGACCTCGGCCGGGTTAACTTTCTCATAGGCTAGATCAACAGGGGTATGGGAGACCGTTGCCAGTGATCTAGTAGCAGGGAGGTAGGATCGATTCTGTGCCAAAATATTTCTCAAAGAGTTCAAACGTCTTAAATAAGCCATTTTTAGAGATTTATCAGTAGCTAATTAGGGTCAAGAATAAGATGGGGCGTGGTTGGGAAGAACAGAGGATCTTATCTTATCGCTTGATCACGTGAGATGTGGGGACGCGTCATTGGGAGATCGTGCTTTCGACGTCGCCACCATCACCCCCGAAACATGTCTCTCTCGATACACAGCGCTGCACTTCAGAGTAAGCGACAACAAGTAGCCTCGCTAATACCACTCAACCTAGGTCTGCTAGATCAACCTTCCCTCGTTCGCTCGCTTTTGACGGCCGAACCAAAGTTACTTGACGCGAAAGACGCGGTAAGCTCCCTCGCCGAATACTTTCGAAAATAAAAGTCAAATAATAGCGCTTGAATATGAGGACGAACGCACCCCGCTACACTGGGCAGCTTCCTCCGGGGCAATCGAGATAGTTCAAGACCTCATTTCTCGAAAGGCGACGATAGATCCAAAGGACAATTCGGGTTGGACACCTTTGATGATTGCAGGCAAGGAGACCAAAATACTCGTAGGGAACTCTGGTTGATGCTTTCCTAGTTAGCGCCGGCCATGATAACGTCGTTCAGGAGCTGCTTGGAGCAGGTGCCAGTCCTTTAGCCACAAACGACAAAGGCTTGACCCCATTGTGAGTATTATCAATGAAACGAAATTAAACAGCCCTTCAGAAACTTCAACCATGATTGTAGACATTACGCTGCCTCCAAGGGTCGTGTGGACGTACGCATACATTCGTGCTATGCATCCAGGGTCGAACTGACAGGTAATTCAGATTGGCAAAACATTGATTGCAAGAGGGGCGGATGTAAGTGCGCATGTTGTCTCCTCTTTTGTGGCAATTAAACCCGTCGTTCCAGATCAACGCGAAGGATAGAGCCAACCAACACCCTCTGTAGGTCTTGCCATTATTTCACTAAACAAAACCATCCCAACATTCCACAGGCACCGAGCCGCGTCGGCCGGTCACGACGCTTTCATATCAATACTGGTGAACCCACCAGAAGGCCGCCCCAAAACGCGATTGAATACGGGAGACCGACTGGGTAACATTATCTAGGATTTCAGTCCTATTTCTTATTGAATTTGGCATTCTAGGCAACACTCCTCTTCATCTTGCTCTTGATTCCGCCCATGCTGCTGCGGCAGTTGCATTGATTGAGGCTGGGGCTGACCGGTCTAGGGTAAGTTTGACGAAGCCCGAGTTTGAATACCCTAACACTGACCGCATTACAGCAAAACGCCGACGGCCAGACTCCAGAAGAAATGGACGGAGTTGGAGGGCAAGAGCAACGACGAGCCCGAGAATATATCGTGCAAAGATGTGGAGCAGCATGAGAAGAAAGTATTAACTAGACGCTTTCTTATGATTATGGGCACCTAGCGATGAAAGCGAGTTTTCTGTAACTCAATCCGGGAAAAGCGCAGATATGTAACCAAGAACTCTCTATTAAATCAATCCAATTCAACATTTGGAAGGTCCTGTATCGTGCTAGAACCATATCATGCGATGCTTTTAGTGGGTACGGGCCCGGGTGCGAAAGTAATTGTTCTGCCTGCAGTGTTGTAACGTCAGATATTACGGAGAACGCGGCGATTATTCGTCAAACGACCTACTCATAGTAATGGGGCAATAGCATACGGTAGCGGGGCATATCTTCCCACGAGGACAGCAATAGCTAGAAGGGCATATGATCGATGCAGGCGCAGCGATGGTAGCGGTAAAGCTCGCGACGAGGATCGTAAAAGTGAAGAACGAACGCATGTTTAACGGGATTAGGTACGGGCTGGAGTGAGGAAACGGGCTGGTTCAGCCGCCTATTTATATTCCTTTTGTGCGGCAGGACTAGGGACCGTTGAATAGTATGGCAAGTTATCGGACCACCTACAGAGAGATGACCCCGAAATCCCTCGGGCCACGGGATCAGTTGGGGCTGTATGCGCTCGGCTTGCGGCCAAACCTGTCACTTGAGTGCCTGATTTGGGGTTCCTGCGGACGAGAATTCTGCTCCCGGGAGCGAGTACTAAAATGTATAGTCCAACAAATGTGGCATTCGCGCCGGACTGTTACCCCTGGAAGGCGGCGGCGGCGCCTTGGTGCTGGCTATGCGCTTTACTGGAGAGCCAGCTTTGATTCTCCCAAATGTTGTGAGGGAAGAGTGGCCCGGGTCAGTTGGGTAGGTAAAGCAGTTCATGAACGCTTGGGCTGACCCTCACCTTTCCATCATCAGAAGATGCGACGTGGCGGGGAAATAGTCTAATAAGGGTCACTCTGATGAGACTTTTAGGCTGCGATCAAACAACAATCATCTTCTGGAGTCGTAGAGTGCTTATGGATGTTTGCTCGTCGGCTGAAGAGAATCGATGTTTGGCGGACCCAGATCACTTGCTCATAGACTTTTCGACAGGATCTACATGTGGAGCAGAAGTTGGTGTGTCTTTACGCCATATAGCTCTGGGTATGGCGTAGTTTGAATCGTCTAACTACTTTACGTGGAGGTTGTAAATACAAGATGTAGTGACGGTGAATTGAGTAACCTTTTATATCGTCAAATGTTATGACGCCGGATCATCAAAGTACAGCGGTAAGAAATATAAACTGGAGGAACAAACGATGCTGTATGGGGAGATCGTTACAAATTGGTTGATGTTAGAATACAAGATGAAAAATAGCGCCCATACATCGAATCATCCCCTCGGCGCTCTTCCCCGCAGAGACTTGGCATAGGGGCTAAGTCCGTGCTCCATGGTCTTCCGGAAAACCCTCGGCACGAAAAAAGATCCGATCAACCCGCTGGCGTGAATCAAGACACCAGGTGCAGGGTCGGCTCATATTATAAACAAGGCACCATGGCCATTTCTGAGTCTACGGAGAACCGCTTGTGAATGCTATTATCCTGAATTTTGTTACCTCCAGCCGTGGATTCGAGCGCATAGCGCTAGCATTGTGAACGGATTCAGAATCGTAGGGTTTCGTAGTGTTTCGACTTCAGACCGGGCTCCAGAACATACTCAGCTGTTGTATCAGTAGATCTCTTCAGACCTTCGTTGGTACAAGCTATTCAACATGAATTATACAAGGCGATGGAACCTCGACAGAATCTGAGCTAGTCGTGTTATAGAGTTGTGTGTGGGTGATTATTGCTTGCTTGTGTAAGATGCCCGACTCTTCAAGTTATGCCCCTATCTTTTTTGTTTCATCAGTTGGCCACCTTCGCAAATCCAGTGCGCTCGTTTTTTTATCCATCTATGTTTTGTATCTCATACATCTTGTAGTGCCCTTGCGCTCCTTCTTGTTCGTGAGTTCGGATTCATCCCTTTATGTAGCTTTCGCTACACATCAATGCGTTTGATTGGAACCATTGAAGGATCCACGCGTCGTCAAAGATTTCATCTATAAAATTAGATCGCAGGCGAGGCTAAGAAGGCAAAAACGCTTAGAGGGGTGGAGTTTAACCTTAGTCGATGTGAGCTCTTCTTGTGCGATGGAGACGCCCCTGGAACTCGATAAATCAGATATGGGGACGATTAGCATCGGATGCGCAAAAATGTAGAAGTAATCTTAATGCGCTCGATATTTTTTTATTTGACTCTCTGGAGTGCTCTTTCTTCAAAAAATGGCGGCGCAAGAAAGAGCCTAAGGCAAACAGACAGCTTTCAAGTGTAGAAACATTGATACTCGTCACAGATCTCTCTCGTACAACAATTTGGCTCGACGCGTAAACCACCTCCTTTTACGTCTGGATCGTGTTAAATCACCTAGCTGTGACTCTAGCCTCAACCGCCGCCAATACTTTAACACAATTGAAAATTACGAAAAGCAATAAGTTATGACTGGTGCTTCTTGAATGGCAATTGCTCACCTGCGGTCGCAGTGCAGTAACAAATAGTCTGAGAACATTGTAACCCAGCCCTCGGAGTACAGCAATTCGTAGAGGCGCATGGTACCAACTTGGGTGCCGGAATGGCAGTAACGAGTCCTACAACAAAAAGGACAAATGCCAACAGAGAACGCATGAGGGAATGATTGTAAGGCAGGCTTTAGGAATTTTTTGATATAGCAGAGTACTTAAACCGCGCTATACCAGCGCAAGATAGTGGTTTGAAGAATCGATGGCTATCAGAAAGCATATTAGGAGGTGACCCCGTCCCCATCAAGAATTCAAAGCTTACAATAGGAGAACTAGCGAGGGAGACGGGCGGCTTGCCATTCAACAGTGCCCCTAAAACACCTAGACTCCTTCAAGTAATATCTCAGTCTGGTGATATGAGCATCAGGAATTATAATTCGACATATTCGGTACGAGTGCCGAAAGGGTGGCCCCGGAGAACTACCGAGGTGAATTCGGATCAAACATCAGTATCGCAACTTATTTCCTTCCGCAGAAGTGCTGGAGTGGCCTATACGAGCATCTCGATATCACACATCCCCCGGCATGTGACCTGGATGCCCTGTAGTACGGGCGAATTGAATCAGAGGTTCAACTTATGAGACCTCGAATTTCACATATTTCTCTCTGTAACGACATCCCCCACGTAGACGCAGTCATTTTGCGCTAAACACTGCTCTTACGCAATAACTTTATCGTCTGTAGCATAGAGTCTGGCACGGATTGCTACAATCTGCAGCTAAGCGGCGGTTATCCGTCCCGATAAGGCAACAGATGGACAAGCATCGGATGTCGCACATTATGTATACGATCAACGATTACCGAAATTGGATTCGGATATTATACGCGTGCGAATCCAGTTGAGGTGGTCAACCGATTTCGCACGCTAAAATCGTGCCATGGCTTTTGCTCCCTCCTCCAACTGCAGCTCGGGCTCTTCAATGCCGCAAACTGAGACCGATTGTAGTTGGGCGTTGACCCTCTAGGATTAACACAAAAATATACTTTGGTTAACAAGGGGTGGCTATGATTCAGCCACAAAACTGACACGCCAAAATTGTATCAGTTGACTCGCTCATTGAGTAGGTAGCGATGACGGTACACACTCGCATCTCATTTCTCAGCGCCTGTTATCGCTAAGAGGCGTACTTTAACCAGGAATCCGTTTCGAAACACACATAATCATCTTGAATCCGTAAACCGTATTGCTTTGCGCACTCGAAAAAAGTCTGAAGCTTCTTCATTCGAAGCTCCTGCCTCGCCGTCACCCCCGGACAAAATGCCCATGACCCCCCGACGGACAGGGCGCTCTCACCCGCGCAGCCCACGCCTAATAAACTCATTATCCGACATTGATGTTTGGTCTTTGACCGACCAGTAGATCATTGGTACATGAAATAACTTAGGTCTAACTGCTTTCATGGGTTTTTTACATGCGTTCTGGAGCCCACACTAAATACGTATAGGTCAAATTTCAACAAGCACTATAACGTGTAGCTTGTCCGGCACTGACTATTGCCCCTCCGAACAACCTGGGTTTGCACGTTTTGCCACTAGGTATCGTAGCGCTTAAAGTCAGCACACTCTCAAGGCCTAATCCGCACTTCGAGGCCGACATACACCACAGCATCCTCCGTCGGTGTGGGATGAGCATTTTCATGCGTTAGGCTCACAATTAGTCACACCCAGTGCCAGATGTCATCGGACACATTTTGTGCAAAGATGGCACTTCGATCGTGGTTTAATACGCCACTGCTGCTTGAAGTACATGACATCGCACAAATATTAGAAGACGACGGGGCAGCGAGTGTCGATTGATCTTCAAATGTATTGGTTTCAAGGTTTATATATACTCATTTCTTTAAATCAATATAGGCGGATAATCCGCACACATCGCGTATATCATGCGGCCCGGCATCCGGTCTCATCTGCCAAATTCGGATAATATACGAGCATATACGTTTGCTGACGTAACATCCGCCGGATTTATCCGACCTTAGCCAATCATCATCCGTGCCAGACTCTATTTTGCATACATATTTAGCCAGCTTCACGTGACCCACAATTTTTTTAAATACATATTTAACGAGCTACATGAACACAAGGTCAAACTGCTCGAAGGGAACAAACAGAGCACATCGCGAAGTGATCTCACGTGACCCACAACCTGGACCATCCTCTCCTCAATCAGCGGCTCTTCAACTCCTGGCCCCACCTTTCTCTCTCAGAATTAGTTACGATGGAAAGTCCAAATACTGCTACATCACTTAGCCTAGGAACTTCCAGTCATTCTGCCAGCGATGGATCTCAGTCGACTACACGAGACGCTGTTGGCCCCTATATTCGAGCTGATCTGCAACACTCCGAAACGTGCGGATTTGACAATCTGCTAGGCGTATTGCTATTTCGTTGTGTTTCGGAAAATTTATCAGCCCCCAAAGGATCTCCGGTCTCAACAGTTGACCCGTCTACCCCTCACATCCCGCAAACCGGCGTCACAGCGCCTTTAGAGGATTCCCCCAGTTCAGATAAAACAGCAGATTCAGCTTCGCAAAAGGATATTGAGGATCTTCGTGACAGATGTTTGGAGGCCGTGCTCCCTTTATGTAATGATGCCACATTTCGCCACAAGATCCAAAAATTGTAGGTTTTCGACCCCCCTCAGATCTAGTCGCTAAAATATACCGCATCGTTACAGCCGTGATGCTTCTGGAGTCGAGGATGCACGATATGCACCGTTTGTTGAGGCATGCAACTACGGCTTCAAGGAGATGAAAACACTCGTTGTTCCTGGGCTCTGCTCGTCCAACTCCGACATCCTATTCCATGTTAACGATCCAAAAATCATCTACGGGTACAACAATTCTCGGCGTGCTCCTGACGTTGTCATCGTCTCGCTCGCTACTATCAAGCATGTTCGGGGTAACCCGAAAACCACCTGGCTTGACGCCACAGACGAGCGCTGCCATAAATCTCCCTATTCTGGATTTAACTGGTCGGAAATTGTCTCTTTTGTGGAGTTCAAGCGCCTGAAGTCGATCAAAAGCAAGTTTCCTGAAAAATACGACAAAGCAGCCCATGTCCGTCATCCCGCTAAAGATATGTCTAACATTTCTGGATTTCCCGACACACCGAGCTCCACCGCGACAAGTACCAACGCCTCTTCTATGACAAGCCGCTCCTCTCACTCTGGAGGTGACGCCGATCAAAAAATGGATATTGACGAGTCACCAGAACCGGCTAGCCCGGCCCCCATCACCCAAACCCGGGTTTCGAGTGTCAAGGATAGGGTTAACAATCGAACCGTTTCTGGTTCTTCAAAAAATCGACCTAAATCTCTATCGCCAGAGCTGGACCAGAAGACAGCACGAGATTTGGCCCAGTGCGCTGGATATGCTGCTGAAATGCTAACCTCGATCGTCGGCAGGCCGCATGTAATTGGCATGTACCTAGTCGGTGAGCCCTTAGCGTGAGCTATATGATACGGTGAACTCACTGTCGACCATCTAGATCAAGTTTTGTGGGTCTGGTGGTACGACCGACAGGGGGCGATACAGTCAACCGGCATCGATATTGTGCAAGACCTACCTCGTTTCGCTGCCTTGCTCTTGGCTTTCCAGCGGTTCGGTCGTGCGGACTGGGGTTATGACCCGACATTTGATCCAGAGATCACCTCAAAGGATACCTCCAAGGTGGATCACGTTGCTACTCTTCGAAAGATCCATTTTGAGGGGTTGGACGTCGCAGTCGATCTGAGTGATATCATTCACGAGACGTACTGCCTTTCTGGGCGTGGTACAACTGTTCTTGGGGCAAGCGATGCAAATCCAACCAACGCTTCTCCAAGCCTTGTTCTCAAATGCAGCTGGGCGAACAAGCTGAGGCCGACAGAGAAGGCGATCATCGAAAAGGCGATCAAAGTCGCACCTCAGGCCAAGGACCATCTGCCAAAGGTGTTTGCATCACGGGACCTGGGTGATACCGAGTCTATTCGTAGAGAGCTCGGGATCCATAAGGCTTCATCCCGACCGTTTCGAGTCTTTCGTATCGCTGTCTATGAGCGGCTAATTCCAATCACGAATCTAGCGGGAGCTGTTCGTATGATTGTGTTTTTAGACACTATCAAATGTAAGCAGTACGAAATTGCGTTTTATTGTCACTGTTGACTGAGGCTTGGTTAGGTCACCAGCTCGTCTGGAAAGGTGGCGTACATCACCGAGATCTCAGCTTGTCTAACCTGATGGTTCGAGTGATCAATGGGGTTTGCTACGGGACCCTGAACGACTTCGACTTGTCGCACATCACGGAACTGGACCTAGATATCAACGAGCATACAGCAACTCTACCTTTCCTAGCAATGGATCTACTCTGCAACGGCTACTGGGCGGGAAACATAGACGTGAAATACAGGCACGACTGGGAGTCCTTTGTTTGGATCATATACTGGCTGGCAAGGTGCTCCGAGTCTGCAACAGGGTTGGCGCCACCTGATCTTCAGACCTGGAAAACTGGGATCATCGAATGTCGCAAATCAAAACTGAATGCCCTGTGGGAACTGAAAAACTTCCCACGACCGATTGATACTCTTGAGTGGCGAGCCGCAGCTCCACTTTTGCGCTTTCTAGACACGTTCTTCACACAAAGACCCGCTCCATATCTAAATCAGGGTGCTTCCAACAATGCTGTCGTTGCAGAACCAACGGAAGCCACGCTACTCGAGGAGATATCAAATCAAGTTATTGAGGCACTCCCTGCGGCCTATCAGGCTTTAAAGCGCACGCCTGCCGACCAATTTCCTGATCATGCCCTACGTTTACTTTTTTTCAGGTATATCAGGACAGACTGATCCAGAATCACTCTACATAGCATTAGTAATTGTCTCGGGTCGGCCTGGTGTTTGAATGAAATCGTGTTAAGCTATAAGTGTGCGCTTTTTAGATTCGGGTGGGAAGGAAGGTGATAATTGAAACGCATACTCAGTAACGGGTATATTGAAGGACTGAAGAGCAAACCCATATTTTCGCCTTGTGAGGGATCTCACATGATAAGTGATATAGCTACATCTGGCTACCTACTTCACCGTGACGGGCGGCGCACACAATGCTAGTTGGCTATTTAGAACTTGGGAAGACTTGAAAACTAGTTCATTCATCATTACTAAATAGCGGCTAGGTGACCTACTTCTTGCCTGCAGGCCATCTACGTGCATAATATCTGTGAGATGCTTGGTCGATCACCTTGGATCATCGAGCCACCAAACTTTATATACAATCAGCGGCATGTCCATTTATAACTTACAAGTAGTAACTTAGTGACACTAGGTCTATAACTTGGTGCGCATCATAACCCCCGTTCTGCTTCAAATTGTGTAATAAAATGCAAATCATGACGAGACTATCTTGCCCTCGAGTTTTGAAAGCGAGAGGATGTTTCTAATCAAGTATAGGAGTGGCCTCTTCAGGGGGACTCGTGTTTCAGGCTTATTCTCAAAACACAACCCAATGGTGCACCCTTGTCCGATTCAAGGAAATTCGCGTATTATGAGACAAAGAGATTCAAACAATGCCCTCAGTGTACTAGTACAACACAGGAATGGCTCGAGCCACAGTTGATCCTCGTTTGGAATCGAATGAAACCCTCAACGGTACTCAATAACTTTTACAGGATTTATTGTGCTACAGAGGAGAGCTCGTAGCGTGAAGCAGGGCCACCTTTCGCATATAATCAACCATCGATGCAGCAGGTTTGAACAAACAATTTAAATCCGATGTTAGGGTTTGACCCTCTAAAATACGTTGTATGCTCTCGTTAGTGGGAGAGTCTCAGCCGGCGCAATATCTACCAGCATTCCATCCGCATGTACCGCATAGGTCTCCGGATCGACTTTCATCTTGGGAGTGGCTCCGTTCCATTTCATATCCTTCTTTTTGACATTTCGGCACCCAACGACCGCCTCAGGTCGCTTAGCGAGTCCATAAGATTGGATGACCCCTGGAGACAAGCCCGAATTAGTAGTGAATCCCGATAACCCAATAAAACGTGTCACCGTTCGTAATGGAGATCTGAGACACGAACGATACAGAGTTCAAGGCTGCGGAGCCGGGATAGGCGCCCCACATCGGACGGGAATAAACTGGTTGAACAGTTGGGATCGACGCATTTGCATCTCCCATCTAGCGGCCCATGCTTAGGCGAGAAGCTGGACCAGTGGAGCTCCAGTACTCACTTGGGCCCATGCAATTACGCCAGACTTGAGGACCATCTCCGGTTTAGCGCCAAAGTTCTCAGGGCGCCATAGAACTAAATCTGCAAGAGTTCCTACTGCAACCTGTCCTACAAGGTGACTGATTCCATGGGTAATGGCCCTGAAGGTACCCTTTTATCAGCGTTTTTCATCCAACACACTTAGACATGGACTCACGGGTTGACTGTGTACTTGCTAATATACCGCTTCACCCGCACGTTATCCTTACCTTCCTCGTCTCCTTCACTGGCAAGAGGTCCGCGCATTTCACGCATCTTGGCAGCGGTACGCCATGTACGCGAGACAACTTCGCCCACGCGGCCCATTGCTTGCGAATCTGACGAGATCATTGATATTGCGCCAGCATCGTGTAGAACGTCCTCTGCTGCGACTGTCTCAGCACGGATACGCGACTCGGCGAATGCCAAATCTTCGGGAATGTTTTTGTCGAGGTGATGGCAGACCATCAGCATCTTTGCATGCCAGCGTTAGTTTACGGAAACCAGACTTGAAGACCAAATACGTACATCCAAATGTTCATCCAGTGTATTGCGTGTGAACGGCCGAGTAGGGTTGGTTGAAGATGGAAGTACGTTTTGCTGCTCGCATACAACAATGATGTCGGGAGCGTGCCCTCCGCCAGCGCCCTCAGTATGGTACGTATGGATTGTGCGGCCACCAAATGCCTCAATAGTACCTATTATTCTCGTGATATTTGTCGTGTCTTACTGGGGCGCAGGACGAAAACTTACTCTCGACAAAACCACTCTCGTTCAGTGTATCAGTATGAATATTAACCTAAACACCTGTCAATCTCTCTGTTATAAATATATATTCACTAGAGCTCACCTGAACGTCGTATTTATCACCCACGTCCAGACAATTCTTGATGGTGGCCGGCGTCGATCCCCAGTCTTCATGCAACTTCAACCCACCCGCACCAGCCTTGATGACATCCTCTAACGCTTGAGGTCCCGCATCGTTTCCTTTGCCGGTGAACAAGAAATTGATTGGGATCGAGTCGGTCGCGGCCAGCATGTGTCGCATATAAAATGGTGAAGGTGTGCATGTCGTCGCGTTGGTTCCGGCCGAAGGACCAGTGCCACCCCCGATCATAGTTGTAGTACCAGATGCCATTGCCTATTACTCAAATCAGTAACAGTTAAGAGAAAGAAGATAAGCCGACCTCTTGCCACTGTTGTGGGCAAATGTAATGAACGTGAGCGTCGACTGCACCGGCCGTGACGATTAACTTTTCCCCGGCGATGACCTCTGTGCTTGCGCCAACCACCAAGTCTGGATGAACTCCTTCCATAACATCCGGATTTCCAGCCTTTCCAATCCCAACAATTTTTCCTCCACGCACGCCAATGTCTGCCTATAACTTTATAGATCAGCGACCCAGTCATTTGGGAGCGTATGATGAAATCACCTTGTAGATCCCAGACCAATCGATGACGAGCGCGTTTGTAATAAGAAGATCCAGGGCTTGCTCGTGCGAGCGATTGGTCGCTTGACCCATTCCCTCTCGCAGAACCTTGCCTTGATTCGTCCTAGAGTCAAAAAGAACTCTCCGCGTCAAAAAATTATCCATACCTCCGCCAAACTTGCATTCGTCTCCGTATACGGTCTATCGCGGGCGTCTAATCAATACAGACTTCTCATGAACGCGAGTTCATACTCACAAAGTCTCGTTCAACCTCGACCCACAAGCCAGTATCTCCCAACCGAACACGATCACCAGTCGTAGGACCGAACATTCCAGCGTACGCCTCGCGCGTCATGGTTTTTGGTTCCCCGATCATTAATGCATCTGGCTGAGGGGTATGGCCGAAACCGCGTTGGATGAGTTCGGCAAGGATTGACTCAGCGCGGGCCAACTGGACTTTGCCTATGTGATCATGAGCGTTCTAGGCCACTATAGACACAATCGCTACTGATGAGCGTACCGGTCGCAAGCGAGTTCCCACCCGTGATGATCTGGGCACCACCGATGCTCACGAGATTCACGCTCTTGGTGTCTCCAGGTTCAAAGCGTACTGCGGTACCTGCCGGAATATCCAACCGTTTTCCATAGGCTTTAGCACGATCAAAGTTGAGGGCTGGATTCGTTTCGATGAAGTGATAGTGAGAGCCAACCTGCATTAATGTGAGTGCCAGTTCGGGCGATCTAAATAGTGTACAGGCACCTGAATAGGCCGATCTCCTCCGTTTGTGACACGCAACTGGATACGTTCGCGCCCTTGGTTGATGACAATCGGCTCGCGGCGCACAACAACTGCACCAGGTGAGGCAGAGCTGGAGTATAGGGAGGTGTCTTCGAGAGGGAACAGTTCATCACCCGGAATCGGTAGGAAAGAGCCGTAGAGGGCGATTGCGAGATCACCCGAGTCGGAGCAGATAGGGCTGTGAACTGTAACGAGAAACACGCTAAATTTAACAGTGAGTGGGTTATCAACAGTATCGGATCCAAGACCCACCCATCCAGAAACGTTCCTTCGACTTGGATCTCGTGAAGCAATGTAGGTACGCTGGGCAAGACATGACGACGGCCGAGCATCCTCTTCCCAAGCTGCATCAGCTCGGCCACGCTGTGTTTCCCATCTCGTATATATTCGTGCAACTGAGACGCTATAAGTGCAGTAGCCTCGGTCGAGTTTAGCTTGACTCCTCTGGCGAGGCGTTTTTGAGCTAGAGAGCCGAGTTGATGGAGTAGTAGTTTGTCATGCTCGCGAGGGGGCAACCTCGATAACAAGAGTTGTTAAACGGGCTCTTCGACACTGGTTAGACCTACCTCATGGTGGCGGTCGTGAGGGGAAGAGATAAGCATTGCGGCCAGCCGTGTTCCTGGTCAAGTTCTGATCGTTGATCAAGTTCTAATGATGTCCTAAATTGGCAGTGTAATCACCTGACCCTCACTTAACGCCAGGCGCTTATGATCAAAGTCGCTTAAACACGATCGTCACACCTGCGCTCGGCAAAACAAGTCGTTCCATAGAAATAGCTCCGCCCTAAACCGGAGAACTAAGTACGTCATGATCCAGTACTGCTCGGCGGCGGGAGCTACTATTGTAGGAAATCCCCCGTCTTCGGTGACGTGATAGATTGATGAGCTACTCTTTGGTGCTGCCCTACTCGACTTACCTTCAGGATCGGACGTACGCACCCTCTCAAATTAGTTATTTCTTTCACTGGAATATGTCACCAGAACACGCCATGACCCTCATCTTTATACGAAGAAAACCATCGTGCGTATAAGATGTCACGCAATTATGCAGAACACCTCTGGACATTCAAACCAATGCCACCTGCTCTTCTCCCACACATGATCCTGTGAACTTCTTCTCGTTATATTATAATTCGCTAATGATCTGGTACGTCTTCTTCTCGCTTCGGACTGAACTTTTTTGGGTCGAATTCTTTCTTCGCAAAGACAGGATTTCAATCCTTGATGGGTCCAACAACACCTCGGACAGATATTCTAACCTTCTCACGATTCTACTCGGCTCAAGAGTCAGTAATTAACCTAGTATACGGTATTAAACCGCAGGAGAGACGACCGTCAAAGCACCATCACATTCCCTTTCTCCATGATGCTCTTTGGAATCGTTCTTCTTGCTACTTGATTCGCCGGGGCCTTTGCCCAGCTATTTCCTCCCAAGAACAACATGGTATATCCCATTAGGGAGGCAGTCACAAACATCAATGGTTCGCCAATCAATACCTCCATGACCGCCGCCGGCCCAAACGTCGAAGTCCGTCAGACGGTTGCCTCCTCTGTCAGATGTGGACGTTCTAAAATTCCGCATGAAACGACTTTTCTGACGTAGCGTACCTAAATCGGTCTACCTAAGCGTCCGGAAACCATTTGACCCGGACGATTAGATAGACCGTTTTTGCCTCGCTTCTGATCCGCCTCTTAGGGAAGTCGGAGAAGCTGGGATGACACATATCAGCTTCTCGTATGTTTCCGACCAAATGTCACAAGGTCGTTTCTTACTGACTTCCTGTATCTTTATCTAGCCCAGTGCTCCGGCTCAGGTGTCCTAGCCCAACAGGTAGAGCGACCTTTCACTTGGCGGACATAAATGATAGCTAACATAATACACAGTGGCGTATTGAAAACTTCGATTCCAAGGATAATACAACCGCTATCTATAGTGAATCGGCGAAGTATCTTAGCTACACGGAAGAGTCGACTGTCAACACTCCACTTGTACTTGGGGATACACCAACTCGTTTCTTACTGTATTTCTACCGAAATGGGGGCTGTACGCCGCAGCTTGCGGAGGCATACAGCCCAGTCTTAGCCGCAAACTGCGGGCCGCCTCGAGGCGCGTCTACCAATACATCGACACGATCACGTGCCGTGGCACCTTCCTGCTCTCGACGACTCCGTCTCGAGCACCGCGCCTCTCTCCGCTTGTGTTTTCTTTTTCCCCGCCCACCGTACGACAGTAATCGTCCGGTTTGGCCACCCGACCCGCGAGTTCGCTCGCGCCTCGGTGCCCCGGTCTCCCCCTCGCTCCGCTCCGGGTTCCCCACTCCCTCCGGTTCGGACGGTTTCTGTCATATCGATTGTTATCGTTGTATCTAATAATGCATGCGCTCACTACAAGCCTATTTCGCCCACGCATACATGCGCACCGAGAGGCCGCCACAAGCGGTCGAAGGCTAAGATGGTGCCTTCGCGTATGTTGCTCCTAACAAAGGGTAAACTTGATACTGATAATCTCTAACTGTCAAGAATTGCACCCGTTGATAACTCTAGCTCAACTCAGCCTCAGCCCCAGCTTGTTGCTGTCCGCGAAGGTGCTTACCTATATAGAAAAATATGTCCTATCTTAGATTTCTGTTGCGTACACTTTCTCAGACTACCTTCTAGGTTCGCTTCCGTCAATATAGGCTGGGCAGCCTACAATACTGGTATTTCCCGAAGTAACAATTCTCCTACCAATTTTGTTCTAGGCACAGTAGTGGTTCTTTGTCAATTTCTCGCCGTTGCAATTTGCGTGGCTCTGAAGTTACGTTCTATTAAATATCATATCGGTCGCTCATCCAAACCACCACATGACTACTGTGAGCATCATGTGGCTCTCAAATAATAGACCTCGGCCGGTGAACAAACGGGGTCCCACGCGAGAGCAGAGGCATTGGGGCAGCTACATAATGGGATCCAGCAGATGCGGAAATAAGCAGAAGGAAACACAAGAATTAGGCTACGTAGAATACATCAAAGTGACGAACAAATATGCTCCAAGATTTCTTCGGCCAGGGATACCTTCAAACTGCAAAACACGTACAGAAAACAGCGAATGAATGACTGGGTTGGGAAAATCTAGGAACGATAAAGTACGCGTCAGGTTGGCTGGAGGTATCTGTTGTATTTGACATTTCAGCTGGGAGCGCAAGGCGGAACATCCAATCCTCGCACAACTTGGGTTTGTTGGATGTCATCCGTAGCTGTGCGCATGTAGTCATGTGAACCATTCCCGAGGTATTTGCACCGATGCAGAGTAGTAGAAATTTTATACGAAAGAGAGTTTTCACCTTACCACCGTGTAGCTTGCCCTCTACCTCTCGTTCAACAGGGTTACCTATCTGCCACGGGCGAGCTGTTTTAGTCGATTAAAGGAGATGAGTATAGCGTGGTGTCCGTTTTTCCCATGCAATGACATACGCTCGGTGAGGAGGGGCCATCTAACTTGAAGGGACGGGGGGGGGGGACTCCCCAGTTGAAAGGGCTGAGCGGAGGTGAAACATGATTGCCAAGGGTACTTGAATTTTCGATCTGCTACGGGCAAGTTTGTATACGTTCTGCAAGCTCTATAGGGGCCCGCGGGGGCGCAACTGGACATTTGTCGATCGAGATTCAATGGGGAGCGCACGTGCCGCTGACGCCTGATGGCGATCGTCGCTTGCACGTGCCCTTTCTTCCCTTGCAACACTCTTCAAACTCGCTCCAGTAATCCGGTCCTGAGCTTCATCATATGAAACCCGTTGAAAATACTATGGAGGACTATATCTCGGATGTTACTTCAGAGTTCACCTATGAAGAAGCGCCACCAAACCCGTTTAATCTTACCCAACTGCACGAAGCAGTGTCAAGTTTCTTCGGCGTATCATGCAGACTAGAAAAAATCAACGAGGGGGGGTTTCATAAGGTAATGGGATCTTTGTCAAGCCACTTACCGTCACTGAATCGGGCATGCATTCCAGGTGTACGACGTGATGGAAACATATGGGTCCAAGAGTCTCAGTGCTGTTGTACGTGTCGCGTGTCCCGCATTTCCCAAAGACAAAATGCTTTCCGAGGTATGATATATGGCAATTCATTCGCTGTTCCACTACCACTGAAAGCCAGATCGCCACGCTCAAATATATTGCGTCGTTCACTTCTTTGCCCGTCCCGAAGGTCCTCATGTGGAATGTCGACGCATCTAACCCAGTTGGGGCTGAATACATGATAATGGAAAAGGTAATATTCTCACAGTATCAGAACCAAGAACAAGGAAGGCTCACCGAGCACGCGTATGGCTCTAGATACGTGGAATTTCCCCTCACGGCGATGAATGGGAGTCGCTTCCAATTGGAGTCAAGTTAAATGTTATAAGACAAGTGGCGAGAGACTTGGCTGTTCTTTTTTCTCTCCGTTTCCGACAAGCTGGGTCGTTATACCTTCCGACGGATGGAAAAGCTGATCATCTTCGAACCGGCCCTATCGTATCCTTACCGTTTTATCGCGCATTTGACGGCATATTGGAGTATCCTGGTATGTCTCCGGCTACCCTAGAAGCACTGAATTCCTTGCGGGGACCATTCAATACAACATTCGAATACCTCGCCAGTTACCTTCGCGCCAAATTATTCAAAATAGAGAATTTCAGGGACTCTATATTCGAGACATCTGATGGGGATGTTGAAAATAGGATCAAGAATGCGCGTAGGATTATAGAACTTGGACTCGAGCTCTGCCAGTCGTACCCAGGCAATCATCCCATTCCCTCCTCAATCGGTAACCCTAGCAAGCCATTCGCCCTGAGGCTTCAAGATTTTCGACTCACAAATGTTCTGGTGTGTCCTATGTTGCCTCTATTCCAGGATTTTCTATATAAATTTTACGATGGTACCAGATCGATGCAAAAACCGGCCAGATCAATGGATACATTGATTTCGAGGGAACAACCGTGGCACCTCTATGGTTATGCGCGACCGTTCCGGAATGGATACCAGATCCCGATGGAGATATGGCTGACTGGTACGGAGGTACCCCTGAAGAGCAACGGGAGTTATGGCTAGTGTTTCATACCACGATGGATCAACTTGACCAGACTTTGACCGGAGGTGAATGGAGGAAGGCTTTCGAACAAGGCAAACAATTCAGAAATTTCGCGAGTCGCCTTGCTCTGCATATCCCTTGCTGGGACAATTTAGAGATGGAAAAATACGTTCAGGATGCATTGATGTGGTCGAAGGAGCATCCTGGGGTTGGTATGCCAGTGGACGACATGACGTTTCACTCAATGAGGTAGAAAACGGAGTGCAATACTAGATCTCTTTCCGATTCGTGCTCTGCTCGGTTAATCATAGAGGAGCCTGTTCAATTTCATTGCACCAAACTACACTGAGTTTCTATCTCATTCTACGAAGTTTGATTCACATAAGCTTGAATTCGAGTCGCCACATTACGCGCGTGCCATGCCGGTCCAAGCGTTCATCTAAGATTCAGAGGATGTGAGCAGGAAATTTTGTTTTAACAAAACAGACTCACGTTGCAGAGGCTTGGCGAGGTAGTGTAAGTGAACTCGGTAGGTGCGTAATTGATCACGGTCGCCCCGTTCCTGGTAACTGTACATCCTACTCCACCGGCAGCAAGCGGTACGGTGAGTTCGTTGACACCAGCGTTGAGCGTTTTTGTGCCCGAGGTGTTCGAGCCAGAGTGGCAGGTTACTTGAGCAGTTGACGTGAGGAAGACTAGCAAATTATCGCGTCAGTGAACTTGCGTAGATGATATACGAGAAGGGGTCCGGGCTTTCATAAAGGAGAATTTAGAAGAGCTTACCAGAAATGAATAACAAATCGTCAGCCCAGTTGGCATTATTCACAGCCCCGATCCCATCATTCGAGCAAATAGCCGCATTCTTTGGTTGAGGACGAGCCCACATGTATACCCTGTCGGTGGTAATGGAGGGGGCAGCGCCGTTCTTCCACCACGTAGCATAGTATGCGGTATAGTCCGCCCAGGCTTGATGGTCATTGTTGGGTGTGATGTAATTCGCTCCTTGGGGCGGGCTTCCAGTAAGAGGGCCAATATACTGGGTTATGAAGCAGAACAGGTAAGAGAAGTATGTATGCATGAGCAAAAGGTAACATGAATGGAGGCGGGGGAACGTACATGCGACTCGCCATAATCGTTCCATGTAGCGACCTCTACGAAGGGCAAGGAATCACGGTTTTGAATGAGTCGTTGCCACCGGGCACGGTATTCGAAGTTGTCTCCTCGGAAGTAACGGTTGTTGATTGATGGCTATGGACCAATATCAGCATATATGCGAAATTTAAATGTTGAGTTTTTCCTTACATCTCCCTGCAAATGAATAAAGAACCAAGGCGACACGAGCGTGAGATAACCCTTTCCGGCTGCGTTCTGCATCCACCAGGCATCGTCATCCCATTGTGTGTCGTCTGCATTGGTCTTTGGCCAGGCATTCCAGAGTTCTAAAGAGACAATAACGGTCAAGTACCGGTTAGGTGGCTGCTTGGAGTTAGACACGCACTATATCCATCAATAAAGTTCCAGGTAGACTTCAGCTGTGTAGCATCTCCGATTTGAATGTTGGGAATGAAATAGATCGACGTGCCAGCATTGGCAAGCAACCACTTGAATCCGGCGTCCGCGCTTCCTTGCCCAAACGAACATTGTTGTCCAGCAAATGTAGACAAGAAGGTTTTTCCGCCGTAAATGTATCGTTGAGAATGGGACTTGAGTGGGGTGATGAAATTGTCAATGATGTATTGACCATCCGAGACCGTTTGGCACGCGAGCGAGTTGAAGTCAAGTGAGATGGAAACTAGGTCAACTAAATCAGCCATATTCATTTATTTGCGAACAATTTATAGACATACGTTTGAAGTTTGGTGCTACTCTTGCGGCAGCATCATATGCTGATTTGACCTGAGCAGGTTGCCAGTCGTTGTTGCCGACGTTCATGGTAAAAACATCGATAGCCTTGGAGGCAGCGAGGACGATATCAGAGGCCCACTTGTCAGCATTATAGTTGACCGTGTTTCCAACTATGACATGGGCGAAAACCTATTTCGAAGTTAGGATGTTTAGGGCACGGGAGATCGATTGCACATACAGCTTTCGGATCCGCACGCCTAATGGGTGTCGGTTTCGCAACCGATGCTAGAACACTGGAGATCAAGATAAGAATAGTATTCTTGATCATAGTAAAGGATCAGTGCAAGTATGAAGAGTCGATATGAGAGACCGAGTGACCTTCAAAAGAGCAAACCAGACCAGGTTATATAGTTGGGCAACAGTTTAGCGAATAAATCTGGAGGCTAGCATTTCGGCCATATGGGATGAGGCAATAGGAGCAAGCTGGATAGGAAGGCAGTAGTCGCGGCGAGAAGACCTGCAATGCCCGTGAGAGCACAAGGTGCACAGTTCTGGGAGCAGTACGCGACATGCTCGCTAGTGCTATGGCCGACCCAAGCGATGCTCGAGTGGCAACAATAGTCAAAGACCGAGATACGATCAGCTCGGTGCAAGCCGTATTATAAGGCCAGAATAGTGCAGGGTGCTCTGAGGTTGTCTGACTCATAGTCTCCAACAGGTAAGGAAATGATATAGAACCGCTAAGAGGCAACATATCCTAGCTTCAGTCTCCGGAACGTGACAAACATAGCAGCTGGTGGCAAGGTCGTTGTCCTCATGATCCAAGTACGGGCGTCTGTTCGGTAGTTTAGCGAGAGAAAACCGATGCCCGAACTGTCTTAGACGTGGCAGGATTCAGACTCACTGCCGGGCGCGAGATGCCGAAGATGCTGACTCATCATGGCGCCTGCATCACATACCAGAGAAGCGAACACCAATCACGGACATATTAGGCTCACAACCACTCGGCAACCATTATCGGTGCGGGCAGACCGATCTCCACCCGCTTGGCTCGGGACAGAGGGCCTGATGTACTGGCAGAGCCGGTTTACCACATTGACAGGACTTTGGACCCCATATCATCAAATTGCTACGCTTGAGCTTGCCGGATGATGCATAGAAAGAGGCTATCAGAAGAGATAAAATTTATTCAATAGATATGAGTGTTACATGGATTGAATTTGAATGTGAAGACAGGGTTAAGGCTGTTTAGGGTATCAATTCACCAGACCAGCCTTGCGAGCGTTCTCAAGCTTGAATCCCTTGATCGCCCCCGCTCCAATGGCAGGTCGACCACTCACAGGTGGGAACCTCTTGCTCCCATCTTCTGCCGTACCCCGAAGGAGAACTTTAGCAGTATATGAGTTGGCTCTTCGCGCGATCTCCTCGGCTGTCAACCCCGGTGGCCTCCCGCGGCCTGTGCTATGATACCCAATGTAGCTCTGAAATCCCCACGTCAGAGCCGCATAAAGCTCACGAATGCGAGTTTTCTTACATAATATAAATGGTTGGCTATTGGCGAAAACGATTCTTTCCTGAAATGGCTCATGACGCATGCTCGAGCGCGATGGAGCAACCCACAGTTGCCGAGGTCGTTGATTCGATTATTGGCCGGGTGCCTGGTGACATTAAACCGCGCAAGGTTTTGTTGAACCGAAGGTCGGGCGAACTCTTCGGAGCTCAACATCAGGTATGAACGGTCGACTTTGTGTACACCACCAGTTATATCTGTTAGAAGCGCATTAATATCTAACATCAAGAGTGGATTTGGCACTTGCAGCTCTCGAAATTCTCTGGATGACCCCAACATATCAAAGCATTTGCAGTCGAAGGCGGTAAAGGCGCCGTTTCCAGCGCGAGGTAGGACTGTATCAGCAACTGTTGATTTTGAGCGGCGGCAAGAGTAGCTTGAGCCAGTGCAGCATCGCCAATCGATCGAGGGAAAATGACTGAAATATCGCTGATCATTCTGAACTAGAAGTTGACCCCTAAATTCAGTAGCCAATTCTTATAATCTATCTTGCGAAACTTACGAGTTTGTCGAATGATACCAACGACTCAGGGCCAGGAACACAGCAAATCGTTTTTTGATTCTTCAGTGCTATGTAAAGAATCAACGAAATCGCGTCGATATCTTCATTAAGAACTATAACTCGGCGCCCTGACTCTGAGAACTCTGTGTCAAGTTTGGTCGAAGACGGGTAATAGGAGCTAGATCGAGCTCATAGATCAGCTCTGCTTTGTTTCTTTATCATCGGATCCGACTCACATATCAATCTTTGTGCCTTTCGCGCCCGCGGAAGGCTGTGGCTGTGGCTGCGGTTGCGGTTGGGGCTGTGGCTGAGGTTGGGACTTCGGCTGAGGTTGAGGTTGAGGTTGAGGCTCGGGTTGGGGTTGAGGTTTAGTTTGAGGTTGAGGCTGGGGAGGTGGTGTCGGTGACGGAGTCTCGGTATTCAAATCTGCAGGTGCGGAAGGAGCAGTGGTAGGATTATACCGGCTGGGATGCAAAGAATCAAGGGCTCGAATAACCCATTCAGGTATAGGTAGCTGCGATCCAGAGGTGGGTGGGTATAGTTTACTTCCATCGCTCACAGTGTCGGAAAGTCCGCCCAAAGATGGTCGGGCCTTATCATGTCTTTTAACTTTATCATGCCGTGATCACGCCCCGATCATGTTGTCATACACGGTATGATCATGCACCGTCATGCGAGTTCATGCACCCCCGGCTCTTAGGCCAATGTGAGGTCGTTCAGCGATTGCATCCGAGGCAGAGCACCACATCAGTTGAACTTGCCCAACCACTCGTTTTGGTCTCACAGATTGCCAACTTGAGTCAGAAGGACCGAGTGGATCTCCGATATGCGCCTGGTGCTTCTAGCATAGACGTTTCGCTAATCACTGAGGAGCCTGTCAATTGCAAAAATGCGCCCGCAACGACACCGTCAAGCTGATATCAATCTAGCTCGGTTCATTGCCTATCGAAATTGTCGTTTGTCCACCAGGGATCCTTGCAGATAACCCAGCAACAACACAGCATGTCGTGGCACTTGGACCGTCATTCTATAGATGCGAGAGCACCCAGCCCTGTAGCCGAGAAGCGCTCCACGCAGAGCGTGGACGAGGATCTTGAGGAATGCAAGTTATATTGTATATTCTATTGCGATTAAAAAAGAATACCTCTACAGGGACAAACGCACACTAAAAAATCTATGAGATATATCGTGGACAACAAAGGGCAAGAAGATGCGATTATTAGCACACTTGTGTGTCTATCAATTGCTCAAGTGCACTCGTTTGTAACCTAAAATAGGGTTCGATTCTCGTCCGTTCGTCTTTGTGCCCCGGTCAGAAAGACCAACAGGGCCATAGACCGGAACCACACCTTCAGAGGGCCAACAAAGGACTCCTGGTGCTTGGCACCATTCCTGCTTGGGAATCTTGCGGTGAGCGAGCCCCTGGCTGGCGTGGCATAGCGGGAGCCCCAAGTGACCATGCATATATCTCCAAGTATGTCCATATCGAGGATATAATTCAAGTTGATGTTGAGCGAAGCGCCGGCGCTTCGCATCAGATGTATACGACCACGTGCCCGGCTCCACTTGTACTCCATCTTGGACTTGACCACCATGACGGCTATGGGCTTGCCGGAAATTACCTTCGCCATATAGAGCACTTGTACGTCGATAGGCCGGAGAGCTGTACGATTATCTGAACACGACCCTACGAGGACAGCAACGCGCTAGGTATGACCCTTCACATTGAATTTCCCACTTAATCTATGATTCTTACCTTTAGACTTATACACAGGTATCTAGATAGACTTTTGGAGCTCTTGTAGGTCTGAACATACGCCTATACGGCGCCCAGTGCATCCAAACTAATTACTTCGTAGTTGTCTTACAGTCGGTCATAGCACGAACATGTTGCAAGGCCAGGCTTAGCATTGAGGTAAGGAGATTCAGTAGTCTTGATTGATTGACGCGAACCAACATCATGTTTCACGCATTGTTAGGCCCCACAACGAACGAAAGTGAACATCTGTAGGTTCTTCTATGCTAAGTATTATTGCGCTCCGACTGATGCTTCGCTTATAGTGCAGAATCGTGGTTTGTTTATTACAGTATACTCTGTTTCGTACCATGTGTCGTCACCTTGTAGATACAATACCTAATGGATAATCTTTACGTTTGATTTGTGCATGATGTCAAGATCAGTGTGATAACAGGAATAATTTCATTTTTTGTCTATCCAAAAGATCCCGGAATGACCACGCATGCTCATGCCCCCTCATGTTATATGACATGATAATGCATGGTCATGCACTGACGCATGATCATGCATGATCATTTCGACTCAGACGACGCCTCCAAAATCATGTAGCCGCGGCATGATCGGCATGATAACTGTTGATCACGCACACTCATGAAAAAGTCGGGTTTCCGACAAGGACCTCGCAATAAAGTCCTGGCCGCATACTCCCGGGCATACTTCATGAGTTCGATGATTGTCCAGTCGCCTCGCCTGGTGCTTCCGATCCCATAGTAATCGAGCCAGCTCTAGATATTATGAATAAGTCATGTGAAAATCCCCAAAACCGCGTGCATACATGATATAATTTCTTCATGGTTTCGGACTCTGCATTGCTCAGAGCTTCAGTTGTGACCTTCCGAGCCTCATGAATAGGCGAATTCGGTCCAAAATAGCTCGTAAGAACTGCATCGGGATACTTCACCACGCCATAGTCGGATGGTTTCGAGTCGACGAATGGCCGGAGATGACTTCCGGCCGGCAAGATGAGGCATGATCGGGTATTCAACTTCATGAGCGTGATCTGTTTCAAATCTACAATCGACCCCAGAAAATGTCAATTCGTCAACATGGCACAAAAGCCCTCATAGAAACTTACAGTTTTGGCGATCTTCTGGCCAACCCCAGTGGATAACACAATCCGCAGAAGCTTTTTCGAGCAGCAGGAGTGGGACTGATTCCGATGCGAGTAGAAGAATTGAAGCGGACGTTTCGGACGTGAACGCTGACAGTAGACTATCCAGTTTGTCCGAAGGGTTGTCTTCCAACGGTAAGAATATCCTGAGTTTTGTGATCACATTCAGCTGGTCGTCAACATTAGCTTTGGCCGAACTGTTGAATCCTAGTATGGAATATCGAATGTACTAGAATATTGTAGCAATCGCATGACTCGCATATATGTACTAGATACCTACCGAATGTTCTAGGAGGTACTAGAAAGACTGAATTACGTGTATATAAGGAGCGCATGCAGGCCCCGTAGGTACTCATCCCCGTAGTGAATATCATACCAGTTCTATCGTCTTAAGCACACTGCGCTACGCGCATTTATTGCGTGACTATATACAACCCCAACTTCAACAGGTTATGAGCCCCGAGCTCACTGTTTAAGACGTCATAGTTACTGTACACACATAGTTATACATTGTAGAATACATTCTTAGCGTCGCATACATCGCACGCATCGTTATACGCCCTGGGACAGCGTATCTAAGACCTCAGACGACTACATACCTGAGAATCGAGCATGTCCGACACGAACATGAGCTTCACGACATCCGTATACCGTATCCCATCGCTTCAAGGCACGGAGAACTTCAACACATGGCGCATCCAAATGCAAGATATACTTACAGACCTCGAACTCATCGACTACGTCACTGGCGCAAAAGCGTATCCGTCAGATACTTTGCCAAATACCGGAAGCGGCAAGCAGACTGCCAGTATGAGCACCCAGACCACATCCACCAAACCGAACGATGACCAGAAGGCATGGAGCAAAGCCGACCGAAAGGCGCTATCGCAAATCCGACTACGCGTCGACGCACACGCATTGACACACATCCAATCGTGCACCACATCGAAAGCAGCATGGGATTTACTCACCAACACGTTCCAAGTACAAGGAACCGTGGGACTTATCGACTTGAGACGCAAATTCTTCAGTCACCGAATGGCTGACGGCGAAGACGTCGAAGAACACATGCGTAAGATGCGAGATTGGTTCCAACAGATCAATATCATTTCCCCCGCAGCAATTACTGAAGTGGATTGGATTACCACTTTAGTCGCCAGCCTCCCTGACACATGGGACGCATTTACTCAGTCTATCGATTTCAACTTCGATTTTAGCGATACCAATCTTCTGAGCAGCAAGATAGCCGATCTCCGATCGCGCATACTCGCCGAAGCGCACAGGCGTCATACACGACAAGACTCCAATAGGGCATACTATACAAACAATAGAGCATACAACGACTCTAACCCCGCACATAACATGCCTAGAGCAGCTCCACACAGCTCCAACAAGTTTAATTCCGAATGTAACAATTGTGGCCGCCTTGGCCATTGGGCTGCAGAATGCCGACAGCCCGGGGGTGGAGCATACAGAGAAGGAAACAATGAATCAAACTACAGGCGACAAGGCAAATCAACGTACAATCAATTCAAACAGCCAGACAATAGGAGTGATGACGCTCACACAGCTTCTTACAGCTCACGTGACAGTTGGTCCTTTTCAGCAAATGACGAAGATTGGGTTCTCATCAATAGAACCAACGACTTCTGGATAGCAGATAGTGGAACAACGACGCATATAGCTCGTGACAAATCATTATTTAGCGAATACGAGAATACAACAGGTATTGTACATGGCGTAACAGGTAAAAACGCGATCCTAGGAAGAGGAACCGTTAGATTGAAATGTAAGGTTGATTCCAATAGTACAGAGTATAGATACATTACCTTGAGGAACGTCGCATATGTACCCACATGCCCAACTAACCTAATTAGCCTATCGCTTGCTACAGAACAAGGCTTAAATGTAAATATGAGTGCAAATACTCTCAAGATATCGTCACCTACCGGCGATACGATCGTTTTAGGACAGAAGATCCAAGACCAGAATAGTGGTAACTTATGGCAGATTCTATGCGAATCCATCAAAGCACCGCATATATACACAGAACCCCAAGCACCGATCCATCAAGATGTAATAAATGACGATAAACCAGCTACAGAGAACAGCAACGAACCGTTAGTTCGAATCGCTCCTCCTGCTGAGGGGGAGATAAAGAAGGAATCTTGCAGCAGTTCAAAGCGATTGAAAGAATCCGAAGGGACAGGGGGAGACTTGGAAGTTATAAATCCTGCGCATATAGTCGACACAGAGTCGCCAACGGCGCATTTGCTTCAAGTTCCAATCAACTCAAAGCGAAATATATTTTCTACTTTCTCTAATACACTCGCTATAGAGTCTACACATCAATCGTCGACCTTTCAGTCATCTACATCACCTGCGACTACCGCACAATCTTGTATGCCATCTAGCACAGCAGCTGAGACCGACAGCCCTAATCCGAATCCTATACACTCACCTAGCGATATGAAACCGTCCAGTCGTACTCAGACTTACAGCGACAATACCGGAAAGTATACGCTTCATCTAGAACCGTCTTTCGGACCAATCAATACTAGCTTAATCGATCATAAAGAGTCAGTCCATGTAGGAATCGACAACAGCAGCTCGAAAGACTCACCGGATACCGAGCTATCGATTCCAAGTCCTCTCGCACCCGCACACGTCATCTCACCTGACGAAACCGCTGAACACCCGACTCATCAGACCGAGATTGATAAAGACAAGACTATCGAAGACAAGATCGCAAAGTTGGAACGAATTGACAAATGCGAACGAATCGAGCGACCAACCAATTCCAAATTATCCAATATATATTGGGTATACCAGCTCACTCACAATTGTAATGGTCAAATCACCGGCTACAAGGCACGTCCGATTATCAAAGGATACCGACAGATTCCAAGTCAAGATTATTCTCAAACATTTGTACCCGCCGATCTTGAACCGAAAGACCGAGGCCAACCGAAACCCATCGAGCAGAAACTTACTCTGCCACTTGACGACGACACGAAGGATAACTTAGCTATAGAAATTGAAGAAATCGATTAGTTACATCGATATATACATAGCCAACATGTATACCCGGATTACAAAGTGTTTCTTGAATGTTTCCGAATCAGTTTAATAGTTCTTTAATTGTTTTTCTCTTATACACGAATGAATCTTGTGATTAGTTAGTTTCATGCGAGCCATGCTCTTGAGGGGGAGTGTTGAATCCTAGTATGGAATATCGAATGTACTAGAATATTGTAGCAATCGCATGACTCGCATATATGTACTAGATACCTACCGAATGTTCTAGGAGGTACTAGAAAGACTGAATTACGTGTATATAAGGAGCGCATGCAGGCCCCGTAGGTACTCATCCCCGTAGTGAATATCATACCAGTTCTATCGTCTTAAGCACACTGCGCTACGCGCATTTATTGCGTGACTATATACAACCCCAACTTCAACACGAACATCATGCGGGTATGCTAGGACTGACGATCTTTCCGTATGAGCCAAGCGATCCAGCACCGGGAATCAAGCAAATGGTCTTCTTGTTTGCCAAAGCCATGCATGAGATGATTGGTATTGCGTCAAATTCTTCCTCAAGCTGGATATAGTTCCGGCCCCAAGGGAGTTTAGGGTGAGCATTCACGGCCTGACCGAGCGGTGTTCTGCATCAACCAAAGTGAGGATCATTCTCATGCTTTTTTCGAAAAACGAAGCGGGACTTACGACGGGGTGTAAATGGTCGGAACTGGAGAGCCTGGCTTTGTGCCTGATGTCGTGCCTAATTCGAGCGACTTCTGGTCTGGTCGGGGGGTACCAGCTGAGGTGCCTTTCGCTGGAGACGTTTTGGGTCTGGTGAATGAGTTAAAGTGCTATGAGGCTTCAAGCAGACAAAACAAATGAAATTTCATACGCAGGCTTTGCCTCTCCATCCAGCATCCCGTTAGGCGCGGAGACATCATTGGCAATACCATTTGTGACCCGCTCGGCACCAGACGGAGCTGTAGCTTCGTCAGGCGCACTGCTGCTCCGAAGGGTTAGAAAATTGAATTTTTAGAAGAAAATACTCACAGGACAGAGAGGTTATTCGTCACGGTGCTGTTAATTACAAGTAAATATCGATCGTCCGACTATAATCACCCGCCAGTCAAAACTTACGGAGTGGGAGGATATGGTGTCAAGCGGATTTGAGATATATCCATAGGCCCACAAGCACAGGGGGTAGTTGTGTTGAGATCATCAGCCGGCGGCCTTTGATAACCGATAGCCGCTGAGGAGAAATCCGTATCCTCATCCTCGTCTGTGTGCCATTTGTGAAGTAGTTCGAATAGGGAGTGTGGTAAAGGCGTACATGTTATAATTTCCGTGCCGGACGTCTCACTAAGGCTTTGACCCGAGCCGACTTGACTCAATTTGTCCTCCAGCTTTCGTTCAAGCCAGCTGTCAGTTGGTACATGTCCCATAGCGTTGTTTTGCTCAGAAGGGTTTGGCGCATATCCCGTTAGTGAGTCAAAGAATCTACTCGCGTCGGACATTGCGAGTGCAGCCTCTGCCATAGCGTGTGCGGCTTTCGAAAGTGACGCCGCGGCGGTGGCCAAGCTGGCCGATGCATCTCGGATATCAGGAAGAATTTGCGATGGGACAGCGGGCAAGTCTGAAGCTCTCATATTTGGCTCATCGTCGGAGTCGTAGTCGAGCGAGTGAGCCAAGGCAGACAAGGACATGGTCGAGGCTGGTGGCAAGATGGCTTAAGCGAGTGGCAACCTGCTTATCTAATTACCACGCCTCACAGCCTTGAGATGACGGCTTGGAGCACAGCCGAGCCGACAAAGGATAGCCAACGTTTGTGGTGAGCATCTTTCCAAGTTGCAGTCATTTCTCAAGCCGACAGTTACTGGACCTGAAAAAGTCGCGAACGTGAGACGTGACAAAAATGTGCTCACACCACAGTTAATTCCTCCTCTATCTTTACAGCACATGCCCTATGGTTCTATTGATTGTAGCTTGAGATTGAGTACACTTGTCACGTTTGATATAATGGAAATTTTAAGCTAGCGAATAGGTGCCCAAATGAATAGGTTGCCTCTTGAGTGTGGAAAGGTTAGTCCAATGGTTCGAGAACAAGAGGTACTTATATGCGCTAAGACTCACATCATATCAATCAATCTTGCCTTAGTACTCAGCTCGGCAAACCAACCATTTGAACTTTCTCAAGCTTGAGGACTTAATCGTACTAGCCCAGGTTGCGAAACGATCTCCTATGGGCTGAAACCTCTCGCGAGTATCTTTGCAGCGTAATCCAAGCTTGAATCAGCAAATGATGGACAACTAAACCTTTCATTTGAACTATAGAAGTACTTATAGCACGTCAAGATTTACTTGGCAGACGGTATCACGGCCTCGTACTAATCAGGCCGGTGGGTAGGTCTTGAGCCAAGTTGAGCATTTTGACCAGCTTAATACGGAGGCGGGGAGGACCTTCAACCGGAGGATATCGCCCACTCCCATCCTTACTTGTTCCTCGAAGAAGGCACCTTGCTGCATATATATTCGCTTTTTTTACAGCCTGAAATGGGGTAATATCCTTGGGTCTTCGGCGGCCTACGTCATAAAATTGCAGAAGTGCCTGTGAACGAAATACAAACCATCATTAACAGCTCACTCAGAAGTGACCCTGCGTACTCACATGATACAGGCGTTCTGCTGTATCCGAAAACTCTGGTCGTGAAATATATGATAGCGCCTTCTGGCGCAACGAGCCTATTAAAGCTCTTGGCCCGAGATCATTGATGAGTTGACTATTAGGGTGTTCCACTATGCCCATCTTTGAGAGGTCGTTTTCGACATGTAGGTAGTCGTAATCATCTCTACTAAGGATCAAGTATGAGCGAGATGATTGAGACAGCTCGTTGACATCTGTGAGCCCGATTAAGTGCCAAACCTGGCTTACAAGGAGTTCTGTGCTCACAAGCTGACATATTTGTGGGCGCACCCCAGCAAATCAATGTATCAAAAGGCAGAGCTTGCAAGTCAACCACACGAAGCTGGCGGTATGGTAATATCAACATCGTGGGAGCTTGTGCCGAAGCTAACCGCGCCCGGTATTGCGGCGTTTCGTGCTTTCCTGCTGGATTTATCACGTCGAGATCGCAGAGCGCTTGAAACTGGATGTATTATATTAGTACCCACCATTACGAAAGTGCACATCACGGCATACCATCTCCCGATGAAGTCCAAGTTCCACTGGACTAGGAACAAAGCACGTTGTCTTTTGGCTCATGTTGGCAAGATAGGTAATGAGTGGTATGGCATCAAAATCTTCTTCCAAGATGACGAAAAAATGCCCCAAAGGCCATGGGCTGTCACCGATCTGTCGCACTGATGCACGAGAGTTACCTATGTGGCTGTAGACGATTTTTACACATCAATAATCGCCAGCATGAATTAGCCGCATATTCTCACATATTACTACTTGCGATATCTTGTTTCATCTGCCTCGGGCTTGATGGAGACATTGAACGATTATCTGCATGGCTATACCAAGTAGAAAGAGGCCGGATTTCTACTGTCGACCGAACGTCACTATGTTTGCTCAGATAGCTGCTCTTGAATGTCTAGCGGTTAATGCTCCGTCTATTAATTTTCCACTCACCGATTACGCCGGCTTGAGGTAGGTAGCAGACGGTGCTCCACCAGCTCCGGCTGCACTTCTGTTTGCGACTTTTCTATAATCCACTCAGGTAGGAGAAGCCGTTGGGTAGATACTGGAGGATAAACCTTGCTTCCGTCACTTGGCTGTCCTCGTAGCAGAACCGTAGCAGCATATTCTTGGCCATACTTGATGAGATCGCTTAAAATCCAGTCTTCTCTCCGGGTTGGTCCCGATCCATAATAGTTTAGCCAGCCCTGGGAGTTAAAACATCAACATATAAGAATACGACAACCAAGTTCATCATGCATACCCGGTATAATGTATTCACTGTTTCGATGTCGATTTCGGTGAGTACCCGAATTGTCTCGTCCCGAACCTCGTGTATCAGACTTTCTGGTTTGAAATATTTGTTAACGTCGCCGTCGAGATACCTTTGTACGTGGTAATTGCTTGGGGAAGAATCTACTTTTGGTTTCAAATGTTGGCCAGCCGGTATAAGTAGGAATTTCTGGGACTGATTCTTCATCTCCTTGAAACGTTTTACTGAACAGTAGGCGATTTCAGCTTCAAGTGAAATCATGGTCTACGCAATACTCACAATAATGCCGAGGGGGCCATCCCCAATGTATGAAACAATCCACTGAGACGTCCCAGAGATCAGAGTCTACGGCATCTGCAAATTCTACAAGAAGTAATGCCGAAGCTGGGGTCGACAGAAACGGCTTTAATTCGGAAGTGAACACATCTAGCCTTGTAATTTCACTGAACTGTAAATTATGATGAGCTTGTTGAACGAGTGAACATCTCTTTTTGGCACGTACAATCTTCTTGTATGCGTCCACTACTCCTCTACCTGGCACAAAACAAATTGTTTTGTGACCAACAACCGCCATACACGAAATAATTGGGATGGCGTCAAAGTTCTCCTCTAGGTGGATGTAATACTTATCCCAGTGATTTTCTGTGGCAGTTGGCCCACGCTTGATAAAGGAAGAAGTTCTAGGTATACGAATAGCTCGTCACGCTTTTATGCTGTCACACGAAGAATAGATACGTACTTGAAGTACCCTTCCCCAACCATCATGTTGTACTCTTTCAATGACCCTTCGGTCGAGCTTGGTTTCGGTACGGAAGGAGTCTTTCTCGGTCTTTTTGGTTCTTTGCTGGAGTGAAGCTTGAGCAGTCTACTTGTTTAAGTGTAAAGTGATAAACATCTTACGAGACTTTGGCTTGCCCGGAGGAACTAACCCCCGATAGTGCCTTGGAGGCATTGGGAGCATCCTCGCCCGCGTGGGGTGAATAGGAGCTAGATTTTCTGGAATAAGTTTGTGCGACAAATAAAGACATATATGCTCACGCCATATTTGGTATCGGCGGATCAGTCGTGTTAGACTCACTTGAAGTTGATCAATCTTTAATCTATGACATATAACAATTCGGTGAATCACTTACGGTGACCAAGGCACTGACAGATATAAGCTTGAAGTCGAGTATGATGGATCTTTTGATTTGGTGGTGCCAAATTTGGTTGCATTAGCACGCAGTGCGTCGAGACGGGGATTCGCTGTCTTCGTCGCGCTATCGGACTCATCCCAATTTGCTGAAGATTCGATCTTTAGTGAGTTCTATGTGGTTGACCGGACGGCCCTACATGCAATGGTATTGTCCGCTGGTACGCTGTTACCCTTTTCTCCCGAACCTGATCCGTTTGCATCATCTACATGTGATCTATTGGCTGATCGACTATTGATGTCGTCGAGTTGGCGATTGGGGTCGTCATAAGTAGCAAGGCCAGTGTTCGGCGCATTAAAAATTTGGGCAAAACGTGCTATCTCTTGTGCTGCTTCAACCATCGCCAGAGCTGCCTTGGATATGGACTCCGCGGCTGTGGCTAGGCTATGAGCAGCATCATGGAAATTGGGTGGTGTCGGACCAAATGATGATCGATCCATAACAGTATCCGCTTTGGTCAATTCTAGTTGGGCTCGTTCGACAAGATGGACAACCTCTGGTGGGGGTTAGCCAGCAGATCGTACATCTAAGCGCGTGGCAATTCATCATTACATAATAGCCACGCCGGAAGCTTAAGATGATGTTCGGATGACACCTACCGACCGAAAATTGTCAGACTCAGACTTCACATGTATGTCTTACGACGTCAAGCGAGCCCTTAGGTTGCAAGAAAAGCTAGGTTAGACGACTGTGGCCAACACAATATGCATAGCGGCGATTAAGGACAGGCATACAAAACCCCCAGAACGTCAGCGCGTTGCGCCGTCTGGAATACGAGTCCCACGCATGCCTTCGTAGACCCCAATTGCCTCTCGAACCTATGAAACCATGTCAGCATTCGTTCATTCCACAGGTCACGACAGCCGTCTCACCCAAGGAAGTCTGAAGAATTCGCTCCGACGCAAATCCTCATCCCCAAGCCCAACCTGCGGCTTCGCATTGCCACTTCCAGCCATCCCACCCTGACCAAGAATATTATCCAAATCTCGAGCCTGACTCTCGATCCACCGCTGGATGAATAACTGAGGTTCGGCTGCAAACGATTTGCAGAATTCGCGTTTGAGTGAGAGGGAGGTAATTTGGGCGATCATTTGGGATATCTGTGACCATAACTTGTTGGCCAATTGATGCATTTTGTGAGAGCGAACATTTTCGTACCTTATCCTCCAACGACTGGATTTCTGCTGCATCGCTACCGGTAACCGCCACGTAAGCCTCTTGCATTTTAGTTTTGAGAGCGACATCATCTACGTCGATTGGGATGTCAAACGCTTTTGGGGGAGGGTTTGGTGTTGATGGATCAAGTCTAGGGCAAACCCGTGAGATTAATGGGAACGGGTTTGGGGGTGATATGCTTACTTGAGATCGTAACGAAGAACGACAGGTTCGGGTTGGACCAAGTTGTGGTTGACCATCTCTGGAATTCGATGGAAATCGAACATCTCGGCGCCAAATAGCTGGGAACTGTGGTATCAGCACATGAAAACTAGCCAACTGAAGTCGTACGAACCACCCTTAGACCATCATCCGCCCGAACTTTCCTCCTGTCTGCCTTGTCAAACAATCCACGAGAGCGAACATAGGCCCATACGGCAGCAATCGCGTCTGGTCGAGTAGCAACTGAGATATCAAGCAACGAAGCAAGGGCCGGGGAGAGTTTAAATTTGACGAGTTGAGGATCATGGGGAGAGAGGTGGAGAAGGATGCGAATGCGAGTAAGTGGCTGATCGCCGCGGCGTGTAATATTAAATCCTACAGTGCAAACTAATTAGCGAACCGATCACAATATAAATCAGGAAGGCACAAACCGTTGACTGTCGGTTCTTGTGGGTTATTGTGCCACTGCAAACAGAGCTATGAGTGTTGATTCTAGCACACTCCGCTGATGTTACGCACATCAACCTGATTAGGTTCGGGATACAAGGAGGCTTCCCGTTCAATTTCTACTCTCATCGCTTTCAATAGAGACGAGAACTTGTGAGTCGTCTGGGCGCTCGCAGGCTCGGCTTCTGAGCCAGGTTCATCCAGAGGGAGAAGTCGACCTTGGATCCTGAGCGTCCAACTTGGAACGCCCTCTCCGGTCTCAAAATTTGGCGGTACAGAGTTCTCCGAAGCCTGCCATGCTTGACTGGACGAAGTATGCGAGACAAAGACGCGCAGCGTCCGGCGAACCTGACCAGCCATCGAGATTCAGCCAACGAATCTGTTATTGACAATTACAACTCACCTTAACTACTTTTTGAATACTGTCCTGGAGCTCAATTCGTTTTCGCTGGGTAATCCAGTCAAGTTTCCGCTCCTTCTCGACAAGTTGCTCGTACAGATCCGCGTCTGGTTGGCCATTCTCGCGGTATTCTCGTACAACAGCTTCAGGCAGTACCCGTGTCGCGAGCTTCCTTCGTTTTTTGACAATTTCTGGAGGGGGTAGGAATGCGTTCGGGGCAGGAGTCGGAGGATGGTATGCGGTCGACATGATGGTACACAATGTCACGTGGTCTCATCTGACGTGTGCATGACAAAGGCAGCACGTGACTGAGCTCCTGGACCATCCACAGATCTTCAGCTCCGGGTTCAGCCTCTCTGAATTCGGCTAGTATGGACAGCCCTAATCCAGCTTCAGTATCTCACATAGGTACCTCCAGTCACTTGGCCAATAACAAGTCTCAATCGACCATACGGGAAGGTGTTAGCCTCTCTATTCAAGCTGACCTGCAACGGTCCGAAACGTGCGACTTCGACACTCTGCTTGGCGTACTGCTATCATGCTGTGTCTCCGAAATCGTACCAGCCCCCAATGTGTCTTCAGTCTTGACAGTTGACCTGTCTACTCGGCATATCCCGAAAACCGGCTTCAAGGCACCTCCGGAGGACTCCCCTGACTCGGATGAGACGATGAAACCAGACACCAATGAACTACTTGATAAAATTATAGATGCTGTCCTCTTTTTATGCAACGACACCTCGTTTCGCCAGAAGATCCAAAAATTGTATGTTTTCGATCGACCCTCGCCCACACTGATTGCTGAAATATACCGGACCACTACAGCTGCGATGCTCCTTCCATCGGGAACACAGGATGTGCACCGTTTGTTGAGGCCTGCAACTACGCTCTCCAGGAGCTGAAGCCGCTCGTTGTTCCTGGGCTCCGCTCGCCCAGCTCCGACATCCTATTCCATGTTAACGATCCAAAAATCATCTACGGGTACAATCATTCTCGGCGTGTCCCTGGTGTTGCAATCGTCTCCCTCAATACGGTCAAGCGCGTTCGGGGCGACCCGCAAACTACCTGGCTTGAAGCCATAGACGAGCGCTGCCATAAATCTCCCGGTTCTGAACTTAGATGGCCGGAAATTATGTCTTTTGTCGAGTTCAAGCGCCTGAATTCCATCAAGAGCGAATTTCCTCAAAAATACCACAAAGCGGCCTATGCCTGTTATCCTGCCAAAGATATGTCAAACATTTCCAAGTTTTCCAATACACCGAGCTCCACCCCAACAAGCATTTACGCCTGTTCTTCCACGAGAAGCCGCTCCTCTCACTCTGGAGGTGACGTTCATCAAAAAATGGATATCGAAGAGCCATTAGAGCCGGTTAGCCAAGCGTCCATCGCCCAAACCGGTGTTTCGAGTGTCAAGGATAGGGTTAGCGATCGGATCGTTTTTGAGACTTTAAATAATCGACCAAATTCTCTATCGCCAAAGTTGGACAAGAAGACAGCACGAGATTTGGCCCAGTGTGGTGAATATGCGGCTGAAATGCTAAACTCGGTCGTCGGCAGGCTGCATGTAGTTGGCATGTACCTAGTCGGTGAGTCCTTAGCGTGAGCTATATAATACGGTGAGCTCACCGGCGACCGTCTAGATCAAGTCTTGTGGGTCTGGTGGTACGACCGACAGGGGGCGATACAGACAACTGGCATCGATATTGTGCAAGACCTACCTCGTTTTGCTGCCTTGCTCTTGGCTTTTCAGCGGTTCAGACGGGCGGACTGGGGCTACGGCCCAACATTTGATCCAGAAGTCATCTCACAGGATGGTCCCAAGGAGAAATCCGCCTCTACAGTTCGAAAAATCCACTTTGAAGGGTTGGACGTCATAATTAACCTAGATGATATCATTCATGAGACGTACTGCCTTTCTGGGCGTAGCACAACTGTTCTGGGGGCAAGCGATGCTAATCCGGCCAACGCTTCTCCACATCTTATACTCAAATGCAGCTGGGCACACAAGTCGAGGCCGACAGAGAAGGCAATTATTGAAAAGGCGATCAAAGTCGCACCTCGAGCCAAGAGCCATCTGCCCAAGGTGTTTGCCTCGCGGGACCTGGGTGATACCAAGTCCATTCGAATCCAGCTCGGGACCCATAAGACTTCGCGCCGACCGTTTCGAGTCTTCCGTATGGCTGTCTATGAGCGGTTGATCCCGATCACAACTCTATCGGGGGCTGTCCGTATGATGGTATTATTAGACTGCATCAAATGTAAGTACTGCAAATTTGCCTCTTAATGACACTATTAACTGAGGCTTGCTCAGGTCATTACCTTCTCTGGAAAGGCGGAGTGCACCACCGGGATCTTAGCTTGTCTAACCTGATGGTTCGAGTTATTGATGGTGTTTACTATGGGATCCTGAACGACTTTGATCTGTCGCACATCGCGGAGCTGGGCCTAGAGATCAACGAACATACGGCAACTCTACCTTTCCTAGCAAGGGAGCTACTCTGCGACGAGTACTGGGAAGGAAAACTTGAGGTAAAATATAAGCACGACTGGGAGTCTTTCATCTGGATCGCATACTGGCTCGGAAGATCTTCTGAGTTTCTAAACGGGGAGGTGCCACAAGATCTTCATCGTTGGAAAACTGGGGTGCTCGAATGCTGCTCGATGAAAGATCATGTCCTTCGAACGCCCGGTTACACCAAACGACCCATTGATACTTTGGAGTGGCGGACTGCAGCCCAACTTCTACACTACTTAGAGTGGTTGACTGTACAAAAGCGCTTTTATGAGATGGCGCCGGATACTCCTGGCAGACCCAGCATTGCGGAACCCTCGGAGGCAGAGCTATTGGAAGAGATGTTGAAACGAGTTGTTAAGACACTTCCTGAGGCGTACCAAGGGTTGCTAAATACGGCTACCGATGAATTCTTTGATCATGTCGTGCGTTTGTCATTTCTTCAGGTGGAGTAGGTCACTTGCATGCTGCAGGCCAATTCGAAACCTGTCTGCGTAATGTTAATCAATAATTAACTCTGTCTGTTTTGCTAATCCAATATATGGCGTGGTGCTTGTGGCTCGGTTGAATAAATAAGTGCGGCTTCGGGCTCGCCTCGTGCGAAGTTTCGATACTGATGGTACATGAATGCTACCAAAGTACTTGCGCGGGCAAGGCGAAGGGTTGGCGGAGCTAACTTGAGTCTATACCGACGGTTGAGATGGGGGTCACCACCTCAAATTTAGGATTTCCTAACTACTTCCCCTTTGCGATTCACTCTGTCTTACTCATGCCGACATCATTGTGCTGTCTACGTAACCTCAGTATCAAAACTCTCTGTGCAACAAGCCTGAAACTGCGGGTATTTCTAACCGAACCACAGGTATTGCATCACCTTATTGCGAAGCAGCAATAACATCAGAAAAACAAGCCGCGTCTTATGAGCTCTAAACAGCGCGTTGAGCTGGTCGAGGGCGCCGAAATGAAAGTCCGAATGCTTAGCGTTCTCGAGAGCTCATAAGAGCTCGACCGGCACGGGGCAGAATCGGACTCCGATGTCAGTTATCTGGAAATTGGGTGATGCTCATATATGCATGTCGAAGTCTCTGATTGGCTAGCGGTTTTGTGGCAGTGAATACGCGTATTTGCATTACTCATCAATATTTCGAACTACCGGCGCGTTTTGAACGAGTTTGGTGCCAGTGGATGCGCAGAGCAAAACTACCCCTGCGCGATGTTCAAACGACTCCACGTGCAACGGTGACATTACATGGGCGGAATGGCCATGTTGTAATGAGGCTAAAGGATCAAATCGGCCCCACCCTAGCGAACAAGTGCGGTCGGTAGGTGTGACGAGCGGGGGCGCACACAGCCACGATTAATCAGTTGACAGGCGAGGCTGCGATATCACGCACGCATGAACTGTGTCTACAAAATGTTCCATTTATGGCCACTCCCAGAGTTATCTATCAGGGTAAGCCGATCTCACTCAATTTCCAACTAACTGACATCGGAGTCCGATGCTGCCCCGTGCCGGTCGAGCTCTTATGAGCTCTCGAGAACGCTAAGCATTCGGACTTTCATTTCGGCGCCCTCGACCAGCTCAACGCGCTGTTTAGAGCTCATAAGACGCGGCTCGTTTTCCTGATGAACGAGGCGGCCCACATCATGCTAGTTGACTATCCACAGATTCTCAAAATTGATGTTTCAGCAAGGTTCGCCAGTGCATCATTAGCAGTACGGGTTAGGTGACCTACTCCTTGTAGAAATCAAATATATATATTATTAGGTATTTATTCGATCAAACCGCAAGCGCTGCGCCATCTTATTGTGAAATAGCAATAAGAGCATATAAAGCGTTAGAGAAGAGAGTGAGTGAGTGAGTGAAGAGATGGCGTTCAGAGGGCCCAGAGGGCCACTATTTATGCCTACAAATCGCTCCGAGTGATACATGATTGGCACTCACTTGGCTCGATTACTGACTCATTGTTCCAGCACTTTCGAGCATACATGAACGGTTTCGACACTTCTTGCCTGCAGCTCATACGCATATACTATATCTGGGGTTCCCAACTAAGCAGCCTAGCTCGTAGGGGAGGAGGCGAAATTTATATATAATCAACTATGCCAGTATGACTCTGCATAATTTGCTGCCCATCACAGTACCTCGTTCCCGTTCAAATCGCGTATTAAAAATGCAAATCACTATTATAATAGCTTGTCCTCAAGTTTCAAGCCAGGGGGTGATTCTAATCATGTGTAGGAGCCGCATGGAGGGAATATGGATCTCAGGCTTATTCTCAAAACATGAACTAACGGTGGAATCTGATCTCGAGTCAAATATAACTGAGCGTTGGGCATCCTTACTCTATGTTTGACCACCACTCACGAAACACCGATACAGAACCTCCCCGTCCCGGTCGGGAGGAGATAAATAGAAAACAAATTTGGCTTTACATCATTCGGTTCGGATGCCAGCCTATCGATGAACCACCCTTCAGGAAATGTATGCGTATCAACCAGCAACCGAGTAAGCCACGAATCACGAATCACGAGGACGTGCGCGTCATGGTCAGAGGGTTCTCGATGGAGAGGTGGAATGTATTGCTGTGAAGATCGAACATAATGGCCCTTCTCAAATATTCAGTTTCCTATGAAAACTGTCGAGTGAGCTCATCCTGTGAATATGATCGAAACCCAGTTGGCGGAAGGTTTGTGCTTACCTGCCATGACAAATGTAGGTCCGACACCATATCCAGTCGGATTTTGGAACCCCGAAGTTCACTGGGTTCACCGTCGAATCTTGGTGAACTTGGTGAACTTGTTGGCGAAAAGTCTTAAGCGCCCGGTACCAGACTAATTGGGCGACGGCAAAAGCCTTGACGATGCGGCAGAAGCAAGGGTGGAGAGTGGGCTGTCGGTTTGTATATGCAGCTAAACCTACAAAAAGACCATTAATACATGTAAATCATGTGGGGAAATGAGTTCGATAGCCTCAAAAGCCACATTATAGTCTCTGATCCTCTCTACGACTTTTTGGGTCACATATATTCTAATCGTACAGTGGCGCCTGGACATCGGGTGGACATTGGAGCAGCCCGGGTACGTTGATTATGGCGCGTTTCCATCTGGGTAAAGACGCGCGGGACACGAAAACGCTACGAAATAGCTTGTTTGATCGAACGAGTGCGAGCAAATTTGGTGGCGCGAAGTGGCAGGGGACCTGTAAAGTCAACTTGCAGTAAACCGGACACAGGATCATACAAAGGCCTACCTTGCTAGATAATTCCATTGGTACTACTAGAAGTCCCTTCAAACAAGGTATGGCGTGAGTACCTCCTAGTTTGCTATCTTGTTTAATGGTCTGCACTCGTTTGTAGGGAGGCATAGTTAAAGAGTCGTCACTTGGTTCTGAAGCACCGTTTTCGAATTTATCAGCTATCAAATCAATTAGCATGCTAAAGGATCTCAGATGCATCAATGTTTTACCAGATTCTGCTCCGTCATTCTCTCTGACAAGTTGTCTACCGTAAGGGCAAGTGCCGCAAGCCTTACGCCGGTGAGCTATTTCAAATCATTAGCGCGGAGCATAAGTGTGAGGAAGAACTTACAGTTGTATATACGACGTCGTCCCTGTACTTAACTTGATGAACCTGCAGGTAGATGCGGAATGCCGGGGCCATATTGGTTCTTGGCAAGCTCTAACTAGGCGGACGGAGAGCAGCTCTAGCAAGGTCGACGGCTCGCAGACCCCACGGCTCGGTCATAGTCTTTCGCGGGCACCTTTAAATCGGACCTGGTAGAATAACAGTCTATGAGACGTTAGCGGATCCCTTGGTTGATAGGGCGCCAGTTCGACTCTGACGGTCAGTTTCTTTTGTTCCGCACGTGACTATTCTTTTCCTCCTCGAGGATTGCCGAGCACTTGCGATCTGGACTTTTATTTCAGCTCCCTCAGCCAGCTCGGTGCGTCCTCCAGCGCTCGTGAGTTATAGCATTTTTCCTTGACGAAGCGAAACGAAGCATCGAATGACGACACGGTCAAGAATGTTCCTGCCGGTCATCCGGGGGAAGCGAATTAGCCCGAAGTTTCATTCCTGCAAATTCAGCAGATCATGAATTCAGCACACATTACGTGGGGCATGGTTCTCAACCACTCTCTACAGCACTACAAACAGCTTACTTCTCGAGGTCGTTGACACCAAATGACTCTTGCCAGCCTTACCAGATCGAGGTTTTCAGACTGGTGAAGAGTATGATTGAGGAACTGTGGGGATTACATTCAAGGTAAAGAAACAGAACTAAAAATACATATGGGAACAGTCACAATGTGGGTGTGCACCCCGTCACTTCGCACGTTACGATATTGGCCCTTGTATCTCCGCGCTTACATTTTGCCCAACCGATGCTTATCGAAGCCTCTGCAACGGTCGGCGTTCAGCTCGGTCGTTCAATACTTGGTACAGCCACCGCTCTTGTCCCCATGGTGAGTTCACGGTCCTCGTCAAATATTCATCTCATTTAGTTCATGCAGCGGTTACCCGATCCGTCACCACTCCCTAATTCGTTCAGCCCATCCCGTGAGTTCACGGGTATATTTGAGAAGGGCTAATATATAAGATACGCTACCTAGTGACTGGTACTGTGCTTCCCGTTATAGCACCTCCGTCCCCACATCCAAGCGCCTAAAATCCTAGGAATGACGGCACTATCAACTCAGCCGCCTATTCAAAACATGGCCAACGGTTACCTCATTCCACGTGTTTCATGTAATTGCTGAAACCTTTTCGAGCTGGGCAGCTGCATGATCCCTACCTTTTCGCAGCCGATGTTTGTAGAAAACACTCGTATAGCAATAAGATAAAAAGATGTGAGTAAGCCTCCCACTGTACAGGGAAGTGCTGGCTTGAATCGCAGTAGGTACTCGTTTGAAATTCAACGGAACCCCAGGGGTATTTAATCTATCGGGAGCCCAATCAGTTCATCCAAAGTCACCATACAAATGATCATCGGGCACGTTTTTGAGGACTTGGGATCGATCGAGGCTTTCGTATCAGGGTCTCTATTCGATCCCAACCCGAGCAAGAAGTGCTATAAAATGTTAGGCGGGGGGGGGGGGTACACATCCACACCTCAACTGCTCTTTCCATTAGTCGCCGAAACAAGGTACTGTGCCATCTCGCTCCTTGAATGCCATGAGACGTTGTTGAGCGATACACACGCTACTAGTATCATGAAGTTCCTCAGCCCTATCGTCATTATTGCCACCCTTATGGCCACGGGTACCAATGCGCTATGGTGCTGCTGTACACAAACAGACTCAAGCAGTCAGCATTGCTGTAGGCAGGTGATGGGCTCTGGCACGTTCTACTCCCCCAAGTGTGGTTTAGTCAACGGCCAGACGTGCGATGTGGGACCCGAGTATTGGAGACAGGAGCAGTACAAGGATTGCTGCGTCTGGCAGGATGGCATTCGTGGCTCCTGCTTCTGAGAAATGTAAGCCGACCGCCTGTAGGCCCGTTCGTCCGGACACTGATCCTGAAGATGTTACATCTGCAGCTCGGAGAGTCAAAGGGTTAGCATTGATATCGGTAGTGAAACCTGTATTGCGTCGGTGGATTGGGTCGATGGACCATTGCACTGTCTTGTGAAATTACAAAGAATTCATAACGTTCACATGATTAGACTTGCCAAGGAAGTACATGCTTTAGGAAGCAATATTATAATCGTTAGGGAGCCGTTTCGTAATCGTTGTGTGACGCATACTCGAACATCGCCGTAGCGAGAATACAAGCAGAACCAAAGTCATACAATTTATACCACGCCCAACCTCGTGATCAACCGAGGCCCGAGGCAAGCGCCATCATAGCCACACTCAGCCACATCGATTTTTCCTCAGCTGCTAGAATCCCACACCTCATGGCCGCCATAGACACTCCAAGTACGACTATCACTTTTGTTCCAAACTTCAAAAGAATTATCACAGAAAATGAAAATTGCCAACACAAATCACGATAGCAAACACACATGAACAGAAAGAAAAAACGAGAAGTGCGCCAGAAATCCTGATACAAATACAAGCCCCTCCTCCACCCAACGTCGACTACTCGACCATCATCTCGTCCTCGTCCAGCCCGCGTTGAGTCTGCAAGGGCGTCGTATGGGGCGCACTCGGTGCAGGGCTCACTCGCTCGACAGGCACGACTCGCCATCCGTCGGCCGACGCTCCGTTTGTGTTGGGTGCTGCGCCGGCCGAGGGCATGGTCCCGCTCCGCCGTCGAGCAGTCTCGGGTCCGGGTCCACGTGATCGACGAGAGGGGCCAGCGTTATCTTGCAGGGCAGGAGTTGGAGTCGGTGTCCAGTTCATTCCGCCTGGAGGTGTAGTCCCAGTCGCTGCCGGGGTTCCAGTCGCGGTTCCGGGCGGGCGTGTGCCAGCAGTACCAGCAGGAACCGCCATCTACCCAAAATCCAATCAACATCCGTGCCCAACCTCACACCACTCAAAAACTCACCGGCCGAGCGAGTCTCCCCCCACCAGCCCCAGCCCCAGTCCCAGTTCCAGGTCCGACCACCGCCCGTCCGGCAAACGCAGGCCCAGCCGTGCCTGTCCTAGGCGGAACCGGTGTCGGAACCCCCCGCGGTGGCTGAACCGGAGGCGTGGGGTTTCGTCCGGTCATTCCACCAGCAATATTCACCAACGCCCGTGTCACCGTCGTCGTCAAGCCTCGACGAGTGGGCACTTCAACTTCAGTCGCAACGGCCGCTGCACCATTGACCCCCGCAGCCGCCGCGTTTGCCATCTCCCGTCGTCCCACCACGGTCGCAGTATCGTCTTCTTCTCGAGCACTAGCGATCCCCAAGTCAACATCTCCTCATCGAACAACCTGCACACCACTCACCTGCACCAGAACCGATGTCCCTCAGCCCAAGCTTTGCTCTGGCACTCTTTTCCACAATACTTGGCCTTGCGGCATCGTCTGCACTTGGCAAACTCGCGCGGGAAATCTTCCCACCGTCCGCAGAGCATGTTCGCACACTGGCGGATCCCCCCACGCTGATCGTCCTTGCGGCACGCGTTTCGCATAATCACCCCAGCCCAGTACTGAATCTCGTTTGGAAGGCGAGGGAGGGTAGTTTCGCTAGGCGAAGGCCTAAACGTGAATCGTTCGACGAGCGAAAAGACATTGGGCGACTGGGCCCCCGAGGTCGATGATGGCACAGATGTTTTGGGTTCAGCACTCGCATCAACCAGTTGACGGAGCGTCGGAGGAGTTTCGTAAAAGGCCTGTCGAACATGCGGATACTTGCTCAAATACGCCAGGAGCTGGAGGCTGAACAATACTTCCTCGTCTCCGTACGGGCCAGGATTGATCCCAGGGACGACCGCTCGACGAGGTTCAGGTGGAGTCTCGCCAGTCACAAGAGGAGCCAGTCCAGGTCGGGGCGTGAGTTCGTTGCCCACGACGGGCACACGCGGCCTCGGTGTGGTCAGCCCGACACCCACAGGCATGACCGCACCAGGCGCTCCAGGTGGCGCACCCATTGCCAAATCGTCGTTTTGTTCCAATGTGACGACACCCACACCGACGCCTTCGCCCATCATTTCCATTGCCATGGCGCCATCGCCATCCGCCGCATCGACAATCCCGACTGTACGCCGCTCGCCCGGTACGTTGTTTTCTTCAGGATCAGCTTCAGTATCATCCCCGTCGGTATCTCGTTGGGGTCTCGGAGCCGGCCGACGAGTGATCGTCCCGCGTCGGCCAGTCGCGATGTTGATGCCTTCGGCCGGACCCGGGACTGGACCGTCTTCCCACCGCGCACGCTGTCCATCGTCCCAGCCAGCCCGTCCGGTAGTCATATTTTCTTGACCATCCCAACCAGGTCTAGGCGCATCGTCCCACACTGGACGTCCGACCACAGTCCCGCTCCGGTCACGCCCAGGCACGACCACACTCCCAGTGGGGGTTCCGGACCCTACAGGCGTTGCATTGGCCGATGCATCAGACGATTGAGCCGTCGTGGGCGAAATCGCCCGATTAATCGAAATCGCACGGGGGAGAGCGGGCGAGGGCGGGCCAGTCGAGGGTCCAGCGGTTGGGACGGGCGAGATTGTGCGGAGCGGTAGATCGGAACGTATGAGCGCTTGGGATTGGCCCATGCTTGGTTGTGCAAACCCACCCGTGGGACCACTAGCAAAACTGGTGTCTGAGTCGTTGGACATGCTTCGGTTGATCACTGGCGGGGGAGTGGGAGATGGCCCGAGGTCAGAGGCGCTCATCTCTTCGTCACCCTCGTCCGAGCTCGGGTTGGTTGCCCGGCTGGTGGGGGTCGGGTTGCGTGGACCGGCGGCTTCGAGTGCGCGTGCGAGGTCGGCCGCGCGTTGGCGTTCCAGGGCTTCTTCACGTCTACGCACTCGAACTTCACGGGACTCACGGGGGGCGCCAGATCCGGTTGCGGATGGGCCTGATCAAAGTGGGGTTAATCAGTGACCCAAACAAGAATATGTATCAAAAGCAGATACGCACCGATCGCAAAGCCCTTTCCCTTGAGCCACACGGCGAGTATGCAGCTCACGACGCCGAGTGCACCGGCCTGGACGACACGGCGACGGATGTGTTCGGAGCCACGCACACCAATGTTAACCACGCTCTGAAAAGCAAGACTAAATGTGCGCGAGGCAAGAGGATCGATGGCATAGGGGAATGGAGTGCCGGGAGTGGGGATATAGGGCACCGAGTACGCGGACGGATGTGGCTTTTGGAGTGTATCTTGCGAATGCTGGATACCAATCCGGAATCGTGTGACCTGGTTTGCGGCCTTTTCGAGTTCAGCCCGGGAGGACGATTCGAGGAAGAAGCTGCTCTCGGGCTCGTCTGCCGGTTCAAACGTGATGGGGCTTGACCTGTGCTCGATAGTTCGTGGTAGATCTTCTGGGGGAGACAGAGCGTAGATCCAGGCTGCGTCTCGCCTGCGGGGTGGATTCGCGCAAAAGTCGCGCAGAATACGGACAAGGCGTTCGAGGCCGCCGTCGAGGGTGAGGATCTCGCGGATGCGGGGCGAGGTCGAGGTGAGGTATACCAAGTGGGTGAGTGAGTTGTACAGCGGCAGTGCGGACGTCGCATCGAGTGCTGAGCAAGTCGTCAGCGGTGGCTAGCGAAACGGAAAACACGGAAAACGAGCGGTGGGGGATGACTACTCACCGCGTCGATCATACAGCTGGCTGGTGATGCACACACACGCCCGGTTCTGCGGCGGGAACGCAAAGTTGGACTCCCTCATCGTCGGTTACGCTGCGGTCGTTGTCGGCTCTGGGCCTAGTCAGGGGCTAAGTGTCGAGTCACAAGCCACACACAAAGCCCTTGTTGTCGTATCTGTCGTCGTCGTCGCTGCCGAGGTCGACGTGCGTGATGCCTGCACAAACAGAGGAGATGGGTCGAGTCAGGGGCGCAGGTGCGTCGCGGGTCTCGTCGGTCCTTGTTGCTGGTTGTTCAGTCCAAGAGTGGCTGTGTGGCGCCAACCCTCGCTAGTCCGCGGACCATGACAAATTCAACCACGAGCCCAGATCCCACGCTTGGTCAGCCCGTGACGTACGCCACCCGCGCTTTGTTTGGCTTCCGTCGGGCCCGGCTGTCCGGTGCAGCACATGACTGAGACGGCTTCAAAATCATCATATCCTCGTAATCTCGATGCGCGAATAATTGAATCCCACTTGATGATAAAGCAAATTCAAGTTTTACATATTTGTAAATTACGTTCATGCTAAGCCACAGACCGCAGTTTTGTCGCCTCCAGATCTCGATCTAGGCACAGTACTAGCCAGGGCTACTCAGACGTCCACGAGGCTCCTAGGCTAGTATCACTTAGCCTTTGGCATCCACGAATCGACAGAGTCCAGACCTTCTACCTACACTAGAAACCTTTCCCGCGATGGTTCACTATGTTGGTACAACATGATTTAAACTCGTTGAGATCCAAGAATATCCTACCCACGTCGCAAGGTTGACCTCAGGCGTGTATAATGTCGGTCCTTTTCCAACCTAGTCGCAGTACGCGCTGGTACCCTCGTTGTGTTTGCGAGATCAGCACCACAGGACGTTGACACCTCCCACGAACAACACAAGAACGCTTATAAACTTTGTGTCTGCGCCCATGTTAACATGAATTCACAAAATATACAAACCGGTTCGATATTCACTCTGCTAGATGAATAGAAGAGGAGGCTCAGACCCCTAGCCACCAAGGCCTTAAATTGAGCCTGTTCGCCTGCTCATTGGCTGGCGTGTCCATCTCTTCATTCAATGATCCGCCACTTTGCTTCATCGTGATGTCGCCTGCCGTCCCCTAATGAGATATACCGATACTAAGCGCATATATCCATTCATAGATCCACGCGGCGCATCTACTGGCAACCACATTTATGGCCATTCCAACCACCTCGTCCAACTCGAAGTAATCTATAACAATACTTACTAATTCCCAACTCTCAGGGCTCTAGCTTAAGCGATGTCGGAGATTGAGTGAAAATATGAAGTACGTATTCAAAAATAATTTACGGCCATGATGATTTTGGATCATGGTGCAACTTATGACGCTCAGCGCGGTTAAAGACAAAAGTCTTCGATATTTGTCGACTTGGTGTGAATAATGTGCAGATAGCCTACATGCAGAAATAAGATATATATATTTGAGAAATAAAGGGGTCAGATAAAAGAGAGTGAAAGTGAGGGTGAAAATGTGGCACAAGAGCCCCACAGAGCCCTCATTTATCTCTTCCCTCCCAGTCGCAGATGATTGGCGCAACATATTTACTGCACATAGACACTTGACCCCATTACGGACTTATTTTTCTCGTGTTTTCTACGGATCACAAGCGGTCTATACGTAGCCTTCATATACAATCGCATGACTACGATGAAAGAGACGACGACGGACGGGGGGAGGAACCCCTCAAACCAGATGCATGTGCGTGACCGAAAACCTTATCCAGGCAGCTACGCCGCCCCAACAAACACTAGATCCAAGCGTGTCATATTCAAAACACACATGGTCGCATATACCGATATCAAAAGTAGTCGATACAGCAGTCACACAGCAAACGGCACACGGACCAGAGCAAAAAGGTCTCTAGAACAGACAAATACTTGATTCGTATATGCTTAGCGCACAGTCCAGTAAACACTATATGACAAAAGCTATGTCGGCTTGGCAAATCCAATCCTCTCACGTCCAACGTCAAACACAGTAAACCATTGTCTCAAAAAGATGCTCCCAAAGTACCACCTCGCGTCATCTTCCGGTTGGCGCAGTTCAAGGCCAAGGAACGCGCTCCGACATGTTCCATTATTTTCTAGGATATAATCCTTCCCCTTCAGAGCCAACGAAATATTCCCAAACTGAAACTTGAAGTCGGGTAACCGGGAAACACTGCGGCAGTTGATTGTGTATAAAAGCGTGTCCTTGTCCTTGTCCGGCTTTGCTCCAATTTTAGTGTTAATCGCCCTAGCTATATCAGAGGGCAGGATGATGTAGGCAGACGACGAGTCGATCACAGCGGTAGTGTTTGATAGTTTAAGCGTGTTATTTCCAAACTGGATGGACCGTAGCTCGGGCCCCCAGTAAGGCTGACGCCGAATAGGCACGTACTGGATTTTGCCTTTGTGGTCCGTATGATCGATTCCACCGAATACAACCTGACCTGAGCCGGATGGCTTTGGGCTACGGACTGTAAAGACGGGTTTGGCAAGCGACCCTTGGTTGAGCATGTTATAGAAAGGTGGGATCATGTCGGCCCAAGCCAGTTGTGGGAAACCGAGTCCAAAATATCCGTCGTATCTAAAGCACATTTTATGAAGCGAAAGGACAGCAATAGATTAGAGCACTTACGCTCCCAACTCCTGGTCCGCGTTGGAAACTTCAAAGAAGTCTTGTTTTGATACCGTCAAGTCACCGATATGTAAGTTATCCTGCGACACAACTCCTTGGTAGGTCCCGTCGTCACCGATCTCGGTCCCATTCTGACGGTAGGTGGAAGATGCGGAGGAGTTGTACTTAGATAAACCCCTACAGTCGTCTGAAACGCATGATATGCTTGGGACTATAGTGCTTGACGACAAAGTGTTCAGTGCGAGCTTGAAGGGTTGAGGAGGCGTGCCCAGCGAAACTTCAACATAGTATTGAAGATATGGTGAGTCTGAACCGACAGCGGAGTCAGCGATGAAAAAAAAAAAAGGTCTATATAATTCGGCACTAACCATGCAAAGGCAAGCGATGGATACCTGCCCCACTGACGACTACAGAACCGAAATTGGAGAACACAATCGCGCAGAGCAGAGTCTTCATAGGTGATACTAGCGGGAGGTTGCCATCTCCTAGCATTTAACCGAGCATTATAACCATGAAAGTTGGCCCACGTAGGGTCTTGAGATGCTCGCCCGAGATACCCGTTTTCACAGAGGAGTCCTGCGCCCTGGTAGATACTCTGTGTTTCCCGGTTGCAAGTACAAGCACAGGTTGAATTTCTCGACAAAATCGGCACAGTTCCGGCGATGATTTCATATAAGGGCAGTGTTGCGATTGAGTCCACATGTAGAGAAATAGCCGGCGAAAAGAAGGCAGGTACAGTCACGCTAGGCACACACAGTTTGTTCCCTTTAACACTGCATTGACAGTCGAATTGTCCAAATGGAAAGATTCGTAGAAGAAGCGGGGGAATTTGTATTGAGATGTAGAGGGCTATGCTCCATGTTAGCAGCGCCGCCGTAAGTGTCGTCAGAGCCCACCATGGATTCACTACGATGACGGGGATCTCTAGAAGTAGATGTGTTCCAAGCGAAAGGCTAGTGGTTTGAAGGGCAATCCATATTTAGTGTTATATCATTTTGAGCTCAGATAGTGTTTCCTCGGAGATAGACTGCCCCGATTAGCAGTAGTCTCCGCCGTGTTTCGTCTGACTATGTATTCGCTAGCCGAATCAATTGGTGTTTGATCTACAACCAAGTATAATCATTAAAACACTCTAAGCCGCACTCACGGTGGTCCTGAGGAAACCGGGAAAGAAGGATTACACCATCCCAAAAGCGTACCGTCCCATCGCCTTGCTTAATGTTATCTCTAAATTACTCTCGGCATGTGTAGCTGACTCCCTGAATGATCTAGTCGAGAAACATGGACTCCTTCCAGAGCACCATTTCGGCGGCAGGAGGGGACGATCCACTTCGGACGCGATGCAGGTCATATCCTCGTTTATCAAGGATGCATGGCGTGGTCGCGAGGTGGTGGCAGGTCTCTTTCTGGACGTCAAGGGAGCCTTCCCTAGTGCGTCGCCGACACGACTTGCCCACAACATGCGAATGAAGGGGATACCTGAGGAGATCGTGGCGTGGACCGAACGCAAGCTCCAAGGACGGCGTACTCTCATCAAGTTTGATGACTTCACCTCGGAGTGGTTTGACATAGAGCACGGCATTGATCAAGGATGCCCACTGTCGTGCATTTTCTACCTGATCTATAACAGCGGGGCAGTGGAGCTGGCTAACTCAGACAACCAGGAGATGGCCAGCGGCTTTGTTGACGACATTGCGCTGCTAGCACGTGCATCAGGTAAACGTGCCGCCGCTTACGAGCTCTAAAGAGCGCGTTGAGCTGGTCGAGGGCCCCGAGATGAAAGTCCGAATTCTGAGCGCTCACGAGTGCTCATAAGAGCTCGACCGGCATGACATAAAATCGGCTCCGATGTCGCGGATTGGAAATTGGGCAAAGACGGCCGGTTCATAATTATATGTCATCATTGTGTCGTTGTAAGCCATTTGCGGCCTCCTATTGGTTGGCAGATTGCGGCTGTGGCAATACCAAGATCGGCGCTGATTATCTTCAGACATCCGTCTGTGCCCGGGTCAGCTCGCCATGCACCCCAGAGTGTAACAGCGTGCGTGAATTGAGCAGACACAGCCATATCATAGGTCGCACCTTTACCGTACAGGGGTAGTTTTGAGTTGCGCATCGAATGGCACTTGAATTTTGTAAAACGCCCCGGTGGTTCCAGATTTTGATAATTATTTTAAATACATATCATACAAAACCACAAACCAATCGAACTCCAAATCAGGATATCGGAACCGATTTTACATCATGCCGGTCGAGCTCTTATGAGCACTCGTGAGCGCTCAGAATTCGGACTTTCATCTCGGGGCCCTCGACCAGCTCAACGCGCTCTTTAGAGCTCGTAAGCGGCGGCACGTTTTCCTGATGTGCCAAAACGCTAGAGGAAGCGAATGAGAAGTTGGTGTCGATGATGGATAGGCCGGGCGGGATGAGAGAATGGGCAGCCAGCCACACGTGTGAGCATGAGTACGAGAAGACAGCACTGATAGGGTTTTCCCGCAGGAACGGCGAAACACGACCATCGATCACAATAGCCGGAACACTCATCAAACCGTCGAGCTCACATAAATTCCTAGGCGTAATATTCGACGAACAGCTCAGATGGAAGGAACAAGCCGCCAAGGCTGTGGCGACAGGGACTGCTTGGGTGGGGCAAATGAGGCGCGTTGCCCGTATAAACCATGGATTTTCAGCACACGCAATGCGCCGACTACATCAATGCGTTCTTATCCCAAGAATCTCGTACGCTGCTGACGTCTGGTTTACCCCCGTCACCAGATCTAGAAAGAAGCCCGTCGAAGATCTTGGACCTAGGGAGAGGAATCCGCGGGACCGAGGCTCAGTAGGGTTTGCGAGGAAGCTGGCCACGGTTCAGAGGCGATCGGCCTTGGCGATCACCGGCGCCCTTAGAACCACTTCGACACTTGCCCTCGACGCACACGCCAATATCCTGCCAATCGACCTCGCTATGAACCTAGTATGCTACAGAGCAACGATTCGCATGGCCACACTGCCGGTCTCCAATCCACTACGGAAATACCTGGTCAAAGCTAAGAGGTACATAAAAAGACACAGGTCAGCCCTCCACGAACTTCTCCACACGTTCAACATTCTGCCGTCAACCTTTGCTCCATTGCCAGAATCACCAGCAACACCCAAGATCCTAAGAGTCCTGAACCCCGCAATCCCTCCGTCACGCGATGCCGCATTGGTTGCAGCCGGGGCCGTCGACGCGGATGTCCGGATATACTCGGATGGCTCAGGGATTGACGGAGGAATCGGAGCTGCAGCCGTCCTTTGCAGAGACGGTCAACCCGACAGGATCCTGCGCCTCCACCTGGGGTCAGACAAACGACATGTAGTATACGAGGCAGAATTGGTGGGGGCAATGCTAGCTCTTCATCTCCTGGCAAGCGAGCGTGACGTAGGCTCAGCGTGGATCGGCATCGACAACCAGGCGGTGCTACACACCATGCGCAGCCCTGTCATCAATGCCGCACCTCATCTCGTTCTCGCACTAGCAGACCTCACCAAAAGCCTCACACGATCTCATCCCGGGCTCGCAGTCACAACCACTTGGGTACCAGCGCATGTCGGCGTACCGGGCAACGAGTTGGCCGACGTAGCGGCAAAGGAGGCGGCCAGGGGCCTTTCGAGCGATGCCCACGACCTACCGGCATACCTCCGAAACGAGATAGCAGCGAGCCCAGCGGCGGCCAAGCAGGCGTTCAAGGAAGCGCAGAAGGAGATATGGAAGCAACGTTGGGATGGAGAGCTCAGCAACAGCAACGCCAGCATCCGAGCCATCGACGAATCAACCCCTTCGAATGTCTTCCACAGACTTGCTCAGACCGTGCCAAGACGACACGCCTCCCTCCTGATCCAGTTACGAACAGGCCATGTCCCATTGAATGCATATCTGCACCGCTTCGGCTTAGCGGAATCGGCCAGCTGCCCAGCATGCAATCAACGCGCTGAGACAGTGAAACACTTCTTGATGAATTGTCCAGCATACGAACAAGCACGTCAACGGAGGAATCTTGCCTCCCCCGCATCTGCGAACTCATTATCCGTGCTATTATCCTCGAAGGGAGCTACCCGCCACCTCCTGACATTCATCCGGGAAACCGGTCGATTCCTCTCTACACCTCACGCATAATGCCTAGGAACAAGGTGAAGTACCAGTTAATGATTGGAGCAACAACGGATAACGCGCTATCAGCAGATCACAAAACCAGACCGCTCTTGGAGCGCCGAATAGTTACTATGATGGACACAGAGCGTAGGGAGAAGGATGCACGTTGCATGTGAGGGGCCGACTCGCGAGCTTAAAACGGATCGGAAATTCGGACGTCAGGGGGGCGTAGGCTCGTCTGGCGGGCAGCGAGGGGTCGGTGGGCCTTTTGGGATAGTGGGCGCGAGGCGCAGTTGTATTCGGAGGTTCTGTCCCCTCTCCTCTGCACCTTTGTATGGTCTACATAAGCCACGGGCTTGACAGACGTATAAACTTGATTTTTAAAAAAAAAAAAAAAAAAAAAAAGCCGCACTCACGTGTCAGTCTGCCCCGGTGAGAGAAACTATGAGGGTAAATTAAAGGCTATATTCAAACTAGTTAGTCCGCTCGATCGAGAAACAAGGTAACACCATGCTCATTTACCGTGCTAGCGGGAGCGGGACCATATAGAATCTCCTGAAGTTCCTTGTTACGTATTGCGCATACACTATGAAAAGCTCCACGCGTAATTTTTAGCTGGGCCGCTCATCTGGAATTAGACGAGGCAGTATGCTAATCTGAGATCGAGATTAGATGAGATGCGCAGTGTCCCGAATTAGCGAACCGAGTCAGCTAATCTTGACATCTAATTAGCTTCGTCTGGCTATGCGATTTGCTGCGGTGGGACACAAATATCTTATCATCGTTTCAGACGTGCTCCACATTTAATAAACTATAAGAACATTATTATCACATCTAATCAGGCTACATGAATCATCCAGTCCCCATCGAATTAGTCCATCCGTAAGCGTACAGTGTGCACATCTCGAACTCTAGATAAAAGCATTGAGTCGAGAGCGGATAAGGCAAAAATAAATACTCGGAGAGTGAATCAGTGAAGAGTAAGATAAGAAACTGAGTGTGGGGGTAGGGGGGGGGGCAGTCGTCTGGGTATTCGTTAAAGCAGCCTTCCGGGGTCTTCATTCTGCATTCGTGTTAAGGCGCTCCGACCGGCGGGCTGGGACCGAAATCTTGATTGTACAGACCGCACAAGGTCCCTTCTAAACAGTGTGTTAGTATAATCGATATATGCGACAGGGAACTCGCCGTTTTCGAGGTTTTGGCCGTAGCACCAGCCACACCTGCGCGAGGATCGCTTGGACCAACGGGGATTGGTATACGGGACGAGCCTGCGACTGAGGAGCTACTCAACGCAAGGTCAAGTACTCTGGTAGACTGGAGAGCGGGTCTATTGCTGGAGATATCCAAATTTGATGGGGCAGAGGTGTGTTCGGGGGGTGGAGGAAGGTACTTCATAATACGAGTCAAACAACTCAAACGGTACTAGAGCACTTACCACGTTTAGCTGTACCCTAGTCTTCTTTGCTGGAGGCTCTTGCGTTTCTCAATCCTAGAAAAAATGTTAAGTATCTGACGATGCGTAGATCTGTTGTTCACCTTGCCTCAACTTTAGCCTCGGGTTTGATGACCTTGCACTTATTGGAACGGTTGTTGAACTCGATTTGGCTTCTTTTGTCTTGTCGCTGGCTCCTCGACCTTGCCCTCAATGGGATAGGTGAGTTGTTTACTTAAATGGCTGAACGTGCACGCATAGTGCTCACCTTTTCATGATTAGGCTCAACTCCAGCAACCTTGCATTTCTTTGAGCTGGGCGTCGTATTCTTCTCCTTGTGGGTGGTAGTGGTTTCGTTCTCATCGCCGGTATTGTTGTGGTTCAGGTTAGGACCAGCGTTGTCGGGAGACTTGTCACAGGGTTGGTAGCTAGACGTGGCTCGAGACGCTGGCAAAGGGGAGCGAGGAGCGACAAGGATGGCGAGATGTTGAGCAATCTGGCTGTTCTTCGTCCGGTATGTGAGTTAAAATTGATAAATAAAAGTCATATGTTAGCGTATCAAGAATGTATGCGCGCCAACTTACTATGACAGTGGCAGCGGCGTGGAACGAGGCAACTCAGGGGCAGAGGAATGGCCAAGCGAGTGTGCTGGAATGTTTTTAGAGTTTCTATTATAGTCTAAATCAATAAATAATATCCTGGATCTTGAATTGACACTTACGAAGGGGGACTTTTCAAGTTCCCACATGAAGATGGACCAGATGCGCAACTGGAGTTCTGGGACAGCGGATAGATGTTACAATGGGGCGTAAAATGCCATCTGCTGAGTGCACGGGATCAGACGAACACCCAAGAGCCAAGCTTCCCGGGCGGTGATCCTGTTCATCCGCTAAGCCATATTTAGTGAGAGAACAGATAATATGAGCGTGATATAATCACACGGCGATTTGTTAGATGCACCTAAGATGATGAGCACATTGGTATAGCACCTTATGAAGAACGTAAGCCTCACTCGCCCTTGCCTTGCGGGTTTTGTTGTTCTGGCCATCAAGAAAACAAGTGCAAAGCTGTGCATCTTGCGTCTTTGCTGCCATTTAAGCAGATATTGTATTAATATCCATACTAAATTCGATGTGAGCAATGACCTATGTGCAAAATGAAAGATCACTTACGCATATCACGCGTTACTTGAAAAATCTGGAGACACAAACAGCAAGGTAAGTTGAAGAGTTAGCGAGATACATGTTAAATATAAGTTACAAGCCTAAACATATATTTTAAAGTCTGTGTGGGTGGGGGAGAAGAGTTTGAGGTGGGTGGGGGTGGCGGATGGGGGAAGAGAGTCGGATGAGGGGCACATTGCCAATAACAGAGTCACGTGACCGTGTCTCGCGACGTGATCCGCTAAGTCCGTTCCACCATCTCTTGCCACCAATGGACTACAGCTCGGATACTGGTTGTAACTCTGAATACGGCTCTTCGTCTGAGTTTTCTGAGGATAAAAATCTTGTTCTATACACCTGTGGATGTAACTGAAACTATCTGCTCGGTCAAAGAATCGACATCTTAAAAAGACTCAATGACTTGCGGCTGCTTTGGTTTCAGGAGCTTGTTCGAGTGATCTAGGTGAAAATGAGGCTATAAGTCTTGAAAATGACCTTTCAGTTAAAGAAAACGGGGTGATAAAAGAGGAGGAGATGCTTGGACACTCAGCAGAAGGTTTATTTGGCGAGTAAACGTTTCCGCTGTGTATGCGCATTTCAACTAATTCGACACATCAAAAGAGAGTTCTTGGGACGTCTTCATGAATGATTGCCACAAACGCAAACTCTCTGATGTTCCCGGCTCCGGCAATGGCGACTGGTATGAACTTGGAACGCCTGCCCTATCCACCTCCCTTGTTCTGACAACGATATCTCATAAGAAAGCGAGGACAGATAACCACAATTTACAGACAAGAACTATCTCGAGCACAGTTCGCGGCACGCAGAAGATCGGTGGGATGAACTGGACAAAATCAGTATGTTCGCGAGCGACAAATTCACGTCACTGACAACGTTCTTTAAGGTTCTTCCTTGACAGGCAATCCAAAATACATCCTGCAGCTCGCTCGGCTCTCGGCCGTTTCGGCACAATTCTCCAAGGTTCGAAAAGCGCTGTTGTTCAGCACAAGATATGCGCTTGTACAGACGAGCCATATGGAACACATTTGTCCAGTATGTAAGTACTTCTTTGTTCGATTATCACCGGGCTAATTAGCATGGCAGATCCAGAGACAGTTCTTTGGTGTCCCCGCTTCCCTGGCCTTTTGCTTGAGCCCAATGTTCGTGGCCGCTTAGCAGACTTCCTCCGCACTAACGACAGGCACCATACCTTCCACCAACGGCTCCAAGTTACAGACGGAGGGGATTTTATTCGTGGTGTATCGGCCAAGAATGCACTCTCGTCCTATTCCAAAAGGGATGCATCCTTTCTCAAGGTAAGCAAACGTTTTCGTATTAATCCTATCTAGTATACTAATGTATATCCAGTACGAATACGACGAAGACAAAAAAAAATGAGGAACAAGCAGGAGGTCGAAATGGTCAAGGTTTCTGGCTACGGCCGGCTTAATTTTATCCTGGCACTCAATCTTCCCGCTGCCCCCAAGTTCGGTGTCGACGAGCCCCAGTTCTACATACTGGCGCATATAACCGAAGCCAAGAATGCGCGCAGGGATACCTTGATCGAATGGGTCTCGTACATAAAGCTTGGCCGATCGTTCGTCCTCGATATCACATCTGTCAAGCACTTTGTTGGCCGAGTGGAGACGCAAGGAGAGAAAGCAGGGGGAGAATGGGTGATAGTTGACCGTGGTGAGTCGCTCTGCCCGACTGTTATTCGTCGGGAGGAGGAGGGGTTCGAGGACAATGATTAGGGTGCACGATGTAAGATATAGATGAGCGGCACAATTGATACGACCCACACAATTGGTACAGATGAGCAGCACTGTTAATACAACTCACGAAATTAGATGTGCTCGTTCATCGCTACTGAGCGCAAGTAGGTCGAGCTGGCACATCTGAAAATTAAGTGTGTCGATTAACTACGCACCACGTCTGCCCGGATTCGATAGATGACCTCCTCATCTAAAATTAGATGTGGAGCTTTTCATAGTGATACAGGATGTACCACCAAGGTTAAGTTCCGCTTGCTATGGTTCACAAACTCTGCACCATGGGAACGACCAACGCCAATCATGGACAACATACTTGGCACGCCCTATACTTGGATCTACCTACGTGCGTTTGCTGCTCACTTATAGAAGCCCGGTCTTTGAACATTAGCGCCCTGATCGTATCGATCGGGTCAAAGCAGCGCGAAGAGTTTGAAATCGCTTCCTTTGTCTACCGGTTTGAGCCGGTGGCGCCACCGCTTGTCTCTAGAAGACTACTGGTCTGAAAGTCTCCGTCTCTCTACGACACTGTTCTTACCTACCCAACAATAAGTTCACCGTAAACGCCAAGATCTTACTGACACATTTCATACCCATACTACAACGTAGTACATCTTCACTTAGCCTTTTTTCAACGACAGACCCCTCCCCCATAACTTGAATCGCTACTCGCAGTTTTTCCCTTCTCGGTTCGACGTTCTTCCGCCATGTCCGCCACCAGTGCCCACTCAACCACCTCCATTGCTGATCCTACGTCATATCCCGAAGAAGACTTGAGGTTTGACAAAAAGGGCCGTGCGAGTTATTACCCTGCATGGCTTGGTCAACATATCCAGGATGGTAAATATATCATCGTCCGTAAACTAGGCTGGGGACAGTATTCTAGCGTCTGGTTGGCCAAAGATCGAGAGCATGTCATTCGTTTTCTGTTGGTTCTTCGTTAATCTCACACCTTTATCTGGCCTCAAGATTCGATCGGTTCGTGTCCCTCAAGATCCTAACTTGCGAAGCCACGACAGCTCTCAAATCCAAACGTTCAGATGAAATCGAACTCCTTCGGAAACTCGCCGCTACTGATAGGTCGCATCCTGGTAGTCGACATGCTATAGAATTTTATGACACCTTTGAATTTGATGGCCTAGAAGGCCAACATTGCTGCATCGTCACGGAGGTTTTGGGCCGCAGCGTTGATACCTTGCGAAAAGAAAGTGCCGACAGTGACCTTCGCCTTTCTCTCCCGCTCGTCAAAACTATCATCAAACAAGTTCTGTTGGGGCTCGACTACCTCCACGGACCATGCGGTATTGTACACGCGGGTATGTGATATCCCCTTGTCTGCGCAGCGTCCTATATTGAACCGCTCTCTAAGACCTTAAACCGGACAACATCCTACTTACACTAGCTCGAATAAGTCTTGCCTCACGTGATGCGCTAGCACCGTTCATCGGCTCTTGGGTGGGAAACAGCGATTCGGGCTTTCCTGTACTAATCAGATATATTCAAGATGATCTCGCGCACATATGAAAAAAATAAGAGCAGAAATCGATTGAGGAACGGCGGAGAAAATGTACTTAGAAGTACGTATGTCTGATGCAAGACTTATGCGGCTGTGCGACCTCAAGCCTGCACAGACAACCACTCGGCTCGTGGGTCGTTTTCTGCCGTTCAAACTGTATGCGGGCACTATATACATACAAAATGGTCACCTTGCTCGATTTGAACACTGATTGTGTGCAAGAAAACAGATCAAATTGGGGTTTAGTTTAGAGACAAGCAAGGGGAGGTATCCCCCTTGTCGTGTATGTTGTATTGGTTTTTTAGGACGACATTTTTGGCGCTATGTAAGATTTTGAAGTACTTAAATGGTCCAGACTTGACGAAGGCTGATTGATCAGCGGATAAATTGGATGGAGGGGGTATTGCATGTGAGCGCATATTCCCCCCTTTTGTTAAACTCATTGTGCTTGCGGTGTAGCGGACATGACTAGTATTTTTATGATCAATATCGGCTCTATAGTAGGTCTAGTACCTCCACACAAAAATTGGTGGCAATCGGTTGAGTACCAACCAAGATATATAGCATACATTGTGGCTGCATAGGGAAGACCGTCACTTTCATAGTAAAATCATCGCTACAGCAAAGACAGATGGCTGTATGCTATATATCTTGGTTGGTGCTCAACCGATTGCCACCAATTTTTGTGTGGAGGTACTAGACCTACTATAGAGCCGATATTGATCATAAAAATACTAGTCATGTCCGCTACACCGCAAGCACAATGAGTTTAACAAAAGGGGGGAATATGCGCTCACATGCAATACCCCCTCCATCCAATTTATCCGCTGATCAATCAGCCTTCGTCAAGTCTGGACCATTTAAGTACTTCAAAATCTTACATAGCGCCAAAAATGTCGTCCTAAAAAACCAATACAACATACACGACAAGGGGGATACCTCCCCTTGCTTGTCTCTAAACTAAACCCCAATTTGATCTGTTTTCTTGCACACAATCAGTGTTCAAATCGAGCAAGGTGACCATTTTGTATGTATATAGTGCCCGCATACAGTTTGAACGGCAGAAAACGACCCACGAGCCGAGTGGTTGTCTGTGCAGGCTTGAGGTCGCACAGCCGCATAAGTCTTGCATCAGACATACGTACTTCTAAGTACATTTTCTCCGCCGTTCCTCAATCGATTTCTGCTCTTATTTTTTTCATATGTGCGCGAGATCATCTTGAATATATCTGATTAGTACAGGAAAGCCCGAATCGCTGTTTCCCACCCAAGAGCCGATGAACGGTGCTAGCGCATCACGTGAGGCAAGACTTATTCGAGCTAGTGTAGGCCCGATGATTTGACTACGGCTGTCATGAGCGATATACTGCTCGAACCTTCCCAAACTTACAAGTGCGCCAGCAACGCCCGCCCGTCTGTCATTCCTGTTCGATCTCAACCTCTATACATAATTCCTGGAGAGCCCGACTCAGAGGGAAGGCTCATAGATGCGGTCATTGCGGATCTGGGGCACTGTGCGTACATGTTGATTTGGCTCGGCGTGTTTTTTTTTGGTTAACGCTTGTATGCCGCAGCACATTGGCGAGACCATCATTTTCAAGAAGAGATTCAACCCTACGCGTTGCGTGCCCCTGAAGTCATATTGGGTTCCGCCTGGGACACCGCAGTAGACATTTGGAGCGTAAGCTGCCTGGTATGTGTTACAGACCTTGTGAACTTTAGGTTCGCCGACAAAATTCATGTAGGCAATGGAACTCATAGTTGGCTGTTGGTTGTTCGAACCGAACACGGAGAAAACATGGAATCGGGCTGAAGATCACTTGGCGCGCATGACGGAAGCGCTCGAGGAGCAATTTCCGTTAGACACGATCAAGAAAGGACGCTCGGTAAACCCCCGATGTCCTAGTTTTTGGGGGCACGTGGGTGGGCCACTTTTGAGGTCATGGATACCGTTTAGTCCCTGCGTGCATTGTCAAAAATCCGACAGGTAGTGCGGAGCATGTCGTCATTGTGTTTTGGCAGTGGAGCGCCGGTACCGACCGCAAATTTGAGTGTCGCATTTGGGCTCTTTTTGGTATAGCTGACCCTGATATGGCCCCGCTCCTAAAAAACAGCACATCATGGTGCCATAGAGGACAACACTGGAGTCAATATTTTAAAGAGGATGGTAAGTCGGACCAATTTTGTGTATTGGGTGCGTTTGAATATCAGCGGCTTTTTTAAGGAACATTCGCACATTTTACAACACATCTCGAGCCGACTTGGACGCTCCGAGCCTTGCTAACTGAATTCTCGCTGTTCGCTGATAAAGAACAAGAGATAGAGGCCTCGGTCAAGTTCCTAAAAAGGTGCCTTCGCCTGCGTCCAGAAGATAGAGCGGCAGCGAAGGATTTGGCTAACGACCCCTGGCTGGGATAGGACCAGACCATGTCCAATTGTTTTGTACTAGCACTCTCCATACTTGGCAGATTCAATTTAATATTTCCTTAAAACAATTCAATGTGCAAAAATAAGTTGGAGGCCGATGTTTTGCGACACTACAATGATTGAAGAAGGTGCAACTGAAATTGGATGGTACGCATTAGTCGCGTTCGAATGCATCGACGACTCCGTGATGAGGTCCTTAGAGAGCACGCCCCACGATCTTCTCGCAGCGAGGGCCGGGCGGTGGACTGCATGAGGGACGGGTGGTATTTAGCTTGATTGTGACAAACGTCGTTTGTTGCGATTATCGTTAATCTCGAAGTGACATGCTATTTCTTTAACTCAATACGGCTGCTCAAGTATATTGAAGACTGGGATCGGACGAATGAGACCATCGAGGGTGTAGTGGACGCACAAAAAAAGCAACGAGTGTCTAATATTGAAGGTTGTTCAATATTTTTCTCATGTTTTCTGTTCTCACACAAATCTGATGTTCAATATGAATGTATGCTTGTCGCTGTGAGTCGCGCATACATGCATACAAGATACTGTAGAATAGTCTACGAGTACTCTCAATCTTATCATACACTTCATCGTCGACTCCACGCTCTCAGTCGCAGGCGTCAATGTCTAAAGAGATCGGCTGCCTCTCCTTCATATGTGGCGCATACCCTGGCTGATCCCTGTACCGTGACAAATTCGACCACGAGTCGAAATCTCCCGCCTTGGCGCCATGCAAGTCCATTACGTAACAATCGCCACTTGCGCGTTATCCTCACATCACCTTGACGGAGATGGCTGCTCGAACTAACACTCTCGAGCCAGACACCAATGGGGCTGGTATAGTGCTGAATGAAATTCTTGCAGCCTTGGTCGACGTCACGGCATGCTTTGCCCAAGCCGCAACTGCACTATCGAGCGCTGCACGGTCCATGGCTATTGTCGCAGAAGCCTTCTCGAAAGCTGGGGTTGATATGGAACACACGGGCCCCGGTTCTGACAGTGCAATAAGCGCCCTTAATTCTGAAGTTTTGGCTGAGCTCTCTGGTCGAGACGTAGCCACCGAGATCGTACCCGAGTTGCCGGGTGAACTAGAACCGATGAACCCACCTTCACCGTCAGTATCCAGTTCGAAAACCGAAGATGACTATTTTACCAGTATGTTATGAACATATCCGAATACTATTGATCTGACGAAGGTCGAAATCTGAATCGATATAGCGGAGGACGAAACTTATCTACGTGCCCTGATCGAGAGACAGCGGAATGAGAACAGACGGCGGAGCCCTAGTTCCGAGCACAACAATGCAGGAAACCATCTTGCAGCGCAATATACGACACTTGAGGAGTCGGAAGAACCTCTTCCAGCGGGGCGCACTACCTTTGGAGACGCACTCAAAAATTCCCCGCCGTTTAGGCGAAGTTTGCTGCTGTCTTCAGAGGTCGACGTCCTTCCAGTAGCATGCGCCATAGCGTGCGCGTTCGATAAAGTAATCTGCTACTTGGATTGCTCCACACCCGCTATGGTATTGATGTATCAGAAGATCGTGAGTGCTACCGTCATATGTTGGCCTAGCCCCTCCCTCAATGATTTGCAAAAGATCAAAGGACTCACTCAGTCGTCGGTATATGCTGTGGCTAAGGCTACACCTGGCGAGGTGGACCGATTTTATCGAGCATTTAAAAAGCAGGACTCGGCTATTTTGCTGCTCCCCGAAACTGTAGAAAAAGATCTAACGATAACTTCCGCCGATAAGCTATGTGTCATCCACATTGGCTGGCCGTGCAATACAGCGCGATGTGAGTTTATGATGACATCATTAGAAGTACCCAAAGCTTATAGACCTTAGGTTTCTCTCAAATTAGTTCTTGTAATCCGGCGTATTCGGTCCTGGTTGCATGTAGTTCTGTTCAAGATATGTATCCAACATGCGATGCAATACAAGAGCAGCTGTTGCCTTGGCCCGAAGGCGATCATCCGCTTTTGGAACGTGAAGTATTTCGCTTACGATCAAATCTGGAGAACGTCCTCGCTGGAATACCCGCTCAACTCAAGGAAGACTTCTATTGTGTGGGTGCACTTTTCTTGGTGATGATTCGAGGGCTGACTTTATAGACGTAGTGCTGGATCGAGTCTCATGGCTCGCGGGGTCGGCGCTACGTGCAATCCTGGAACCCTCCGGCCCTTGTTGCTCGTGCAAACCTTTATATCAAGGATGTTTTGAAGTACTCGACGCAAGAAATCATTCCACATGACACTGCCTCGACCCGTTCTAGAGCTTTCCCGGCTGTCTCCCTGGAATTTGTGGAAAGAAATGGACTACAGACCGCAGTAGATGCCAAACTGTTGAATGTTCGGGGATTAGGTAGTTCGGTACCAAGCAGCGCGTCGATGGTCCATTCCGGAGACGCAGATCCGTAAGTTGACCAACCCAATACTGGCAGCAGAAACTTATCTCGGCTTGCCTCACTTGGTTAATGTGGTGACTCGTAACAACTCGTGCCGTACCTCAAATTCGATGCTTGTAGAAAGATTGTTACAGGGAGAGCGAACCACGATATCATACAGGGATCGACCGATAGCCACGACAACACTGAGACCAGAATGGCTCCTTACTCCCGTCCACCAGGTGCTGGCACTCTCCGCCTTCGGTACTTGGTGAATCAAGAACCAGACATTTTTCCGGTTATATGCAGCATGGTTCAAGACTACGACGTTGTATATTGCTACCTAGCCTATCCTACTTCGCTACTTGAATTACTCTTCAAAATGGTACGTAGTCCAACACCACACGATCTCGACCGTTTCTTGAATGTAGTGAATTACAGCTTGACGACGTAACCGATCACGATATAGCAATCCGGGACAAATCTTTGGTTGGCTCACACCCTAGACCGTGTCTTAATCGAAAAACTATAGTTCTCATACCAAGCGATCATTCAATATGCATCGAGGAAGATATTGATGTTGCACGATCGTGCACTCTTCAAGTTGGGTGGCCGACGAGTTTTGAGAACTGTATGTGCTCCTTTGGAGCGTAATGATACGATTCTAATTTATTGTAGATCAAAGACAAATGATCCAGCATGATACAGACGTTTCAATACTTGTAGCATGGAGCGAGCACATGGATCCGTGCTATCAAGGAGACGAGTTGATCGCTTCCACCTTGCTCTATGATAATTATTTCAACCTAGGTCAAGCAAGACTAGAAGACTGCCGCAATGCGGTCAAACTTGTTCTTCAGAGAACTGACTTGATGGTAACAAATCAGATAGTTTCAGTAGGTCTTACAGCAATATTTCTGGGTGCAACGCTTATACTGTGCTTAGGATTTTGTACAAGTCTTTACGCGTCGGGTCGGAAATGAAAACTTTCGCTTCTTTCATACGAAACGCGCTCAGAATTTGTTTGGTGGTATGTCAAGTATAGCCTTTCCAAGAGCCGTCGCACTAAATCTGGTTGATCAGCAGGACTGTTGGATAACATGGTCAAAAACACTCCACATGCGCAAGAAGCCCAACGAGCTCTTGTGGGGAGTACGCCAACCAGCATCGACCAGCCCCAAAAGAGTAATATACCGGTGCCACCCCATGAGCCTCCCGTGTGTGTATCGTGATTTTTCGATCACAGCAGCGAGTAGCGTATTCTAATAACTGAACAGATCGTCGGTCCAAGCGTCAGTCAAATGCCTTATTATAGAGGATATATTCGATTCAATACCTGCCATTTGCTATTATGCTCGAAACCCCTCTTTCAAAAACATTGTGTGTTATGTTAGGATTGTGGGAGTAATGCAGGCGCTCGCTTCACAGGTAAGCGGCACTTGTTGGGTCTTACGGCACCATTTGACTTTCTTGGTTTGAAGATACGTGCAATCGTACCGAAGCCTGTTTTCGTGGTCGCGAACGAGATATCTGCATTCATACCGAGCGCTCTGCGAGCACTTAGCTCACCCAGTGGTTGCTTAGTTATTTGCAACACCCTTCTTCCATTGCCTAACCGACTGAAGGCCAAGAATATCCACCAAGTCATATATGCTGGTTGGATAGAAGATTGTCCTCATTGTGGGTGTTTTGTTGTATTATCGTATGCTGCTCTTTACTAACACGACATGCTTACGATACTCAGACCAACAACAAACGGATTGCAATGGATTACTCCAAAAGGTCATCATAAGTACTAGGTCTGAACGTGATTCTACCCTTCAACTTCCTAGAGGTTCTCAGGTCATGGGAGAGGCTAAGTTAGCTTTAAATGCTTATATGAGATCCCAGTTGGACAATGTTCGAGAGCTATGGAGACACCAGCTCCGCGTCGCGCCCACAAAGGCGCTGAACAGCTGCTATATCGTACGTTTAACTGAGTAGATATGAAAATATAGGGCTCATGTATCTCGCGCATACAGGAATGGATACTCTACTATGGAGCGGGGTCATCTAAATCCAAAAATTGGTCGGTAGTCGACCTGGTTAGACATGCAAACGGGTTCGCACGATCTGCCCTATTACGAGGGCTAGAGGTTCAGGGTGGCCAGAGAATGCTAGGTGGACAGTTAGCCGTTACGGAAAGTATTGTCCAGTATCTGAAACTGTGGCCAGCTGTGGAGGCCAATATCCTTCGTGTCGATGGCTGAAAAGAGCTATTGTTAGGCTTGTATGGCGTGAGACGCCATGAAATCATGCTACAGAGAATATCGTGTGGTATTAAGCCTAAGATTTTTCCTAGTTTATTGCGATCGCGTATGATCAACGACATGGGAGGCTTATATAAGCGCTCATGACGTAAGAATAATGACGGCGGTGGTTTTGGCCACACCCACACGTCTCAATCACTACCGCTCAATAATTCATATCACATAGTTAAAAACATCACAAAAAATGTCGATTAAAGGTCAGAGCAGCAGTTCGCAGTCCATGGTTCAGGCTGCTACTCGCTTGGCCGATGCTGCAGCCCAGCTCTCCACCGCCGCTCAGGCTCTGTCTGTCGCTGCAGGGATGCTACGTGCTTCGAACCGCCCACCTCGCTCATTGGGCCCCGAAAAACCGAGTGCTTCGGGAAAGGATCAATTTACGGTGGACCAGGGGACCCTAGGGGGTACCCTGGTTCCGCCCGCACCTCCTGCACCTGCCCACCACCAGCTATACATCCCCTTTCCCCCGTCTCCAACGGTCGCTCCTCTAGCAATGAACCGCCTCGACGGGGGAACCCACCCTTTGGAAGAAAGTCTAGATCCCGAGACTACCAGCTGCCGCTCGCCAGGTATGAGCTATGATTTTTTTCGCCGGCCACTTTATCTCATTATTATCTCCCAGAACGGGGCAACCCAGTCCGTGATCATTCGGCCGCGAGACAGAGGAAGGGACGAATTGACGACGTGCAAGAGCAAATAGGCAGCCCTATGCCGGTATCTCAAAATCAAAACAACCAAAACCCATCGCATCCCTCTCGTTCGAGGCCGACAGAATTCCATAGGTATCACAATTTTCCGCTTGATTAGCATGAATTCCATTGAAGCCGCACTTGCTAGTATTTTGACAGATTCAGACGCAGACGTCCTTCCGACTACTTGTTTTGTGATCGCAAGCCTCATGAATGTGGTCTGTTATATGAACTGCGAGAGGAAAGTACTCGACATATATAAACACTTGGTAAGGCTTGCCGAATAGATGAGAATCTGGCCTGATGAGATATTCATTCTTAGATCGAGGGTGCATGCGGTATCACAGTTTACATAGCCCCCGAAGACTTATCTCTGCATGCAAAATTCTTCGAGCCCCAGCTCCTCCACAGCAGGAAATACGTTATATTATTTCCCGAGTCATTCGGCCCCAGTGATAGATTCTCGGCTTCACCAGATTTATGTGTAATTCATATTGGTTGGCCGGCTGACGAGGGGCAATGTACGTCATTGTGCTCTATTCTGAAAAACATATCTAGTAATTAATTATCACTTTAGATAAGAAACAGGTCGATTCGTGCGACGCTTCCACTCACATAATTATCGCTTGCCGAGAAGACGTCAATCTATATCCCTCCGGACCAAGTATCATCCAGGGGACTCAACCGTGGCCGGTAAATAATGAAACAGATGAATTACATGCCACTTTCAACCAGGCCCTTTCAGAAATATCGGACAGAGGAAAGGAGCATGTTTATCTGGTAGGAAGAAATATCTAGATGCTACCAGAGTTTGTCTTAGTGCTTGCTCTAGGACTGGATACTTTCGCATGGGCCGAGTGGGCGACGTTACGTCAAGACTTGGGATACCGTAACTCTCGTCTACCGAGCAAACCTCTACCTCCTAGACGTACTTCATTACAATGGGGGCGATTTGGGAAGCTCGACCGGAGAGTTCCAGGTTTTGCTACCACGCGTAACGTCGGAGTTTATCGCACAGAATAATTTAGAACTTGCCGTTGAACAGGGTGTGTTGAATGTACTGGACGAAAAATCTGCACACGGAGCGTCAAGTAGTCCAAAGCCACCTCAAGACGCAATTCTACTGTAAGTTTTAGATTCGCCTCCGAGCGGGCCTGTTAGTTAATAGCTGTTTCTAGCAATGAGCCGGATACGCTTAGTAACACAAGCCGACCTGAATCTCAACATAATAGTCCCAATGAAACGACAAACTCGGACATTACAACAGAGAGTGACTTAGGAGTCAATCAGTAAGCATTCTGCTCACCTTCATTTCATAGTTCTAAGTCCATGCCTCCCGCGACAGGCCTCCTTCGGTATTCGAGCCAGTGCTGGGATACCATTACATAGCAATCGAAGAAGAGTTTGATGCAATCCCATTGATATGTTTTCTTGTACGCCATCATGGAAGGGCGTTGTGCTTTATGGACGACGATGCGATGCTCGTGCACCACAAGTCCTTGGTGGGTCATATTAGTTATCTCAAACCACGCGCTTACGGAATTCTACAAAGCTGAATCAACTGATAGAGCATGAGATATATTATCCTGCTGTTTTCAAGAATGATGAGGCTATGTCAACGGCGGTTGAAGGCTTTCTCTCACATCCTGGAAAGGCAATTTTTTTGGCAACTAGTCATGCAAAAAAGCTCCCTGTGAATTTAAGACAGACATCCGTACCATGTGCTATTTACTGGGGGATTAGCTCCGCATATGCGCCGGGTATGTATTTGATAGTGTGAAGAATCTTGATATTGACCGTATTCTCTAGCGTTGAAACACCGCCGACATATTTCTTGCAGTTCGGTGTATGTCATCTTGACAACCAGTCAGCGAGATCGAAGACTAGAAAAGTCGACGATAGAAATCGAGCCACATCCATGTTCTCAACTGTTTCAGTCACAGGACAAACACTCGTTACTTGCGGATATGAGAGCTAAGCTAGAATCTGTGCTGGTTTCAAACAAAGGGCTAGTTGAAAAACTTTATAACGTGAGTTATACTCGATATAAAAGGACTTGAATGAACATCGCGGTTGATTTAGGCTCGTTTGTACTCAATGGGCCGGATTCCCCGAAGAGCACTTGACGCCGAAACGTTGGTGCAGAGGCTTAACAACTACTCGGCCAAATTTCTGCTTCACGGTGATGCAGATGACGGGAACGAGACATTTAAACCGATCGGAGATCGACCCGCTGTGTCTCGGAAACAGATCGAAAAGTTTGGCTTACAACCAGTCGTGGAGCTCGGGCTTCTTTCTGTCAAGTAGGCGAATCGGACGGATTCGGTAACAGGTTGATTGTGAAGTAAATGAGTGTTATTTCCATTAGCTGATCATTATAGGAATGGTACAATACATACTATTCAGTCTGCCAACTGAGCAAATAGTCAGGCCGCGACTGAAATGTCTTAGGCAGGAATGAATTGGGTTGAGAGGATCACGTGACAGACAGTTTTCTTGCCCTCACCAGACTCAACTTGCCACGACTTGCCGGTTTTGAAGACGACGGGTACACTCGAGCATATTCAAAATAACCGAAAAAATGTCCTCATCTGAGGCTACATCTCTGGTCTCCGAGGCTGGCGATGCTTCGGTGACCATGACGCCATCACCATCCATCCCGAGACTGATTTCCGACCTGCCAACTAGTACACATACTCCAACAAACAACCAGGCTTTCGCTGATGCCATAGCATCTCTATCACATGCGGCGGATTTACTGTCCAACGCCTCGAAAACTCTGTCTTCTGCTGTTGAATCGCTTGTTCTAGCTAGTTCTCAACCTGGGTGCCTTGATTTTCTCACACATGCTAGTCAAATACTGTCGCCCAAGGAAGATGCACATGACTGGCTGTCTCGCGATTATTCTCTAAATAATACTAAACTCACCGCCTCGGAACCAACGTCAACTTCTCTACTTTTTGAAACTGGTCCTGGGTCGACTGGTAAGTCACAGGAGGCGGTCTTCAAGCGAATTCCTTATTCGTCATGCTTAGTTACGAGCTTTGACAGCACAGGGGAACTCAATTTCAAGTGAAAATAATAAGGGCAATCATTCTAATCAAACTCAGAGTAATGACCAAGGCCACGCCGGAGTGCCGTGAGTTCATTTTTGGAAACTGCGCTCGGACTAATCGAATTTTTATTAGGCTGGACGCTCAGTCTGAAGTTTCTCGGTTTGAACTTGAACAGTCTCGGGCGATCACCAGCGGCAAAGGTCACAAAGAGGTGCCTATAAGCCTCGCTCATTCTGCGTCAGGGAAGCTCACCATGTAATCTTAGACTACACCCGGAGTAGCCGACTCTCGCTCTGAGCAACACAGTACTTCAGCATTATCCACAAATTCATCACCTAGATCCTCGGGTGGACACATGTGAGTTTTGAGATCAGTATGATAGCCTAACTACTAACTAAGAGCCGTCAACCCGAGCAGTACCGAGATTGAATCTGTTTTTGAGGGAACAATTGGCAAGGAAATCGAGAGTCCTGGACAGAATCGGGAACAGAACGATTCGCCTTACAGGCCGTGAGTACGATGAAGCAATGCTTGGATTACACTTAGACGGCGTTCGTCACTTTCCTAATCTTGTAGCACCTCACGATCCTCAACAGAGCGGTAAGGCTTATCTGCAACCGACTTGCACCGCCAGCCAAGATCGTGTTGACACCTTTCATGTTCACCTCTAGGGCATTTGGCCAGCCCTCCGTCACTGTTGAGACAACTGGTTTTGCGTTAGCTGGAACGCCTGATGAGAGTCAGAGCTCGAGCTCCTCGACTGAAGCCGGCTATGTTGCTCCAGCTACGCGCACCTACGCCAAAAGGCCCAGCTATTCCACGCAGCAATACATCATATTGGATGAAGAACTCGACGTCATACCTCTAATCGCTTATCTCGCAGAATTCAAACCTCGTCAAAATACACTGTGTTTCGTGAAGGACGTAAAAATTTACCGAGCCCTGGAAAGCATGGTGAGCTATTGTCTTGCGTATATGTATTATTTTAACATTGTGGATTTTAGATTGAAGAACTTGTTTCAATTCCTGTCTATATGCTGATTCCTGGGGGTACGACTGGGACTAAGAATGCGGCCGGAAGGGCTTGTGACGCTGGAGATGGATGTCTCATATTTTGTAGCTCATATTCGACACCGCTGCCCCAGGCCATTCGCGATAAAGACTTTCACGCGGTTCTGCACGTTGGATGGACCGGAAACTATCGCTTGTGTGAGTAGACTGTGTTGTGAAAGTACTACATTTTTTGACCGGGTTTGTTCAGACGATGAGCAGCTTGATCAGTACGAACTACAGCGGGCTACCTTGATTCTGACGCAAAAGGAATTCGATGAACACGAGTTGTCTGAGGATGAGCTTTGTGGTTATGGATACAAGGAATCTCCTTCGACAGAAAAGTTGAACGATCTCACACTCAGGCATAAATTCTCAAGGATGCGAGATTCGTGGGTAGAGGTCCTCAGCGACAGCTCGAACTATGGAAATCTTTGTCGTTGCTTCGAGGTATAGTCTCAATTCGAATTGTGGTGTCTTATGGCTCATGGCCTTTGATATGTGCATTTAGGCTTGGATTTCATTTCATTATACTGGGCCACACCAACGAAACGATTGGTCCGCTATAGATGTAGCAAATGAAGCGAATAAATTCGCCAAGAGCGCCCTTCTTCACGGGAACAACAAGGTTCCACCTCGGGACCCGGTTCATCCCACTGTGGGCCGGCGGCTCTCCGTCACATCTCGATTTGTGTCGATCTATGGTCTGGAAGAGGCGGTTGGGGCCAAGAAATTGGTGGTTGAGGAATTTGATGAATAAGGGGGTACGATTCGTGTATTAGATAGAATTGTTGCTAGTGGGGACTTTAGGCAAGGCCGAAATTTGCAAATTTCGGCCCACAAGCGCCGAGATCTGTTCCGCTCGGGAACTAAATTCAAGATGGCGTAACGAATACGAGTCCTGCCAGCTTGATATCTGGCGGACGCTTATTAAATGGTATTTAGAGCATATGTGCGAAAACAGGTCGCGCTTGGGGGGCTCAAATCTTCACAACAGCCTCTTTTCTGGCGTCGTTTCACGACCGAATTTCAGCCGTGCTTGAAGATTTCACATTATCATACAACCAACGCACTGAAACGAGTATATCTGAGTGTAAATGTGCTCTCTGGCGCTGCTAAGAACATATGAAGCTCAAATGCGCCGAAAAAAATCCCCAAGGACCATGTCAATGCGACTCTTCTGACGGACTGCGAGCGCTCGACTGAAGCAAACGAGCAGATACAGAACGGCTCTAGCAGCATCCCCGAGGCCTAAAAATTGCTTTGAAGACTTATGGAATATCTACCGGCTCGTTTCTACTCATTTATTCCAGTGGGTAGTCGTTAAACAGAGCACGGCCGAAACATAAGCGCCCGGCGGCCGAAACTTCACGACCGAATTTCGGCCCTGCCTAAAGTCCCTAGTACTAGAGTGCTTGGGAATAGCATTCAAAATATCGAAATGCAGCCAAGAGAGTGACACGTGACCCCTGGCCTCCTGGATCAAACGGCGACGGCTGCGGCTCCACTTCCAAATATCGCTAGTTGGCCGAACCTTTGCGTCATATCTTATGTTCTCCATCGCCGCATACGCCGACCAACACGGCGCTGATCGCTCGGCTGACTTGGGTTGCCGAAATTCTGCATTCAAAAACAGACTGCGCCCGCAAGAGGCCAAGACCTCGTAGCCCGCCATGAGACATCTCGCCACCCTGGTTGCTGCTTCCTTCATATCGGCTGGCGTATTTTCTAGAGAACTCTGCACTGCCTCTCAAAAATGCTGGCCATCCCCTGATGTCTGGTCGCAGTTCAACGCTTCTGTCGGCGGCCGCCTTGTTGCACCCCACCCTCCTGCTTGGCCATGCCATGACCCCCACTACGACGAAGCGGCTTGTCAACAGGTCAAATCAAACTGGATAAACGGATTCTGGCGGGCGAACCAAACGGGCGCGATGCAGGATCCTGTATGGGACAGCTTTCGGTGCAGTATCGACGCGCCTCGAAACGAGCCTTGTGATCAGGGGTTCGTTCCAGTATATGCAGTCGCTGCCGAGGATTCAGATGATATCAGCAAGGCGGTGGTTTTCGCCGGGAAACACAAGCTCCGGCTGATTGTCAAAAATACTGGCCACGATTAGTGAGTTCACAGTGCAGGCTCAATCGGATTTTAATTGTCCCTCAGTCTCGGGAGATCGAGTGCCGCAGGTTCGTTTGGGATATGGACGCATAAGCTCAAAGGCATGGATTTTAACGACGCTTTTGTCCCCACCGGATGTGCAAAAACTACACCTGGCATGCCCGCCGTTACTCTTGGTGCCGGGGAACAATGGCGAGGTTGGTCGCAAATCGCTCAGCTACGAGCGTAATACTGAGTCTTGACCAGACGTACACAAGGCCGCCGACGAGCGCAACTTGACCATTGTCGGGGGTGCAGCGAGGAGTGTCGGTTCATCAGGTGGTTGGGTACAAGGTGGCGGTCATAGCCCATTAGGGTTGTTATATGGGATGGGCGTTGATAGTGAGTCGTATAATTTGATTGTACCATAAAGGCACCTCATTGTTTCAATGTAGATGTATTGCAGTTTAGGATAGTTAAACCAGACGGAAAGCTCGTGATTGCGAACGCTTGTCAGAACAAGGATTTGTTTTGGGCATTGCGAGGAGGTGGAGGTGGCACATGGGGTGTAGGTCAATTTCGAGGTTTCAATCGAATTTGCGGATCCTTACGTGGTTAAAGGTGGCACTAGATGCAACCTTTAAAACTCACCCTGCTCTGGATTCCATGGTCGGCGTGTACATTGTCGTCAATGTAACCAGTCCAGGCAAACTAACCAGTTTGGCCGAGGACTTTCTGCGAGCGGTTCCAGATCTCAATGCTCGGGGTAAGTTATCTTCGTACCCACCTCATCAATAATTAAAAATTTATTAGGAGTCAGCGGATACGCCGTCTGGGCCGCTCAAGTCACAGCCACGTTTACGATGTTCCACCAAAATAGCTCATCGGTCGAGCACACTAATCAAACTTTGGCCCCAATCTGGAACTGGATCGCCAACAACACAGACACAAAAGTTTCCTCTTACGGAAAATATCATCCCACTTTCTACGACTTTTTCGAGACCTGGGTGAGCACCGACCCGCTGATTGGAACGCCCATCTGGGTTACTGGTCGACTCGTCTCGGCGAAAGCGATGAAGAGTCGACCGGCCGAGTTGGCAAAACTGGTGCTAGTGGACTCCTCGCCGAGTATGAACTTGGGTAAATGGACATGAGGTGTTTACTTGATGAATCCTTGCTAATCATTATGGTAGTGGCAGGCGGGGCCGTCAACCAAGTGGACCCGGATTCGACTGGCCTTAATCCTCAGTGGCGAAACGACGCGATCATGAGCTGGAACTTTGGAGGTAGTTGGAATAGTACTACACCTACCAAGACGATTGAAGAGATAAAAAAGAGAGCCAGGGATGTTACATTGGCGCTTGGAGATATTGCCGGACTTGATCATGCGGCGTATTTCAACGAGGCGAATCCGTAAGTGGGCTCTACCTAAGCGATTTGGGCGATTGGCTGACTTGCGATACATAAAGAGAAGAGCCGATGTGGAAAAAGGCGTTCTTCGGGGATCACTATGATCGCCTGCTGAAAATTAAGCGAAAGATTGATCCTGTAGGGTTGTTCACATGTAACCGTTGCGTGGGATCCGACCTAGAGTACTAATAATAATAGAAATGCATAATCTTGTCGTCAGTTGGGGTCCGCAAGCTCAAGGGTGGCGGCTGGCTCTTTTCTCGTCCCCGGAAAAAGAAAACCTGGAAGGCATAGTACAGCCTTTTTGTCGATCAAGTGCAAAATTTTGAAACTTTCTTCTCGGCTTATCACTGTTCAGTTCTATAGAATAAGGAGGTGGTGCAACATGATTGTGAGTCGCTAGTGGAGCGTCGACTATCGGGAATACGCGCATATAATCGACATCGAACGATTTTTCGTACATCTTAATCCGCCAAGCCTGTTCTTCTTTTCTTGAAGTTGCAGTGTTTTAGGCTATTCTTACTGCGCTTCAGGGGTGTCCGCACGTCACCAAAACCGAAACTAGCCCTTATTTAGCAGTGAACGTCTTATATGATCCTAGTCTAGGGCAGCAGCCGGGCAAAATCGCGCTTCCAATATTTGCCTGTACGTAGGAATTTTTTCTGGACTCGCACATCATTTACCGTACCTGACCCTGAAGTGGAACGAACTTTGGTCTGGTTCTCCCACTCCTGCCCGGCTTGATTGAAGTCCAGCTCTTTTTATTTGGTTGGTAGATGGCGCGAGCCTGATTCAGTTAGTAAAGTTTCGAGGAGTTTGAGTGAATGGTTGGCGAGGTCGACCAACCTAAGTTTTGGGGTGAAATCGAGCCAGCTGACCGGGAAGTGGAACGCGCAGACTTTTGCCTATTCAAGTACTCTGGATCTATGTTCAGTTATTTTATTGTCTCCCTTAATGCTATCTTATGATCCTAGTGTATGTGTCTTGAGAATTGTTGGAAAAACTGGAAGAGAGAAGCGGTAATTCACATGAAAAGGGAGTAAAACTTGGACTTCACATTACGGCGATACCACCAGAAAACCAGCACTTTTATCGTGTCCTATAGCCATTGTGCATGCTTATTAAAACTTAGGGGCGCAATAAAGTGAATCACACAGTGGGGAAAGCCATAAATGTGAATACGTGGTGGCGAGGGTGGATCGAAATGACAACGCCTATCCACCATTGAGAAGGAGACACACATACATGTTCTCTAGATAAGAGCTATAGGGTCCAATATATACCTACACGGTAATATACTCTCACTTGGCTGAGGTTTAACCGGTAATCTGAAACTTCACTACTCTGATCAAACAACACAATTGCCTATTTAGTCTCATTTTATGCGAATTCTGGCGGCAACTAGGGCAATTTTGCATAGGAGGCTAAATATGATAGCCATACAGTGAAACTGTAATGTTTTGCTCAAGTCAAATCGCATTTATTGCGGCGGAGATCTGTTCGTTCCACTTCCCGGTCACGTTCCACTTCGGGGTCAGGTACGGTACTTTGAACTTTGATCCGCTCGGCGACCCGAATCCAACTCGGCGAGAACTCGATCTTCCGCAAAACTCGGGCCGATCCACGACTGCGCCGTAGCGACACCTAAGAGGAACGCTTACAAATGAATAAATGTTCGTCATGCTTTATTGCTCTCCACCCCTGCTAGAAGCTATGCCAAGTGAGCTAGCCAACAACGTGCAATTATCCCGCCGATCCGACTCTACTATATAAACCACGTATTATCTAGGGTAAAGCGTGCATACAATCCAATGAAGCTCTCCCAAGCTCTCGCTTTCTCTATCTGTGTATCTACCGGCGCACTTGCCCAGGATCTATGCGATGCGTCCCAGGACTGTTGGCCTTCGCTTGATGTGTGGTCTGCATTCAATGCTTCAGTCGGCGGCCGTCTACTCGCACCTCGCCCTCCCGCGTGGCCATGCCATGACCCGAACTACGACGAAGCTGCTTGTCAAGAAGTCAAGGCCAACTGGGGCAACAGCTTTTGGAGATCCAACCAGACCGGCGCCATGCAAGACCCCATCTGGGAGAGTCCTGGCTGTGGTATTAGCACGCCTCGAAACGTAACCTGCGATCAGGGTTTCGTGCCAAAGTATGCTGTGGCGGCCAAGGATGCTGAGGATGTCAGCAAAGCCGTCTTGTTTGCTGGACAGCATAGACTTAGACTTGTTGTCAAGAATACTGGCCATGATTAGTGAGTTTTGAAATATGCAATTCGTCTCTTGCTGATCCAGCTCCGAAAGTCTGGGACGCTCTAGCGGCGAAGGCTCTTTCAGCATTTGGACGCATCTTTTGAAAGGAGTAAAATTCACCGATTCATTTATGCCCATTGGCTGTTCGAACACAACATCCGGGCTGCCTGCCGTAACACTTGGAGCAGCAGAACAGTGGCGCGGTAGGGATCCTTCATTCTTCAAACCCGGTGTACGACTGATAAAAGACTAGATGTGTACCAGGCAGCGAACGATCATAACAGAACCATCGTAGGAGGTGCTGCAAGAAGCGTCGGGGCAGCAGGTGGATGGGTCCATGGAGGTGGTCACAGCCCTCTTGGGTTCATGTATGGAATGGGTGTTGATAGTAAGTCGTGATTATATGCGTCAACATGCTCTAACTAAATACACATAGACGTATTACAGTTTAGAATTGTGAAGCCGAACGGGCAGCTGGTAGTAGCCAACGCTTGCCAGAATAGAGATCTATTTTGGGCGCTACGAGGAGGTGGAGGAAGCACATGGGGAGTAAGGCGAATTCAATAGCCCAAATGATTGTGAAGCTCACATGTTTGCAGGTAACTATTGACGTAACATACAAGACGCACCCTGCTCTGGACTCAATGGTCGGGATATCCATCGATGTGAATGTAACAAGTCCAGAGAAATTTAAGAGCCTAGCGGAGACCTTTTTGCGTGCAGTTCCGAGTATGAATGAGCAAGGTAAGCCCCTCTTCCGATCATAATTTCACGACACATATAAACAATGAAATCCAGGTGTCAATAGCTACTCGAACTGGGTTGGCAACGCCACCGCCTCATTCCTCTTTCACCAAACTAATAGTCCCTCGATTGATCATACGAATCAAACTTTGGCCCCGCTCTGGGACTGGCTCTCCAACAACCCCGATAGCCAAGTCTTCACCTCGGCGAAGTATCACCCGACTTTCTTCGACTTTTTCCAGTTTTGGATCGGTACCGACGTAATCATCGGCGTTCGTTCATGGCTGTCGGGCCGTCTTGTATCAAAAAAGGCAATGCAAACTCGACCTGAAGAACTAGCAAAGTTAGTGATTGGGGGTGCTCCAGTTAGCATGAACCTAGGTACGTGTGTCTCCTGTAATTCATTGTCTAATAACTAATGGGCCATCGCAGTTGCTGGTGGCACAGTGAGCAAGGCCGATCCAGCGTCAACGGGATTGAATCCCCAGTGGCGAAACGATGCTCTGATGAGCTGGAATTTTGGAAACTTCTGGGATGAGGGCACATCGATCAGGGCGATTAACGCAATCAAGGAGACCGCCAGAAATCTCAGCCTTGCCCTGGGACGAATTGCTGGACTAGATTATGCGGCGTATCTCAATGAGGCAGATCCGTACGTACCAGCTTTCGGTTTAGTTTGATTCTGACTGAGGTTCGCATACATCCAGGGAGGAGCCGCTGTGGCAGAAGGCCTTTTTCGGAGACCATTATGGTCGCTTGCTAAGGATCAAGCGTGATATTGATCCTACCGGGCTGTTCACCTGTAACCGTTGTGTAGGATCTGACTTGTAATAGCTTACTCAAACTGCCTTGGTGCAAAGTTCGGCTTCATCAATATATTTTATACTTATGTGGCCATCTCACGGACAAGCGTTTGTAAGCGTGTGTTTCAAGAGTAAACCCACAGACACATTCGATCTTACGATATGTTGTGCCGAACTCGATCAATATCGTGTTAAATTAGTCAAATAATTCATTCGTACACTTTCAATACAATATTTGACTCAACATATACAAGCCAAATCACGCCGGTTCGGCGAATCCAATCATCCTGCGCCCGACGTGATATACAGTAAACCATCGCCTCAGTAAGGGCCGCCCAACAAGCCACAGGATACCCTGTTCAGGAAGCACGACATCTTCCCCGATGAACGCACTAACACACCCCTCGTCATCAAAATTGAGAATGTAGTCCTCCCCCTTTAGTATCAAAGAGAAATTCCCGAACCAAAACTTGAAATCAGGCAACTCGGGGATGCTGCGACAATCGACCGTATAACGTTCTGTCGTCTGCATTTTTGCTCCGATTTGGCGGTTGATAAGGTCGGCCATATCTTTAGGCATTGCGATGAATGGTGAGTGCGAGTCAATGATGGCGGTAGTGTCTGACAGGTCAATTTTCTTGTTGCCAACCTCAGCCGCATTCAGTTCGAGTTCCCAAAACAGTTCGCGCTTGATAGGCACATAGCTGATCTCGCCTTCATGGTCTACCGGATCAATTCCGCCAAACACGATCTGACCGAGACCGGATGGTGAGGGGAGTCGAAGTGTAAAGACTGGTTCGGCCAGGGCTCCCTGATTGAGCAAACTATAGAAGGGTGGAGTCATGCCGAAGTGAGCGAGCTTAGGGAAAGCCAGGCCAAGGTATCCATCGAACCTGAAGCACAGTTTAGGTGGTGAAACAACAGGAGGTGGCTCTAGAGCACTCACCCTCCCAGTCCTGGATCTATGCGAGTAACTTCAAAAAACTCCTGTTGGGGAACCTCAATGTCGCCAAGCTTCATGTTATCTCGTGACAAAAATGCGTGGTAGGATCTGCTGCCGCCAATTTTGGTGCCGTTTGCCTTGTAGGTGGAGGAGGCGGCAGAGTTGTACTTGGATAGGCCGTCACATTGTTTTAAAGAGCACAGCAAGTTTGGCACCATCAAGCTCGATGATGCAGTGCTTAGTATGAGCCTGAAAAACTGAGGAGGCGTGCCCAAAGCGATTTCGGTATAAATCGGAAAGTTCCGATCCCCTAAGTTGGTACTGGAATAGTAACAATCGGGTTAAAAGCGTATGTATCACCCTGCACTAACCTGCCAGAGCGAGGCGATGGTTACCACTAAAGGTGGATTGTTTGTCATATCGCTGGAACGACCGACTTGGTTCAAGGTTCTCCCCTGGCCAGACTTTGAGGCGGAGTATGCCTGCACCGCTCGCAGCTACATCGGCTATACACGGGAGCGAAAGCACAGAGAGCAGAACAGATTTCATGGGGTAAAATCATGATGGAGGTTCATGCGCCCGCTACCATCATGAAACTTTATAAACCCACGCCTTCGGGTAGACTTCCTCATCAAGACAGTGATGTCAGCGTAGCACATGCTGAGAAGTAGCCGGTAATAAGATGAAGAACCGAGAATGCGAGATGACCGGATGGGATAGTCGCCCCCTGAACTGGTGAAAATCCAGTCGGAACACTTTGAGGACTTTGTGCATGGAACATGACCGGCAGGCTCAAGCATCTTCCAACTCAGTGAACAATTATCTAGTGGAGTAAAACGGCTAACAGTTGTACAAGTGTGTGAGGCTGTTTGTGGTATGCTTCATGCTGGGAAACGTTGGCCGAGTTCTTAGAGATCGTTGCCGACGGGACAGACTGCGGGGCGCTTGCCAATGTGAGTCGCCCACCTCCCATGACGGACACAGCCTCACGGCTGTGCTATCATATCTCTCGGGCTCCATGTGGTCACTTTCCCAGATATGGATTTCATATGGGCCCATTTTGGTCCCTTGTGTATACAAGCGGCATGCATATAACCTGATATTATACTTAAATAATATGGCCGGACAACCGGGATATAAGCGTAGAATCGGAGATGGATTTGATAGTTCCAGACGAGCCATTCGATGGAAGCAGGAACCATGAGAGCTCATGCGACCGTTGAATTTTTAGCTAAGGATTAAACCGTCTAGGGCAAAGCTAAAATAGTGGTCTGGCACGAGAAATGGGACAAAACCAGCAAGCCTATAAGTGATTGAGATCAATAATCGATGGACAGACAAAAAGGGAGAGCTGGAGACTTCCACCACAAGTGAACAGGTGCCATGTGACCATTCCTTTAAAATATATACTCAACACTCTACGCACTCTGCCTGTGCTCGAATCCGAGCCAAGATAATCTATATGGGAGTGAGGCGAATATATATATAATACTGGTGTACGCTACACAATGGGTAAGGAACGCGGGGTGATGGGGAATCCGAGAGACGTCGGAGGCGGTTCAAGGATGTGTGGCCGGGCCGCCAGCCACGCGAGCGGGGCTCGAGGGCAGGCGTCATATCCATCCCCATCGGTAGTGGTGTGGCGGGTGGGACAAATCAAGATATGAGTAGGAGAACATAAATAGGGGCTGTATGCCGCAGCCTGCGGAGGCATACAGCCCAGTCTTAGACGCAGGACGATGTGCCACAGGGGCGCGCCACACCATCGTCTTTTAGGACGACCACGTGCCGCTCGTTCTCACCTCCTCGACCACAACTCGTCGTGTTCGAACGCCCGCCCCTCTGTCGTTTCGTCCCACCCACCATCCCTTCTCGATCGACTACCGTCGCCCGTTGGCCGCCCGACCCGCGAGTTCGCTCGCGTCTCGGCGCCCCGGTTTTCCCCCAGCCTCTTCCGGTTGGGCGGCGGTAGTTCCCCCTAACACTCGTATCATATTATTCTCCATTCTGTATTTAACTATCTTCAATACATTTTGCGCACGCCATTTCTTGGACGTTGTGTTTCATCCCTACCCAATCATGCGCCTTATTGGCACTCCGAGAGGCCAGAGCCTAAGATCAATAGCTTCCGAGTACGCTATGGCCACGCGGTACCCGCGTGGGCGCTATCTGTCGTATTCATGCTACCTAAGAGTGGTTGAGAGGAGAAGGTCAATAATAGGGCACGTGGTCCTGCCGGCTCTGTCGACCTGCGGCAGAGTATCACGTCTTGCGTCCCCGCAGGCTGCGACCCATGCGTACACAAACAGGGCCAAACCAGACAGAAACAAAGAAACATTAGAAGTAACAGAAAAGTAAAATGCACGAGAAAGAAGTAAGGCCTACTGTAGAATTGCGTCTTATTTGTTTGCACATTTCTAATAAAAGAAATGTTTTGCTTCTTAGCTAGAGCTGCCAGGCTCGTAAGTAAATTAATGAGTGAATAAGACAAGTAGATTCCATTTAGATTGGTGTAGATACAGAGTAAAGAGCGAAGCTCTTTATACATGAGTAGATAGAACATTCGAGTAGTAGACAGACGTGGTGACACGTCGTCGTTAACATATCGGTCAAAGTACACGTATGAGTGAAAAGCAAAGAGAAAGTGAAAAGCACGCAGTGCATTACATCAGTATTCGTCATATCGCAACACCTACTAAATTGAATAGGGCGTAAGGTGGAAAAGGTTCAAGCTAATATAGAACCGGCGTTGCCAATGTATGCCAGCGCATATGAGCTACCATTTTGATAAAAGTTGATGACGGCCATGGCCATCACGAGTGTATTGAAAAAGACCGCTTTTTGGCGCTTTGGGTTCTTGTGATCACCAGTGGATTTGGCGTAGCACAAGGGTGGTCAAAAATCAAAGCGGGCTCATGTGATCATTTCAGCGATGACCAAACCAGTCAAACAAGAGGAGTGGGGATGATACTTAAAATTGGCGAATGTTTCTTGTAGCTTCCGAAAATCGCCGTTCAAAAAGGTGTTTCTCCTGGAGTAGAGACAAGATCTTCTCATATGGAAGCCAAGCAAGCAAAAAGATACAAATAGAGCATAAAATAATAGTAGATGCCCAAGTAGATATAGCAAAACAATCATGGCTGTGCGTGCGACATGATCTTTGCACCGCACTACTGCCACGTGTAGGCGGTTTTTCCTGGCTGGCAACAAACAACCTCATTGATTTGTATAAAAGAAACCCGTTCATTGTGTTGCATCGACCTCAATAACCACCTTTCTGAATGTCACACTGGTACAATTACCCCAACCACATTCCAGGGATCTCTGGGCTTCCGGCTATACATGCACTAGACATTTGTCTCATCGGGAAAGTTCCCCTCGAGATACTCTCCCATATTTTCCTTCTTACTCAATGTTCCCGCTCCTGTCCTTCAAGGTGTGGAAAGCAGAACCCCGCTTGTGTTCACCCCGCCGCCTTGGCTTCCATCTGCAGGTCTTGGCGCACCGCGGTCCTCACTACGAAATGAAACCCAGGTAAGCGATATGGGCATTACCCTGGTAAATTGACCAGCATACTACATGTAAATGACATAGTAGAATGTCGTGGGTAGCCCAAGTATTGAAAAGGGCACAAATCTCCTGTGGAATACATGTAACACACATGCATTATGCAGGTAAAATCTCGTCTCGTTTTGCTGCAGTGTACAGGTCTTTGTACTTTTCACGTTGGTTTTACACGTCGTCGTCTCACTGTTTGTATGCGCGCTTCTCGATTCATATACCTAGGTTTTACATTTTTTGTAGTACTTATTTACATGGAAACCATAGGTGTTATATAGTATGTGTCCGATACAGGTACCAGGTGCGATTCATCGTAAAATCTTCATTCAAAGATAGATTCGAAGAGGCCAAATGAGTGAGTGAAAAGAAATAGGGGACATTGGATGAATCGATAAGTTAGTCACGTTTGCGAAGCAGGCGGTCGCTGGGCGGCACGGCTTTGGCAGGGTTGGCGATCATTTTTTTCGTCTTCTTCACCACACGAAGGCCAGTCTACGACACTATTGTGAGTACAAATGATAGTACCAAATGAATAACTTGCCGTCGTATCACGCTCCTCGCTCGGTTCGACGTTCGGCAGATCGCACGGACTGATCACGACTGGCACCTCGCAAGAGGCATCGGGCTCCAGTGTGTTACTCGAGTGACTGGTCGAGTTGTCAGCAGGGGGAGGGGGAGGACCTAGCTCAGTCTCGGTAGGGACCGGGCGCTCGTAAGAGTCAGCATGATTCTACGAGTCGAAGGAACTATTCTTACAATTTTGGGGGTTGGCCTAGCACGTTGTTTTGTAGGTTGCTTAGCCTTGAATAACACGATTAGTGGGGCATATTGAATGTCTACAGGCTTACTTGTTCGCCTACATCCACTGCCTCTTTTATCTTGCGTTTTGAGCCTGTAACTGTGTTGTCTTTCCCACGTTTCTTTGGATTTGAATCCTAGGATTCGAGGGGTTAGTAGAATATTAGTTTTTTTAGTGAGCGCGTACCTCGTCCTCACTGTCTGGTTCCTCAGTGTTCTTTCGCTTTGTTGGGAGCTGACTCTTCGCCGAGGGTTTGGTTAATTTAGGTTGGATCTTTCGGACCGAAGGTGACTTGGCGTTTTGATATAAATGGTTGTTCGGACAAATGGAACCGTTAACTCACCGTTTGAGTTTCAGGTTCAGGTGAGATAATTCTTGCATGCTGGCGTGGACCAGCTTTGACCTTCTTTGTGAACATGCGGGTATTCTTGAATAGTTTGTCAGAATCTGTAGTGAGCATGAAGAGATTCCAGACGTGGGACTCGCCTTTTCTTCTTCCTCGCTCTCCTCATCATTTTCCACCGCAGGAGTTGGTTCGCGCGGCGTCTTAGCACGTTCCTTGCCTTTGGATCGGCTAGGGGTCTTGATGGGCCGTGATTCTGCGTTCTCCTTTCGAGCCTCTTCCTGTGCGACTTGTTTGCCGGCTTTTCGGACCTGACGTTTGGTCGGCGTGGGTGGAAGGTCGTATGTGCCGGGGTTCTCAGAGCCAGATTGCAACTCGGACTCATCATTTTGGGAGTCATGAGCTGGCGAGATACGGTGTGCGTTGGGAATAGGCCGGGCATTTGACGAGCCAGCGGGAACTCGAGCACGAGGTAGATCAGATCGATCGCGTGGGGGATCAGCATCCTGAGCACTTGATCGATCGACAATTTGAAGGCGTGAATGATCAGCGCGGCCGGATTTGGCAGTGGAGGCGCGAGCGGACGAGGCACCAGCAACGGAGGTGCGGGAGGATGAGGCAGTGGCAGCGGAAGAGCGACTACTATTGCCTCGTACATTAGCCGAATAGTCGTCGACATATTTGCTCTGGTCGACAAACATATCGATCTTGGTCTTGGATGTCTCCTTGACCTGGGTTAATGTCGGTTTGCCTGTATATAGATATATCGTCATACACCCTTGATTTAACCATAACACAAAAATAACCACAAACCTTGGAGATACTGCTGGGCAATGAACGCGACCAGCCAACAATCCTCGTTGGTAGCGTCGCGAAAATGCAAGAACATAGGAGCGAGATCATAGCACTATAGCAGTATCAGTAAATGGCGAATCAGATGATAATAAAGGAGATACATACTATCCTGTATACGTCTCGCCGTGCGGCCGCTGAGAAGTTCGACCAATTGACATTTGTGTTGGGAGCAAGGTTCTTGGGACGTCTCACAGCCAAGGCATGTTTCACAATGTTCTAAAGTTGAGAGCTCGGTGAGTTTATGCCAGCAGAAAGTCTATCGGAACTTACGCGTAATGTATTATAAAAATCCTTGTCCATGCGTAGTCCAGCCGCTTCATGAAGCGGAACATTTCCCCGCCCAGGCCCTCCAATTAGTTCCTTTGGCTTTTTCACAATATCGTAGCACGCCAGCGGGGCGCGGATAGCTGAATACGGGTTGAAATATCTCAGTTTTTTTTTGATCGCGAACAGATGGGTCCGGTTTCGGGTGTAGTCGAACTTGGAGAGCCGATCCCCCAGCTTCTCGATGGCCGTCTTGGTTCCACCACGGCCGCCGCGCCCATGTTTGCCTTTCTTAGTTGTCAGCACCCTGTGTGACGTGGGGGTTTGCTTATAGGGATAGTCGTAAGGGTTGGGGTCGTCGACGGGGATCGCCTCCAGAGTTTCAGAGGCAGCGTCGTCAGTATTTTCGGGGGCGTCGCCAGTACCTTCGGGAGCGTCGTCAGTATTTTCGGGGGCGTCGCCAGTATCTTCGGGGGCGTCGTCAGTATTTTCGGGGGCGTCGAGGAGGGGCTCCTGGCTGGCGTCCCGGCTATATGGCCAAGGGCCTTCACCAGGAGACGGCTTGCGGGGGGCTGGTTGGTTGTCGGGAGAGGGCGAACGGCCACGATGTGGGGAGTTTGATTGCGTGGGAGCTCGGGAGGGCATGTCCGGTTCAACAGATATGAACCGGGTCGCAGGGACATTTTGGCGACCACGGGGAATTTCAGAGGGAGGAGGGAGGGCATGGTCGGTACCAGGAAGAGGAGAGGTAACGTCGTTTTGTCTGTGAGGGTTGAATTGTAATATTATTAGGTTTATACCGAATGTATGCAGTCATGACTCACCGAGACGGGCGTGAGGTATGAGCAATATTGATGTTCTGCTCACCTGGACGTACGTCGGGGGACGCTTCATTGTCTATGGAGAAATGTGTATTAATTTTTAAATAAATAAATAAATTATGGGACCGGTCTAGCTCACCGCGAGTTGCTTTCGTTGCCATGTAGGCTAGGAAGTCCTCGTATTGCTCCTTTGTTATGGTACGAGTATCGTCTTTACTCATCTGCGGGTGATGTCAACGTCGGTTTCAAGTTTTCAATGGCGTAGCACTCGCCGTGATCACACGTGACTTGGTCAATCTGGAGACGCAAGGCCAAATGAAAGTTGGATTTGTTAGCCCTAATACTTAAAGCATTTTACTAGACGTACCGAATATATATCTTATGTGCTATTCCAAGGGCCTAGGGCTGGGGCCAAGGCAAGTCGTGGACAGGAACGAAGAGTGGATGAGGGATATTGGACCAGCCACAAGGCCATGACACGAACCGCCCGGCGCTTGGCCACAACGATCCATAAACTCAATACTGTTGACTTCCGTGCTATTTTTATCATCCCTCCACTCGCATCTGGATTGTTTTTGTACAATTAGACCGTCGTGGGAGTTGAGAATAATAACTACTGCCGTAAACAACGAGTATAAAAAGAGCCTGATCTTGCCATTAAGTCCCAGCGGCATTTACCCTTCTACTCTTACTGTATTTGATTTGGCTCAACTCCAATGTTGCAATCCCCTGATTTGCGTATTCCTTCGAATGGAGTTTACGCTTCGTCGCCGATTACTGCCCAGGGCAGTACTAGTTGTCCATCTGCCGCCGGGCTAGCTCAAACCATTGATCGACTCTCTCAAGACTTCAGCCTCCCCGCCCAAGCTCGCCACCGGCTCCTCGTCTTTGCTACCCAGGTTTGCGATATTTTCCATCAGTGTCCTAGAGATAAATAACCGCCAATCACTCCAGGCCGATTCCCCGGTCAGGGAAACGTGGCTATTAGCAGCAATCCTGAGACACGAAGCCCACTTCCAGCAAATCACAAGCCTCTTGGATGCTCAAGCTCAGCGGCTTACCGAGCTTGAAACACTCATCCGAGATGAGTGGCAGTTGACTAAGACACAGAAGGTGAGTATCGCGAAGCATATATCCACATATCCTAGGTCTCCTGACAAACGAACTCGGTTAGGATGCGATCAAGGGGGCACTCCGTCACCTAATCATTGTTTCGACAACTTCATATAGTGACCTAGGTGATCGTATGAAAGTGAGTAACCCTTGCAATAAACGATTGTCGACTCTGATCCGTTCAATGTAAAGAAATACATTGGCCAATACCCAGGGCGGTTTTCGCCGGGCCTGTACTATCTCACCGACAGCGCCGCGACAGTGTCGGTCAACAAATTCATTGAAAAAGACACACATCAAGTTCGTGTTAGTCTTCGCAAATTGGCAAGTACTGCCCGTTTATCCTTATATCGCGTAATAATGTAGTATCAGATATTTGCTGCTGCTGTAGGAAATCGCTGTCTGGATGTAGTTGTGACGAAGATTTGCACTCTCTATACAAGCGAGTATGCAAATGGACTACCGCCTATCGCCGTGAAAGCGCATATAGCTCAGCTGGTGAGTCAGTCGCAGTTCTGTACTAAACAAACAAACAAAAACCGCCCTTGTAATAGCGTCAGATTGCATTTAGCATTGTCAACTCTATCCATTATACTCCCGGCTTACCTTCAAATTCGTCTGCTCCTCTAGAAAAACATCCAAAGAGCGGCACCGGCTTCTGGATTGCTGTCGACGCCAAGTTTGTGGAACTTGTAGCGATGTATGGAAACAACTACAAGGCTAGCCGGTGGAGAGAGTAAGACCCTTTCACCAGTACAGATAGCCAAATACTAACAACCATTCAGATGGGAGACCTCGATCATTGAGGAGGATCATGCTTGTTTCGATGGGCACACGAACTTATTTGCTCAGGAAGTCATCGATTTGTATGCTCCTGGGGTTTACAACTAGCTTAAAGTGTCGATAAGAGCGCATTTATGCTACTTATTGCGGTGAATTGTTTTTTATGTATCTTGTGCAGAATGTATTTTTGATGACTCATATATCTGAACCTATCCGGGCCTGAGTCTGAAATCCGATTGTGCGCCAAAAGCTTCGGCATTTGTGACTGTTGCCCATTTCTCATACTCATTCATCTTTTCTGTCATCTATGTCTTTACTATGCCGCTCCTGTTGTACCTGCTCTAGCCTCACTCCACTCGCTCGTACATCGATGGCCCAAAATTTGATATACTATTTGTCCTACGGTCTGTTGTACATACTCGTCTTATGTGACGCTTCGTAGACCTACGTATCAGGCCTGCCTTGCCGTCCATCCAGCTGTTCGCACTGTCTCAATCTACTCCACTGCGGTGCCACTATGGATTCAGACTATTCTCATTTGGGTGCTGAATATTCGAGCGATGAGGAATACTTGGGATACCACACTTACCTTGCTGCTAACTTGCCCGACAATGACGGCAAGATTCTCTGTCCTTGTGGCTGCAATCAATGTCGAGCGGTTCGAACGACTTACAAACATCTCCAAAAACTTCGCAACAGTCAATTAGCTGCCGTTTCTGGTAGTGATAGAGCTGCAGGCGGCACTAGATCGGACTATGTGGCAGGAGGTGCGGCTCGCGAAGAGGAAGGAATGCCGGATGCGGAAATGTGTGTAGACGAAGAGCCAGGTAACCCAGATGTATGTAGTTTTTAACTGAATTAATTTGTCTCAAAATACACCAACTAGACTTACCTATGCACTACGACGAAGAGGAGGACACACCACCCCCGAACCCTGCCGAGGATTGGCATGACATCCCAACGCCCCCGCCCTCCCCTCCCGCTCTTGCATTAGACGCTGATGAAGAGGTCTCAGACAATGAGGACGGATATATGAACGTTACGGCCGACGACTACCGAGAGTATGACCGCTGGTTTGCTGAGGATCGTGCGGAAGAATTGGATGAATTCTGTGAGTACGGAATTCTTTCCTTCAATTATCGCCGTCTTATCCCTCCAGTGTGTGAAACGATCACCGAGGAAGAGCTGGATAGCATCAAGATGATGGCTATTCGGCAATTTGGTCACATATCCATTCGAAATTATGAACGCATCCGATACTCTTTTTGCAACAAAGTCTTTCTGCTTACTCTCCAGCGGCTCGGGACTCGAATAGCTGGACTTTCTGGAATTAAACCCGAGACTTATGACTGCTGTGTGAATGTATGTCACGCTTTCACAGGCGACTTCTCTGAAGAGGCTGTATGCTCGATGTGCGGGGAGCAGCGTTTTGACGAACTTGGGCGCTCTCGACAAAAATTCCAATATATCCCTACCATCGGTCGATTCTTAGCGATGTTCAACAACCCTGCTTTTGTAGAGAAACTGGAGTATCGAGACAACTATGTGCAACACAAAGGTCGTATCAATGATTTCTTCGACTCGGAGCTTTACAAGAACCTGCGTCAGAAGAATATTGTGATTGATGGGGAGGATCTGGGTGTCAAATATTTCTCAGGGAAGTATGACATCGCCACCACGCTTCTGGCCGATGGAGTCCAGATCTTCAAGCAGGAGAACGCCACATGCTGGCCGATCATGCTCCAGATCTTGAATCTGCCCCCTCGTGAGCGATCTCAGGTTCGAAATGTCATCCCACTCTGCGTAATCCCAGGACCGAACCAACCTAAGGATTTCAATTCATTCCTGGAGCCGTTCGTACTTGAGTGTCTTACCTTTGCTCGCGGTATAAAGGCTTTCAACTCTCGTACCGGCCGAGACTTTACTCTCCGACACCATCCCGTTCTAGTAGGTGGTGATATGCAAGCAATTAAACATCTCGAAGAGATGAAAGGGGTCGGCGCCAAAGTTCCTTGTCGTGGCTGCGAAAGTAATGCCATTTATCACTTGGCTAAACGAACATATTACATCCCCCTTGCCGCTCCTCTTTCGTCTGATAATCCAGGTGCGAGTACGGCCGCTTATAACCCGCTGGATCTGCCGAACAGAACGGAGGAGCGGATGAAGCGTCAGATGCGAAGGATGGACAATGCTACACCTCGTGAGTACGAAGAACTCGCTAAACGCTATGGAATCTCTGGCCCAACTATCCTGGACCGGATTCCCTCGCTCCAGCGTCCTACATCGTATCCACACGAGTTTCTGCATCTGTTCCTGCTGAACCATATACCCGACTTGATCACCCTTTGGATCGGCAAGCATCCTTCGGTTCGAACTGCTGGATGCGAGGACTACTTGATATCTAGGGAGGACTGGGAAGCTATCGGCTTGGAGACTGAAGCGGCAACAAAACACATACCTAGTTATTTTACTCGAAAGCTGCCTAATATCCAAAGCGAGTGGCGTCTCTTCTGTGGCGAGTCCTGGTCTTTTTGGGTACTTTACATCGGCCCAATTGTGCTTCGTGAGCGGCTACCAAAGAAGTACTATAAGCACTTTATGGAACTTGTTTCGATCATCAAATGTCTTATTCAGTTTGAGAATACAACCGAGAGAATCGAGCAGCTTCGAGTTGAAATAGCAGGCTATGTAGAGCGATACGAAGAGTCAGTCCAAAATATATTCCAATAGTCTAAACTGACATTCGTATAGATACTATTATCAATATAATTATGAACGAATATGCGTATGCAAGCTCACAGTCCACGCACTTCTTCACGTTGCTGAAGAAGTGATTCGTTGTGGACCTGTTTGGGTATTCTGGTCATACCTAACAGAGCGATATTGCCGTGAAATTATTGCGTGCGCGAGGCAACGGGCTCTCCCGTTTGCTACAGTGGCCAGATACGTTCTTCAAATGTCGCAGCTGACGTCGGTCTCGATGCGATTCCATGAAGTACGAAAGGCACTGTTGTTTGGCCAGTCGGATGCACCGGTCGATACAAGCGCGATGGAGAGAGTCTATGCCGACTGTTGGTGTCTTATGCTCTTTATTTGCCTAACTAATATGATGATAGATCCCGAGACCATCCTGCGATTCCCTCGCTTGCCTGGCTTCCGCATGCAACCAAACATGCGAAAGCGAGCAGCCGCATTCCTCCGAACGAATGTTGACTTAAATCAAGAGTTTAGGGCTTGGGTGGAGTACTTGCCAGAATATTGTGAGCGCTGGGGGAAGCTCCGCCTTGGCGAGGGAGGGGATTGTATTCGTTGCGCCTGTGCGAGGAACCCTTCCTCGGCACAGGGTAACCGTGATAACTCTTTTGTCAAGGTGAGCTCCAGCTATTATACCTGTATCATAACTCACAGATTTCAGTTCGAGTACGATCAGGATAAGAACCGATATAATGGTCGAGACACCGATATGATCAACAAAATCGGGTATGGGCGACTCGATTGCATTCTGGCCATTACTCTCCCCCCCAATCCCGACTTCGGCATCCACTCTCCCCAGCTTCACATCCTAGCACAGATAACCGTGGCAAAGGACGCTGAAGGAGACGCCTCAGCCAAACTGGTATCATATACCACCTTTGGCAAGACGATTATACTCGACGTCACCTCGATCAAATGTGCGGTCGGTCGGATCGAGACAAGAGCGAAGAACAGAAGGGGGGAATGGGTTATAATTGACCGGGACGACTCGTTGTGTCGGACCGCATTCACGCAGGATGAACAGGATTACGAGGGCGACGATTAGTACTTAATGTATCATAGTTTTGAAAAAACCTGTAATACCATTCTTTTTGCGTATACAGGATTTTTTTTTACATGCATCGGTTTCAAGACATGTATGCGTGTGGACTTAAGTGTAGAGGTTTACCTGTAGTACAGGTAATTTGAGCCGGCCTCATGGGTAACCCCGGTAAATTTACCTGGATCTCATTTCGTAGTGCCTAACCTCGCCATCTCTCTGGGCCCATGTTCATTTAGCACTAAGTGATAGTATTACGCTAAGCAATCGGCAGGCTAGTTATATTAAACTCTGCACTGAGCGCTCTGGGCATAGCAACGTAGCGCTCATCATCACCTTATCCCGTACCCAAACATTCAAACATGATTATTATTATAACAGTGATTCAGACTCTGAGGACGACATGATCCCGGAATATGGTTACGGGGTTAGTTTTTCTGACACCATCAATTCAATTGCACCTAGGATTAGCCGCTTAGAGATCCATTCAGAGGCCTTCTATGCCTGCGGTCTCCAGCCACTCCTCGCGCGCCTGCTCAAGCTTTGCTCGAACAAAACTCTGAAAGACCTTGTGGTGCACGCAAAGACCGATGGCAGCGGCAGTGATCAACTTTTGCCCTGGAGGACTCATTATTTAGTTCGACCTCCAAGCAAGGCTGAGACCGATGAACTTCTGATACCCCTTCGTACCCTTCATCTTTCTTCGGCTATGATCCCGTGGGACAGTAGCGCCTATCACAGTCTAACTGAGCTCTCACTCTCTTGGGCCGATTCGATCCCTCTGAAGTTGCTGGAGTTCAGGGAAATACTATCAAAATGTCCTGAACTCTGTATGCTTCGTCTGAAAGTTGGCTACTTTAATTATTCCACAACTCCAGGGACGATTGAGCCTATAGAACTCAAGAATCTTCATACTCTCATCCTGACCGGCACAGCCTCGTCAGACATCACCGAAATGCTAGATTTTTTACGTCCAGGAGGCCAAGAGCTCGCTATCAGGACCGATATCCCAGCAGCGAGCAGCTACGTCACCCGCGTCCAACGCTTTTTTGAATCAGCCACGACAATCACTAAACTTCATGTTAGACCGCAAAGCAAAGCCTTGTGGTTCAATGCGCTCTCATGTGGGCTACACACGCTCTCGAAATTGACACTCAGTAGTTGCCATGTGAATGACCTAGCTCTAAGAGAATACACTGGGGCACGACCGGAAGAGGTAGACAATGGCCTCTGGCCAACGCTCCATACGCTCTGCCTGAACGCTTGCTGGATCGATTTTGCCCTTTTGAGGGCTCTTGTCCAACGCACTCGCGTAAAGTATCTCATATTTCTTCATTGCATGACCGAACAGGGTGGAGCCATTAGTTTGAAGATGATACAGCAACATTTTGGCGACCTCGAAGTTCAGACAATGATGGAGAATTCAAGGAAGAAAGTCGATAATTGGTCGACGCATTGGATTTGGTAAGACTAGTTACATCCCTATATGATTGAGTTATAAAAGACCAATGCACATATTATATTAGAATCCGGGATTTTACGGGAATATAGTTCGATGGAGTGTCCTTCGTTGTAACGTATATTGATCTTCCTCCCAAATGGCACCTTCAATGGAGGATTTTCTAGTACAAAGGCGGTTTACCTTGGGATTGCAGTTGATCGTGTTGTATTGCCGGAAATGCAGTACATAATATGTAACAGATGGTCTGAACGTGCTAAAAATAGTGCTTCGCACATTACATAACATTTTGAGTGCTGAAACTTGGATGAGGCAAGGTGCCATCTTGCCTCTCGAATCGAGTCTTGTTTTGGCCCATTCTAGTACTTGGCTCGTAGCTTCTGGGCTTCATACCAGATGCGCTTACAATTGGATATCTTTACGCAAGGATTAAATTAAAGGGGAGATTGGAAAGTCGCGAGTAGGAGGAGAAATCTGTCCATTTACACCCGCTTGCAAAATTGTTCGCCACAAGCGCCGAAACAACCTGTTTTTTCAGGTTGGCAGGATTCGGTAAATCGAGTGTTTTTCCACCCGTTCGAACTCGTTTCTCATTGTTTACAGCTCAAAATGACCGCGAGAAGGATGCAAATACACAGGTACAAAGCAGGATACATGGGACGTGGTCGTTGCCATATGGTGTTGTCACCCATTTTGCGCGTACGGGCCCAGAATAGCCACTCTGGCGTAGTCAGAGACCAGTAGAAACGATTATTTACATATACCGGGCCGGACCGGGAAACGGACCGGTTTTAGTATTTGAGCAGCCGAGAGAGCGTAAGACGTTTTTTTGTTCGCTTGTGACTCAGCTAATATATTCAGTCCCTAGCATTTAATCGGTGCGCTAATTTTGAAGCCGTTTGAAAGCTTGAGTCGACAGTGAGAGCGCCCGAAACGTGAAGCGCGTATTCGGGTAACATAACGGGAAACGGACCACCTCAATCGCCCAATACCACCATCTGAACTATTAACATATCCGACTCTAAAGCTAGTTCTTTGTATCTTCAATTATGCTGTGATAAGTTTTACAGGGCGTATAATCTAGTTTGACAGGAACAGAGATGGTACGTCAAATAGGGCCTATGTATCGCAGCCTGCGGAGGAACATAGGCCAGTCTTAGCCGCAATATGGGCGAGCAAAAATCGCAAGTGCATACTACAACGGACAGTCGCATGAATCCGGCTCGGTTAGACTCGCCGTCCGCGTCTGTTCGTGCAACCTCGGTCTCGGTTTTGGCTCCCCCCTGCCCGCCTTCCATACATATGAATTTTATCTATAACTTGTATCGTATTTATAGCCCAAAATACCCAATATGCTCAATATGATCGATCCTGCTGGAAATCGAGGATGCTTGTCTCATGCCCTGGTGCAAAGCATAACATCTAGCGGTTTTGGCACTACTCATGCGCTTACCGAGTACTATCCTCTATCAGCGCAACCATGAGTTGCGGGTCGACTATTGCTCCCAACACTTTATGTCAGATGCACTCTAATCCATCAGACAAAAATCGGAGTCACAGGAAAAATATAGAAAACCCACGCATAGAGAAAAAATCCGTTTTCGAGTATTCATTAAACGATTCGCATAAACTAAATGTTTCTTATGCGCTAAACATGATTGCCATAAGAAATCTCACAATTTTGGTTCACGAGTATAGCATCGAAGTAGTAGAACGACAGATTCTCCTATCATTACTTTCACACCTAACCCTCAGGGGCGTACCCGCATTATCTCAAAGATCAGACTCCGCCACTTGCACGATCGGCTCCCACCGTCCAGCCCATGTACACTGGTAGAACTTCTCTGGAAGCGTCCGAGTTTGGAGGATGAGTCACCGATTCAGACCTGTCTTGCTGCTCTACACGCATATGCTGCATTGGCACCCATAATCTTACAACAGGTGCTCAACCTTCCAAGGATCGAGCTTGTTGAATCGTTTAGGTTTAGCGGCTGGGATTATGCGCCGCAGACGGAAATGCTGGGTCTACGATACATCGCTACTCGGTTGTCACTATTAACTATTCGATACATCAGTAGTTCTCCCGATAGTATATCATGTCATCAAAAATTCTGTAGCAACGTACTAGGGCTCATGGACTTCTGTCTCAAACAAGATAATGCATACCGCTTCAGAAAGGATTCGTACTGGGCACTCGCAAATCGCGCAGGTGATCTTATTCCTCTCTTGCAATTCGCAGGACAGTCGGAGTCAAACTATCAGTTATTTGACAAGGACGCCATGCACGCAATCCCGAATGCTGTGAGAGTCCGCACTACAAGGGCTGGAGTAACTGCCTGTCATAATGCCATTACGCTGAACTGCTTCCCACCTCTCATTCGCATGATTGAGGAGGACGATGTGCTCGAGGTTCAGCACGTCGAGCCACTCCTTCAAGCCATGACCCGTCGGATTCGAGCAGATACCTCTGGTACTGTTCGCCAGTCAGATATTCCGTGGAACAATATACCAGCTATAGAGTATCTGCACTCTTTCACTCGTTCAAAACCAGGATTTTTGGCACTAGCCGAGACTATTAATACACACGGTAACCTGTATTACCGTCGCGGCTACAATACAGATCTTTCACAGCTCCTGGCACTGTTTACCCTTAAAATTGTGCACCTGGCTGCAGGTCATGATACTAGATTGAGGTTTGAGCCAATTGAACTTTCGGCGGAGTGCGTCCCGGGGCTCCTTGACGCCGTGCTGGGGGTAGTCAGGTGCCTTCGGCCGCTAAACGATTCTGAAGAAAAAATGTCTCAACTATCTGAAGACACACTTGATCTTCTTAAAGCTGCAGTGAGCGAAAACACTTGGGAGGGAACCGTAGGGTGTCGTTTGGCTTGTGTAGAGTTCTGGAAAGGACTACACGATCTGTGTACTAGTGGTGAAAAAAAGTGTGGAAAACATGTGCCCGATCACATGTGTGACACCTACTGAGATGATTTGTGTATGATATTGTAGCCAGGCTAGAGAGTGTCTGGCGAGCCAAAAAGCTAAAGCCTGAGGGCTGTAGTGGGCGTGAAAGAGGGGGAAAGAGGTAGCAGCTGAAAATGACCTCACTGGGAGTTGGGTCTAGGGCTTGGCAATGCGGCTAGCATGAAAGAGCACGTCATTTCGTATATATTTGCATTTTGAATCACACAAAAATATAATCCCGTTGTGGAGATACACCTGGTACAAAAGCCCAAAAATGTGCCATTTCCGCCTGAAACCACTGCCAAACTACCCACTTCTACCGGGTGTATCTCCACAACGGGATTATATTTTTGTGTGATTCAAAATGCAAATATATACGAAATGACGTGCTTTTTCATGCTAGCCGCATTGCCAAGCCCTAGACCCAACTCCCAGTGAGGTCATTTTCAGCTGCCACTTCTTTCCCCCTCTTTCACGCCCACTACAGCCCGCAGGCTTTAGCTTTTTGGCTCGCCAGACACTCTCCAGCCTGGCTACAATATCATACACAAATCATCTCAGTAGGTGTCACACATGTGATCGGGCACATGTTTTCCACACTTTTTTTCACCACTAGTACAGGCATTAATAAAGAAACCCCATCCAAGGAAATCATTTTGTTAGCTCGCTCAAAGGTGAATCTCAACATTGACTCCGGGATCCAAGCTGACAAAAGCGATCAGAGATAACTAGCCTTGGTGTTGAGTTGGAGCACGCGAGTGGTAGTTCTTATAGCCACGAAGGGTTTGATCGCCCTCAAAGGGCGCCGTACCGGCTGAAAAGTAGAAGCCAAATTTTTCTCCGTGAGTAGTTGTTCGAGACGTACTCAAAACCGCGCTCACTCTTCCGTATCGATCTGTTGCCTACATGCCTTGTCGAGGATAGGGATAGGAGGTACACAGTACAATTTCACTGTGCTGGCCGAGATGATACACCTTAGGTTTCTCTTAAGCGAAGAATTTACTCGGATTAGGAAGCTAACGTATAGTCTTATGTCTGTACCAAGTGAAAAAAAAACCTTCAGCATACCCTATAATTATATAATCATCGGTCTTATATTTGCTGTATGCACGAAACGTCCTGGTGGACCGAATTAGGGGTTAGCCCCAAACTTGAGAATAACGACTCTATTGTTGTATTATTTTGAAAGGAGAACATACGACGAGACAGATTTTAGATTGCCTGGATTCGAACGTTGTGAATTGCGACCGTCCAATAAAGCAGAATAATTTTGACTGTTGAGCGGTTGGCACCCTGCTAGGATGCAGACTTCGGGCGCGAGTAGGATCTTGAGAGCTTGAGGGCAAGGCGAGGGAGTAGTAGTTCTAGTGAGGTTACACCGCTCTCCACAAGTACCGCATTCAGGCGCGTTTGTATGCGTGGACATCGCAAAACCACAAACCCACAGCCTGCCGAGCCGACCTATGGATCACGTGTGGCGCTTGGAGCTTACGTGATGTGGCGGCCTCGAGGCGGGTGACGATATTCATAGGGGTTGTTTTGACCACGACGTTCCTTGATCTCTGCTTGCCCTCCCCCCACTTGTTTTTCTGACCGACCCGCCACCCACCCATTCACTTGCCAGCCCCTCACCGCCGCCCCAACCACCGTTTCCACCGCCGACGACGATGGTCCAGATCCCGACGCGCGCCCGCACCCTCTCCTTTTCCGTCCGAGAGGCCGGCCACTGCTCGCCCTATGGCCGCACACGGCCTCTGGACCCACTCGCACGCGGTGAAGAACCAGGTAAGACTCCGTCATCGCTGTCGTCATGGTCGAAAATCACCATTTGCTCATATACCATATCCAGACGCAAAGCGCGCCCGCCAGTCGTACGCTCCGATCCCCATCCGGGTCGCACGTTCCTCGGTCCCACTGGCGCCGCAGAGCGTAAACGTGACGGTGACGGCCGTGCCGTTCCCTACCAACGACGACCCAGCCGCGACCGAAGACGCCGAGCCTGATTCCGCGTGGGGCACCTCGTCCATCCCGACCGTCTCGTCCGGATCGCCCAGACAGAAACGGCTGATCGCACGGGCGTCGTCTGCACCGACTCCTCCACCTGTCTCGGTCCGACCGGCTCCCCCGCCACCGCCGCCACCCGCCCCGACAACGACATGGACGAGGACACCTTCGCCTCTTGCGCCCTATTGGAAACCGTCGGCGCAATGCGTCCCGATCCGGACCCGACGAGGCCGAAATCCACCTGAACCGCTTGCACGACGAGCGCTCCGCGCCTACTTTTCACGAACACCGCATGGAGCCGCGGTCGTCAAGCTGGGTGCACGACGGGCGATTGCACAGGCCGAGTGCGTGGCTGCGGTGGAGCGTGTGCGAGCGAGCAACAGCGAGATTGTCAACGCGAGGAGAAACGCGGTGGGGAATGTGGATGTGTTGTTGGCTCCGCCGGTGGTGATGGTTTCGCCACCGTCGCCTACAACGGGTGTGTCGTTGCCCTTGACATCGACGATATCAGACGACGAGTGGGTGCCGTTGAGCGTGCAGCCCATGGAGGTCGAGCCGGATGAGCGAGACATTGTCGAGATGGACACCGAGTCGGATGGATGGTGTCGAGTATGACGAGCGACTAAAATCGAGTTTCGGGTTTCCTTGGTTTCGTATGGTCTTTCTCCTGTCTGCAGGACGCTGATCTGTGTGTGAATCCCTCTGTCTAAAGCTCTTCACTATCATTAACATCTCCTCTGCTCTGTCTCTGCTTTCTTGCTCTCACGTCCTCCCTTTGTTCTTTTTTTCTTCTTTGCTCGATTCGGGTTTGTGCGTGCGGCGTCTTTCTCGTCGAGACTGTGTCTCCGGTCGTTGCCCTACCGAATCGAGATTTGCCGCTTGGCATACTTTGTTGCTTTGATATTAGCATAGTCTTTGAGGGGTACATGATAGATGTATGTCTGTGTCATAACATAATATTATAGTACTTCTTTCCTATTCCACTCTTTCTTTCACTTTGCCGTTGTCGAGGGGATAGGGGTTCGATTTACAAAAACTTTTTTGTGATATGATCACTCTTGTCATGTGGCGCGCCGCTGCGGACTCCAGAGTGAGGTGAGATGAGTGTTTGGTCGTCAGGTGCTATGATTGGTCAGCCGGGCGTCTACTGACCCTTTGCATGTGAAAGGTGCCTTGATGGTCATTTATTGCCCACTCGTCACACCTAGTGCAACCCTTTTGATGTGGGAATCAAGTATGTATATTTGCTTGACGACATTTTCACTTTGATGACCAACATCGTAGAAACCCAATTTATATTTCGCATGCCCAATAAACAAATTACAAAAATGGCAGTTTACAGCACGCCCAGCCTCCGCTTTAAGCAAGTGCGTTGTATACAGCGGTGTATGCAGCCTTCTTGTTGAAGTTGCCGTCCCACAAGAGCGGGCTTGTCGACGAGCGCCACGAATCCTTGTCAGAGATACCCCAGACGGTGATACCAATGCACTTGGGAATGTTCAAGCACGTTTTGGTGACTGTCGTATAGTCGCTGGCCGACGCGCCTTGGATATCGAGCTCGGTAATGGCAATTTCACTGACACCACTGGCGACGAGAGCGCTAAGAGCCGAAGCGACACCGCCCGCGTCTCCACCCTACGGTTATTCTGTCAACACGAGGATCCAAATCCGAGTTGCAATACGTACGCTAAGATGGGTCTGGGAGCCGATACCGTCGATGGGCGTTCCGGCCGCGAGCTGGGACTTGACGAGGTTGGCGACTGCGTTGACTTTGGGAGCGGCCCAGCTCATGTTGTCCAAGTTGTAGTCGTTGATGTAGAGCTTGGCGTATGGGTCGGCGGCGCGGGCGGCCTTGAATGCGGTCGCGACAAACGATGTGCCGAGGACGTTGTACCAGACAGACGAACGGTAGCTGCCGTTATCGTTGAAGATCCTAATCCAATGTAAGCATGTAATCTTGTAACCCTGAACACCACACTAACTCGTTGAGAACGTCCCAGGCGTAGATCTTGCCAGCATAGCGTTTGCCGATAGTGCTAATATGGTTCTGCATGACCGTGGTCAGAGTACCCGAGTTGCCAATGTTCGAGACCCAGCTCGGGAGCTGCGAGTGCCAGACAAACGTGTGGCCGCGAACGAGTTTGCCGTTTGACTGTGCAAAGTTGACGACTGTGTCAAACCCGCCAAACTGGAAGTTGCCTTGAGATGGCTCGATGGAGTCCCATTCTTCGCCGACGTTAGTAATTATGATTAGGAGTAAAATGTCATGAACTTACTGGCGCTGTTCTCAGGAGTGAGTGCACCGAATTCAGCCTTGATGATATTTGCGTTTTGGCCGCTGTTGAGGAGCGCCGAGTCGGTGCAGGTTCCAAAGTATTTGCGGCCCTTGGCTTTCATACGGCAGTCGAGTCCGCTCGAGCAGCTAGGCTGGTTGGTAGGACTGTTGTCAATCGGGTTAAATGCGTGCCTGTCATTGTTAGATCGGGAACCACTTACGTCGAGACTGGAGTCGTAGTGGTGGAGGTAGTCGACGGCACCGAATCCGTGATAATAGTAGGAGTTGAGGATGTTGTCTCAGCAACCGAGGTCGTCGTAGGTGGACTAAATGAATAGATGTAATTATTAGTGGGCACATAGATCCTAATTGTTCTGTACTCACGGGTTGCCTCCACCGCCGCCTGGCTGGCACTGGGACCAATAGTCGTTGAAGTAGATGCAGGTTGAACCCGAATCACAGACGGTCGAGCCCTTTAAACATCGGTGTCAATTGCATTCACAGACGTATGTATCACGCATGAAACTCACAGAGTAGCCAATGCCACCGCACTGTGCCCAGACTGGAACGGCAAACGCACCGCGAGGCATGAGCGCTACGACGGCCGCAAGAGCCGCGAGTTGTTGACGGGAAGCGACCATTTTCAAGTAAAATTAACAAGCGAAATAGCTCAAGTACTCAGGTCAGTTGGTGGATAGTGTCCATTGGAGTCCTCCCAACGCTCCTTATACTTTTTCGATAGTCGTCTAGCGCATAGGAGCGCGGATGATATCCCCATGGGGATAGTGCCAGTCAGCAGGCTAGGTTAGTCGGTGAGGTCGACACGAGCGCATACTGGCGGTTCCGCAGATTTACCGCTATTTGCTGGTTAGCGGGACAACCGAATTGGGACACATAAAGAAGACACAATTAGGGGAACTTGGAATCGAACCCACAAGATCATGATCATCCTTGCCGCGAAGTCTTGAAAAGTTCACGCTAGCATCTTAGCAAATCATGCGAACGTGGAGAAAGGTCACACCATCCGTTCAGCTGACAACTTCGGAGCTGGCCAAAGACTCAAAGTACTGCGGTTTCTCCGACCGAAGATTAAGCATCCAGCGCATTTATCTGAAAAAGGGCAGTAGGTAACTACGCACACTAATTGCTTGCAGCAGTGAGATCTATCTCTCGCTAACCGTGCGGATAAAGTTCGCAAATAGCAAGTGTTTTGTTCTCAGGGCTTAAACGTTATCCCGCCAGGTCGGCAAACGCCAAGCCCAAACCGGTAATCAAACCGCTGCTCACTTGAACATGATTTATAAACTATTTGACAACAAGATGACGCACTATGGAGTGTCAACTCTCAATCTAGAACTCTGTCCAGGCTAAAACTCCTCTTGTAGGTCGATTTCTGCTAATCATACGAGCAGGATGTGCCCAAAAAATCCAAAGAGACGCTAATCCAAGTTCACTTAGGCACCTCTCAAGACCTATCTAAAGGGGCTCTACAACGATGTTGCCCTATGGCGAAAATGTCTGTGCTGGTGACTGAAAATGGCCGATGTCCGGATTGGGTTGGCTTCAACTTTGAAGTTGGACTGTTTCGCACGGAACAAATCTCAAGGGTGAAGCCACGAGTAATTCGAAATCTTACTGTGAAATAGTACCATAATCATGCCACTCAAAGAGCGCATTGGATCCCCACTTCACTGGACTATCACATAATCTTGACATGAGGGTATAATTAGTGAGTAATTATAGAGAGTCTGAAGAGACAATAGAAAAACCCTCTAGAATCAGTTGATTATTTCAGCACCGGATAGGCTACTATCGAGTCAGTGCGCGCCTAGAGTCGTGAGGTCTATAGACCAATAGATTCTTCATTGCGAGGACCCTGCTCCTCACGCCCTAATGTAATTGTGCGATTACATAGTACATTATACTCGATAGTGTGTTTTTGGATGTCGACCCGTGATGAAAGACTGCTATGTTAATTGGGCGGACGAAAGTAGAGTACCTCCGAAACGAATATGGACATAACTCCGGGAGTCCCAGCTAAAGGTTCCGGCAATACAAGTTCACAGGACCATCGTCCGAGAAAGCGCCAATCCATGAAAATGAGCCAGAGGGCCTGTTCTAATTGTGATCATGAAGATAAGCGACGGGAAAAGGTTTATGCCTGTCATGTATCGTTCCCCCTAGTCCCGCATCCTTTGCTTGAATAGCTGGATAGTAACTTTTAGATATTTTCAAATAACTCAGATTAATATTGCCATAAGATATATGTGAACCAGTTGCCTTGCCAATCCAGGTTTTTACAAAGGTCAAAATCGTATCGCGACCTCTGATAGTCACGTGATTATATCTCGAAGCTGAGTTACTTCGATAATAGATAAACAACACGTAGACGATACAATAGGCAACTTCTCCAGAATTGAGACTTTCGATGAAAAATTGTATTTTATTACCGAATAATGTTCCGAGGTCAGAGAATCGGGTTTTATTCTACAAGTTACACATGAACGTCAATTTATGCTCATCAGGCTCAGGAACGCGAGTCGCGACATGTTCGGCTTGAGTACATTGGTCAATCAATTTTGCGCATAGCATTTCATCATATAGGAGGCATGAAACCAGCAGACATGAATAGCAGTAGCACGAACACTCTACTCCAATCATTCCACTCACACGTATAGAGATCTATCTGCCTTGGCATTTTTCGTCTCTGCTCTATAACGTATCAGGAGCTTCACTTTGACGGTGTAACATCTTACTGTGAATTGTATCTGCGGGAGAAACGGGGAATTTAGATTGTAGAAAATGATGATATAACACTAGCGAGCTTACACGACCGCAACTGGGGTGTACCCTCGGTCTGTCCCTGCTTCAGCACGTTTCTAGGCGCCACCTCGATGTCTCGAGCAGTCGTGCAATCAAAAATCAAAGCACAACTGGAATTTATTTGAGCACAGGTCAACGGGCAAAACTAATATAGGTGTTATCATCACCGCGCACATTCTTTATACGGCTTGAGAAGAAATTGAGCCCCGTCAATCGCAGTCGAGTATCCATTACGTGGAGTATAACAACGAAGCTAACTGCATGTATAACCCGCATATATGTTACGCATTCTCCAAGAGAGCTTACTTGGTGTGTGAAATCTTCAATTGAACGCGACGATTCGGTCAGGTCAGCGACTATGACATGAGAGACCATGACCGGGCCAAAATCCTGTAGGACACATAGATACGGGACGAAGCAATAAGATTAGATACAACAGCAAGAAAAACTTCATCCTTGACTAAATGCTGCTCGTGCATCACAACTGGCGGCTCCCACAAGGATTTCACCATCCAAATCAAGTTCAAGTCCTATGCCCTCTGACGCTGTTCTCAACGGCTCACGAAGAGAAGGGTGTGAGGCGCAGAGCGCTCTCACGCGAACGCACAGCCTCTCGGCTGTGTTATCTTATCTTTCTCTTACTCATACGACCATTATCTCGTTTGGCATTCTACATCGTTCCCTCACAGCCTCCCCTCGTGTACATAAACGACTCGTCTGTACTCTCGTTCTGTATTCTTTCTACTCTCGAATACGAGTACATTGACAAGTCAGATGCTTTTTGACTTCTCCTCGACAATTCGGTCTCATGGCCTCACAAAGGGCGGATTCGGCGTGAAATATATAAATGCCAGGGTCTGAAAGTTAGTTGTCGTCTTAAACCATGGCTCCTGTATCAATAAAAGTATGCGAGTCCCCTTATCGTTTCTATAGTGAATCAGCTCTGAAATCGCGCTTGGCTACTCAATTAAAGGGACCGATTCATCTGTCTTTGAGATGTTCGGTAGGTGTAAAGTTTTATGTGAGTTATATTGACAATAGGAAACCGTGAGGAAATGCGGTGAATTACTTGGTGAAAGATCTAAAGTACATAGCAAAAGTCCCAATGTGGACAGGCTACTAGACAGGTGCAATATGGGGCCAGTAGGAACTACGCCAAACCGGTCAGTCAAAGGGCGAGCGAACCAGCGAGTGGCACGAGGCGAGGGTTGCATGTTGGATCTATTAGAGTAACTATATACGTAGAAGGGATAAAAGGAAGAGGATTGATATCGTGTGGGAGTCCTACCAACGCACGTGTTCATGGACGTAATAACCAGTCTCATTGCAGGATCAGGAAAACTGTGTGAACACATGTCTCGCCGACGACCGGTGCTAAAACAGTACTAATATAAAATAAACAACCGTGTCATATTGCATACAGGCTGAAAGATAACGCTAAATGGAACAGAATACTGACACGCCAAGAAACGCCAAACTCCGAGATGGATAGATACGGAAGACTCACGAATCGGAACGCAGATATACGGCTTGCAAGTGGACACTCTGGGTACTATTATGACCAAGGAGCGGTATGGCACAGGGTAATAGGCTCTTCTGTCAGGCATTGCTCAGAGCATCGAAGAACGGGTTCAGGGGCCGACGGTGGGTCCCAGTAGAGATCAGGTTCCTATACTATCAGATGCTGTAATTGTCTTACACAGTCCCCAGCTGAGCGGATCGAATAAACCAGAATTCAAAAAGAACATTACTCCCGAAAGATGTAAGTGCCAGACCATTCACGACTTGATGATGTTTGTATTTGTACATATGCTTTCGCATACACCAGATATATCTAAATATGAGCAAATAATTCTAACATGTAGTTGTGCCAGGTCGGTCGTAAGTACTCTCGCACCACAATATGAGGGACAAAACAATCGAAAAACGTGCGTCCCAGAACCAAGCGCATGGGTGTGATATTAGAAGACATCTGAAACGCGTACGTTGACCTATGCCGTCATCGGATGGATCTTCTGCACAGTACAAGAGTAACGAATTGAGAATATGAGACTCTTTACTCGATTATTTTGTAGAAGTACTTGGTTATGATTAGACTTATCGGCGGCAAATAACACAAGGCAGTTACATTGAAATGCTTGAAATAACCTTCTGGTTTATAAGCCCAAAAATCTGCCGAATCTCCGAAGAGCTAGGTCTGCGCTTCCCCCCGCTTCGTGTGAATACGAGGCTATTTGTCCAAGAATCTTCATATTCCACCTTTGTTGCATACCGCGTGCCCCTCTAGTCATCTTCAATACACGACGTACTTCCTCCCTAACTGCCTGATCGGTTCCAATAATCGGAATGCTGCCATTGGTGCTATAAGCCACACTTTTTGCTACACCGGTACGGACTTGTAATAGCTCGAAGCCACAGTCAAGTTGCCGAGTCATTTGCATAGCATTGCTAGGTTGATCGCCCTTGTAATTATCCAGCCTTTGCCGTTAATTGCATGTTGGCTTCTGGTTCGAGATTCATGACTCACAGCTATTGGCCAAAATATCATTGGTATCCCGCGGGTGATAGCTTCTGTGGTTGAGTTCCATCCGCCATGCGATATAAAGTAGTGTATTGCCTATCTCAACGTACTCAGTCCCCGTCCTTTGTAAGATAGAATTGAGCAACGTGCCGGATGCTCAAGTACATCCAATTGTTTCGCCCATTCCGGAAAGATTGCACGACCAGTATTCACTATTTGCCTAATATAGTCTTCTTCTAACCCTGCGTTTCTTGCATTGTGTTTTTGGATCGAAAACACCAGTCGGAAATCGTGAGCCAAGATCTCTTCGATCAATATTTTAAGGTGCGAGATGGATTCGGGGGAGGGATGACAGTAGCTGCCGAATGAGAGATACACCACCGAATGTTGACCTAGGTCTGTATATGATCGGTTCATGAATAATGCCACTGGATCTTCGGTATTTTCATCGATTGCCATGTTGGATTGGGGAGGAACATCCATGGCCAAACCTGTACAGAAAGATGGAATGGGTTTCAACAGACCTTTGGCACTTGCCTTGGCGGCTATTGGCTCCTACGAAAGACTAGGAGTAGCGCCTTTATAATGGGATTGGTCATTTGGTGCGACATACCATTTCATATAAGCTGCTGTAAACAATAGCGTTGATATGCTCTAACATGGCCATCCATTTGCCGTGCATCCGAACGATCATTGGCAAAGCTGTTGACTGGGGTTGGGGTATTTGCTCGTGTTCGTAATAAGCCGGTACCCCGGGTGCACAAACGACTCTGTCTTTAATAATATCCTATTGTAGCGTAATTAGAATCTGTTCTCAGGGTGATCCTAGAAGATGTATATACTTGGGCGTAAACATCGAGTAAAGTTCTATCATCTAGCCCATGTTTAGCCACGGATGCACGAACAGCTTCGAAGTGCCTCCAGCCTTGACCATGCTCCGCATTACCAAAGTGTCTGCGTTAACATAAGCTTCTAATTTAGACTAAAGTCGTGCGTCTGGTGCGATACTAACCCTATAAATCCAGTTGCGGTGGCCACGTACCACCCGGCGATTGGAAGCTGATGAAACTGCATATTTGTGACGGAAATTCCACCATTTAGATGGTCTTCGATAATATAACTTGGTGTATCAACCCGGACACCGTTTGAAATAAACTCGATTTGCTCCATCTGACTTGCAATCCACGGCCCGAACCCCTTTTCCATATCCTCTAGGAGATCGAGGGCGTGGTTGGAGGGATTACCGAATGTCGATGCGTCAACGACAATACGCCCAGGAGCAAGGTGAGGATATGTAGAGAGATATTTCTGTATCTGAAAGACGAATACCGGGTGGGTAAAAATAGCTAATGATCTGTAAGTTCCTAAAGTAAGGCGGGTTAGCGAAGCAGTGACGTACAAATAAATGATTTTGGAAATTTATCTGCAAGGCGCATGCAAAAGTGAACGATCGGCCGAATATGTGCTATCGGACACAGTTATTTCAAGCTTGGACTAATGAAGTGGCGCTTACACCAGCCGCACCCAGTTATACAGACAATATGCTTCAACGAAGATTGAGTCATGGTGAATGCAGTGTCGGAGTAAGAGCCTCGGTTTCGATTCCTATACTTGACGGGGTGGGCTTCAAATAACCGTGTTTACGACTATCTTATTTATGCCCACACTGGCCAAACTACAGCTCAGGCCTATTCAGATCTGGCGGCACTACAACGCCCTGTTGCCTTGAAATTGGGATCTTCCGGGAACAGTTCACCTTTCAAAGGTGGGGAGGTTTCACGAATGGAACATCAATAGACGGCTACTCGAGGTGATTCAATCAAGGAAGACAACTGAGTCCTATGTCTTTGTCTCGTAATTATGCATGATGGATAGCATTTTGCTTGGTATCTAGCCTATTCGGAAAGCTACTGCGATTCATATCTCTGGTATGAACTCACATTTACTCGTTGGCTGAATATGCACGCGTTTAGGCTGGTTCAAATAATGGAGCTAAAAAAAAGGATTTGAACAGAGCGGGTCACGGTGCGTTACGAGTCTAGACCGTTAATTTCGTGCCGTCCATCTCACCCCCAACTTTGAGTGAACTCACTCGCGAGTGATGAACCTCCTCTCCATTGGTCAAAGCAAGTCTCCAGTGTTTTGGATCCAAGTGGCAATATAGTGATTCTAGCCACAGGCCGATGGAATTCCATTCTTCGGCCAGTGCTCCGAGGCTCCGAACTATCATGGTCACCTCTCCATGTGGCTATGGGCTACGGGCGTGCTGTGAGTTGTATTCGCGACACGTCGCTGACAGTTGAACCTAAACCTTGGGGGCGGGCCAATCGATTAAGTGGCACGCCTGGACCCTACATGCGTCATGTTCCTCGGGCTTGATTATCTCCTGTTCGATTTAGATTGTCGCTCTTTGGCAGCTCATCGCCAATACAGTTGTGGAACCCATCACCCAAGGCAGTCGATGATTGAAGGATTTATGTACAGCTATCGAAGCGAGGCATTTTAGACTGTATGGTCCTCATGAGGTATGGCATATCGCGGAGAGCGTTTCATTCGCACAGATGCTCAGAACTCAAAGGTTGGATCCCTGGCGGTAACTGAGGTCTTCAGAGACCCCATGTGGCTATGGGCCTGTGGCGTGGCTGCTCCAGGCGAGAAAGGCCTTCTAGGGAAGACTGATTTCGACGATGGTATCAAACCCACAGTCCGCATGATGGTCACGCGTAAATACGGCTAGCGCCTTCTTGATAGTTCATGTCGGGGTCTAGACGCGGATTGCGCCGCGAAGCGATACTGTACCACATGAGCGATCTTCCTGCTTGCGGAGTTCCAAGTCGAGCGCGCAGCAAATTGGGGAGTTGATTGATCCTGGCTCGTAATTGGCAAGCGAACCGGCTACCGTTTTTTATGTTGGTTCTCGCTTACTCCCATGTCTAGCAGGTTTTATGGCCCAACCCTCGCCGCGCAGTTGCTTATAGAGCTTTCCAACCGGTCCATTTGACATATACAGGGTACACGATAAGTTTAATCCAAGTGGCGTGGGTTGAAAGCCACTTCAGAGGAAGGAATCCAGGACAGTGCCCCGGAAACACTTTCGCCCCTATCATCAGCACAGACTCGTTCGGCCGGTTCTCTTGAACGTATAACGTCTGATATAATGATCTGAAGGTATTGGTAGATCGTAAAGGCGATTATAGAGAAGAGGCAATTGATTCAAGAGGACATGCTACGGCATCTCAAGCTCCGAAACGAGAAGCAACAGACAAGAGAAACTTCACTAGCTTTTTTCAGTAGAATTATATCACTGCAATAAGCACGTAATCCCAGCTTTCGAATCTCCGTACAGTTCCTATTGGCTGTAGCTGACACTATCGCAGGGTATCACGCAGTTTCTTTTTGCAAAAGACGTCAGGCGGGAGCTCCGAATCCGGGTCGCGTACCGGACTAGTCCTAAAACACAAGTGACCAGCGCCGTGACAGGATTCGAAAGGGGATCGCGCAATAGCCACGCTATCCACGGTAAGCCACGTTGCACTAGCCACCCTGAGTTCCAGCCACCCGGGCCTTTGTCAGGGGCGGCGTACGAAACCCGTTTGTTTGTTTGTTTCGTCCTCTCACCCCCGAACGGTCGAGAATATACCGTTCGACTTCCGCCGAGGTCGATCTCGACTTGTTAAGTCCTAGTGCGGTCTTGTGCTCGCGCAGCTCGAAGATCACTCGGGGCGAGATTGTGCGTAACATTCCCCCTTTCTGCCCACGGCCGAGCCTATCGATCACTCTCCAGTCGAGGTTGGGTCTCGGAGCAGATGGTGATTCGGCAGGCTTCGGCTACAGTTGGGCGTTGCACCTAGGTTTGCTCATCGACAAGCATGGCAGGCGAATTAGGTTTGAGGACCAGGGCTCCAGCATGACCGAGAGGTACGCTTGCCTCTGGAAGCTGTTGGCAGAAACGAGCGTGCGAGAAGCTAACGAGATAATCCGATGCGTTCCCCTCATGCTTGGTTTTCTAGCCACGGCTTCTCGGTCAAGCGAACGGACGTTTTGGGATTGTTTTGATGGCCCAGATAGAAAATTTCGGGTTAGGTGTTGTTGCAAGCACTCAAAATGAAACAGTTGGTAACATGGTGGATGTGTCGTTTAGCTGAGGAGGAAAATCGACCAGGGGGAGGTGTTGCCAACCTGGTGATGTTCAACCAGGCTTGGGAACGGACGGAGGGCGAAGGGATGTAGCAATGTAGTCCATTGAAAAGTGCTATGTATTTACACGCTTGGATATGCAGAATGGATGTTTGGTATGTGTTTCTAGACCGGGCGAAATGAGGGGATAAAGTGGCTAGGGGGGTGGCAAGGATGTATCGCAGGTTGAGATTGAGGTCGAACCAGTCGGTCAGCTTTTGAGACACTTGGAATGCCCGACGCCGGGGGACAGAGAACGTACCCCTCTTAAGTCTAACGATTCAGACTCCTCCACCCCCCCATTCTGTCGCATGTATCACCTATGCGTCCCCCCAACCAAGAATGAGCGAATGTGCAGTTCACAAGGGTTGCATGACCAACGTCGTAAGATCGTTTGAATAGCTGGGAGGAACGAATTCTAGGGAAGTGAGACAACGATGGTGCAAGTGAGCTAGGTTGTTTGATCAAAGAAATGTTGAAGTAAAATTGAACGAACCGCATTCAGATCTTGGGACTGCCCCTCCTCGGTTCCTCGGTTGCCAGGTGCGGACCTAGAGTGCATGAAAGCTTCAAAGTCGACGTGAGCACTAGAGCTGAATCGATAGTGCGTCTGATAGCCAACAGGTTTCTGGTCGAGGTCGGAGGGCGCCATAAAAATGAGTTGGGTGGTATTGGATCGGTGACGAGTCACTCGAGAGGGATGGGGTTCAGATTGTCTCTAAAAGGTGGACTCTGAGCAAGCAATGAACCAAGAGCATCGGCACATACGCAGTAGTAAAGGATCCCTCGCGCAGCTTGGGCCCCGAAAATCGAGTGGCTCTGGTCGATAGCCACCGATCCAGGCTGGGAGATCGAGTTGGGATGGCACACGAGTTCAAGTCGGAGCCCGGCCTTGGATGTCTAACGTTCAGACGAACAAAACACACGTCCAAACATTGGGTCGTCGAATTGTTGATTTTTCTCCTGGAATAGCCGGGGCCAGTGGTGGTGAGCGGTGTTTTCAGAGGCAGCAACAGGCCAGACAGCATGGTACTCACCCGTTTGCTCTACCAGCACTCGTATTCGCAGCAACCAAAGAGCCGTATGTGTTGCTGCGGGCGTTGTAAGCAGTGAGATCCAAGCACATGGGGTGAGCACAACCGGGGGGTGGTTGTAGCCACTCGGAGGCTGCACATTGGTTCGTCGGTCCGTTACGTAATCCGGGACCGACCGCGCCTCGGAGGCGAACCCCCGCCATGAATATCAACCCATTGCTCTACTGGCGTGAGCTACCTGTCGAGAGTGAAAATATGATAGAATAAATTGGGCGCAGAATACTCCGAGATGCATGATACGTGCTCGTCATAACGGATGTTCTAAAATGTATATCATTTCGTATGCTGAGCAATTTATGGTCGTAACCCTAGAGTCTGAAACAAAGCCGAAGGTTAACCTCCCTCACGCTAGATGAACGCGTTCTATTATTCTTATATCGGACAACTCCTTTCAACTAAAAAAGGCTAGAAAAACGCTGTAAAGCATTGATCAGAATCTACGTTTCACTAAAAATAGATTTCAGGCGGGCATATTTTGATTCAAAGACCCAAAAACGCTCCAAGTTTCCGTAGAGCTACATCTGCGCTTCCTTCATCCTCGACCGACTCTGCAACAACCTTGCCGAGAACCTTGACGCTTAACCTCTGCTGGGCGCCACGTGGTCCTTTTGTCATTTCGAGCACGTTGCGAACTTCCTCCTGAACTGCTTCGTCCGACCCGATGATTGAAATGTCGCCAGCAGAACCGTACACCACGGTTCGAGCAGCACCTGTACGAATCTGAAGTAGTTCAAAGCCACAGTCGAGCTGCCGACTCATTTGCATCGTGTTATTGGGCTGGTCGGCCTTCGTAGATACGGGTTATTTAGTCAAACTCTGGTAGTCTCAACTTTCGCACAGATACTAACGCATATGGGCCAGAATATCATCGGTACCCCACGCACTATGGCCTCTGAGACCGAGTTCCAACCACCGTGAGATACGAAATAGTGAATTGCCTGTCTTAGAGAGATGAGGGTATGCAATTCCGGTGTTGGATATCACGAAAACTTACAGGGTGCTCAAGTACGGCAAGCTGGTTCGTCCATTCAGGAACAATAGCCTGGCCGGTGGCTGTCAACTTCGCGATATACTCCCTATCGAATCCTGAGGCCTTCAGGTTTCGGTCTTGCGCGGAGAATATTAGCCGAAAGCTCTGGGCCAATACCTCCTTGATTAATATCTTCAGATGAGGGATGGATTCTCTCGCGGGGAAACAATATGAACCAAACGCAATATAGATGACCGAGTGCTGACCCAGGTCGATATATGCGCGATTCATGAACGACATGACTGGATCTGATGTGGCTCGATCAATGTCGAAAGGTATCAAAGGAGGAATATCGATGGACAAGCCAGTAAACCATGATGTGAGGGGTTTCGAAAACCCTTTGGTGCTCGCTATCGCGGCGATTGGTTCCTATATCCGCTGATTAAACCGTCCTAGTAAGATCAAACCAAAGAGACATACTATCTCGTACACGCTACTATAAATCATGCCCACGACGTTTTCTAACATGGTGGTGTATCGCTCATGCATGTGCACGGTCGCTGGAAGCATATCAGGTTGGAACTGGGGCATTTGCTCGTGTTCGTAATGTGGTGGTAATCCGGGCGGACAAATGAGCCGATTGGGAATTAGTTCCTGTGTGAAATCGATCAGTCGACTATAAATCGACGTCATATTGTAAGATATACCTCGGCAAATACCTCCTCGAGTGGCCTTTCCCCCCTGGGGTCTTTCTTGGCTACAGCTGCACACACAGCTCTAACGTACCTCCAACCCTTGCCATGCTCGGTGTTTCCGTAGTGTCTACTAATGTATGAGCACAAACCTAGATATAGTTATTTGCTACTAACCCAAGGAGTCCTGCAGCAGTTGCTGCATACCAACCAACAATCGGAAGCTCATGAAACTTTTTGTTCGCCACTGCAATGCCACCGTTGACGTGATCTTCAATGATGTAGCTCGGCGGCTCCACTAGATGTCGTTTATCCGCCAGATTTGGACTTGTTATTTGGTCGGCAATCCACGGCCCGAAGTTCCGTTCCACGGCGTACATTAAATCTAGGGGCCCTTTGACCGTATTGTCGACAACAGAAGCCACAATGAGGATCCTCTCAAGGGCAAGCTTTGGGTATGTAGCGAGATACTCGTCGATTTGGGAGGCGAATGTCCCGGGCGTATAAATCGCTAAGACGATATTTTAGGAAAGATATAAAAGGTTTCAATGTCAAACGTACAGATATAAACGGTGGGAAATTTTGCAGCGAGGCGTATGCAAAAGTGCAAATTCGGTCGAATGTGCGCTAAAAGGTGTTAGGACGCTTTCTGGTGGGAAACACAGGTCTTACTCCAACCGAATCCGGTCACAAATACAACATGTTTCAGTTTGGTTTGGACCAGATTATTATTTGTTCTAGGGTGGAAACTAGACTTGTCCATTTGGTACGACTAAATCTTGGTGGTCGAAACGATATTGTATAGATATAAGACTTTCGTGAATCTCTTCTGCGCCTGGCTGCGCGGATCCATGGACCATGCGATCTCTTTATGATGGCTACACTGCAAAACGGGTGCAGAACGATCAAGGTTCATTCGAAATATCATGAAATTGCTGATGCCCATATCTCTTCACCTCGTGCTTGCCGTTTCTGAGATTTCAGGATTAGGAATCTGCAGGCGTATATAATTGTAAGATCAGTGACATCAGAAACCCGCGTAAAGATAAGACAACGTAAAAGGGAGCATGCCAAGCGCTCCGAAAGCACCTACCGATCAAGTGTGTAGAAGCAACGTAAACCTTGTTATGCCTGTTTAAATGAGAAAGATAATTTTCCCATACGGGTGATCTTGAAAGCTGCGCTATCTGTCGATTGTGCGGAGTTTCAATCCCGAGCATCTGTGGGATACAGAACCCGGACGAGGCCAATTGCACTATCATAACCTCTTGCTCATCGATGCGCTGCGTCTATTGGTGCACAAGCCGATGTTTGGGCTTTGGCAGCAATGTTAAGGTCGTCTCATTCTCCAAAAGGGCATTTGGGCGCCTTTTGCCTGGACCATTTCCCGGCAGTCTGGCATTAGCGAGCGGCGCTGGCAATTATAGGGAAAATCAAGACGTGTCTTCTAGCCAATGGCGAGATTTCCCGGGCAGTTCTTAGATCCTTTTGAGTTCCGTATGACCTAGGTTGTGTGGTCAACTGTGTTTGTGAGAGGCTCCGGACATCCAGCCTTCCTGATATGGAATCCCGGGAAAGACCGTAGACATATTCGAAGCTCTGGGTTTTGAGAAAATCACATCTTACATGATGCATACCCAACTTCGTGTGGGCAGTTTTCGCTACTAAAACCGATGTCATGCGCAGAGGTGCATAGAACATCAACATTTTGGAAGAAACTGATATCATATCTCTCTGCTGACGAAATGACTCGTAAGATTGTCTGAGAACATAGAAGGTCAGCGTGGCTATTGACCATAAGTGTGGCCCGTTTCTTCTGAATGTAAGGCCCTGGAAGTATGAATACATAATGAATTACCAGCTTGTGCCCATAATCCGTTATGTCAAAAGTGCCTTTTCAGGCTGCAATACCCTTGATGGCCCTAACGATTAAATCTGCGTCGATTCCCGAAGCATCTCCGCTGCTTCGCTTCGGATGTTGATTGAAATGCATCTATCCATCTGTCACTGTTTGGACAGTGACAGCGTGACTCGGAACTAGGGACATGTCATTAAGCTATGGATGATGTGGCTCCCATGGACCTTGGGTGAAATAAAGGGCCGCTGTACTGCAGAACAAGCGGGTCAGCTAATTTCCGTTGTGTTTGACACCGTTACGCTAGCCCTCTGGTCGTAAAATATAGCTGATATGGGTGATCGGCCTCGGGGTGCGTTTCTCTTGTGCGTAGCTCGCTATGCCGCTCATTTCGATGGCAGTTCAACAAAATACGGGACTTGCTTCCCACATCATGGTGATAACCGGAGGAAATGGATTCATTGTGAGTCAACCGTCCAGGTTATCTATAATGCTAATATCTTTTTCAAGGGTTCCCATGTAGCCAAACATTTTCACAGCCAAGGCTATCATATTCGGATCATTGACCAACAAGCGAGATCACAGCACGAGGACGAACAATTCTACTCCGAACTACTTATTGGGAATCTCTGCGATTACAGTTTCTGCCAATACGCTGTTCGCGGGGCCCAAACCATACTACACTTCGCGGCAGTGATGGGGGGAATGGGCGTTATTCACTCTCAAAACGATGAAATCATCTATCGATCAAACCATGCTATGACTCTGAATATACTTGAGGCCTCTTGCGAGGCCGGGGTCTCGAACTTCTTCTATGCGTCGTCGGCCTGCGTCTACCCTATTGATTTACAGCAGAAGAGGGGCGATATGGATATTGCTCTCCGCGAGGATGATGCATATGCTGGATTTCGTCCGAATCCACAACATCTTTATGGGCTCGAAAAGCTGAACTCTGAACATCTAGTGGCTCAATATTCTGGTCGCATCAAAACTCTAATTGGGCGTTTCCACAACGTCTACGGGCCTCATGGTTCCTGGAGAGACGGACGTGAAAAAGCCCCAGCTGCCTTCATTCGAAAGGCCATCGCTTCCAAGTTTCTGGTAGAATTGGGCGAGAAGCCCGTATTCGAGATCTGGGGAGATGGGAGCCAGCGTCGGAGCTTTCTATATATTGATGACGCTGTTTCGGCCGTGGTTCGTCTGCTGGAGAAAGACGGCCAAATACCGCCTCTGAATATAGGGTCCGACCAATCGATTTCGATTGACGAACTGGCAAAGCTCTCACTTAAAACTGTTGGGCTAACTCTCTCCGACGTAAATGTGGCATACATAAACGGCCCTCTCGGAGTTGCCAGTCGCAATTCCGACAACGCACTCGCATCTCGGCTGCTCTCCTGGGCGCCTAGTATATCTCACCAAGATGGTCTTTCCCGTACCCGTGAATGGATGGAGAGCCAAATATTGAATATTCTCTCGAATCAACCACCAGAATCCCGTAAACAGTATCTTCGGTCCCTGCTTTCTAGCAGTGTGGTCGACTTTAGCTCCGAGATTATCAAATTCGCTATACTTCTCCCTATCACCTCCCGGCCAAATCCAGAAGGTCTCTGTAAAAATCTTATTTCTTTCGCACGATCATTAAACGTTACCACTTGGCGGGATCGAACCGACCTTTGTTCAACTCGTTACGAGCCATACATTTACCTCGCAATTGACCACGACGACGATTACTTACTGCCGTCCGACAATCATCCTGAAGGACGAGCTCAGTCCATAATGCGCCAAAACGGTTTCAACAACGTTACGGCGATTTATTGCAACCGTCCCAAGGGACATGTATGCGCGCTCTGGAGAGACGCGGCGCGGCGTGCTTTCAAGGATAAATGTCACTACTATGTCCTCATGGGCGACGATGTCGAGCTTCTCGACGAAGGCTGGATGAGAACAGTTCACGCCAAATTTGGAGAAATATCTCGGCGATCTGGCGGGCCTCCAGGCTTTGGCTGTGTTTCGTTTACTGATATCACGTTTCCTGGAATGCCTACCTTTCCTGTCGTTCATCTCACCCACCTCGAGATATTTGACGGACAAGTCGTCCCAGAGGAGTTCATAAATCAAGATGGTGACCCATATCTATTTCAGTTGTATCGCCATTTCGGCTCATCCGATGTTGTTTCTTGTCGTCTCCACAACATTATTGGTGGCGACAACGATGCTCGATACGAGAAGCAACACCTATCAAACTGGACGTTCGAAATTCTGGAGCTGGGAAAGAAAACCGTTCGAACCTGGTGTATGGCACAAGCACCCCACGTCAGACCCAAAATATCCTTAGACGTTATCGTTCCTTCCTACAGAGTCAACTTGGACTGCCTCTCGAAGATCTTGAACTTGCAGCCGAGCTCTACATGTATCACTATGTTCATCATCATTGTGGACGACCCCACCTCTCCCTATGTCTACCAACTCGAACATATGAACTCGCACCGCATGGACGTCCGAATCCGGGTCAACAAAAGTAACCAGGGAGCTAGCGCCTCACGAAACCGAGGTCTTACAGAATCATCCGCCGAGTGGGTCGCATTTCTCGATGATGACGTCGACCCATCGCCAGACTACCTTGTGGCTGCCGAGCGGCATATACGCCAACGACCGGACGCCGCGGGGTTTGTCGGAAACACTTATTTTCCTGTTGCACGAAACGTATTTACTGCGGCTGTGCATTTGGCCGGCGTCACATATTTCTGGGATATCGCAGACAAGATATCCGAGGATGTGCCTTGGGGAGTTACCGCGAATTTGATTGCCCGGCGTAACATTCAAGACGGGGTCAAATTCGATCTAATCTTTCCAAAGACCGGTGGTGGAGAAGATATTGATTTTTGCCGACAAAAGAGACAAGCATCCTTGGAGAGGGGCGGCACTGGTTTCTGGGCGGCCCCTGATGTGGTCGCAGTCCATCCCTGGTGGAATAGTGGTCGTCGTTCATATTGGCGTTATTACATGTGGTCGAAAGGTGACGGAGCTCTCATCAAACTCTATCCTGAGTACACTTGGCGCGATTCAACTCCCACCAGCGCCGAAATCTTTGCCTTGGCAGCGCTCACCGTAGCCAGCGGACTCGTATTCTTCACCGGACCGATTATACGCTTCGGTCTGATCCTCGCTGCTTCCACGCTAGTCGTCAACCTGTTGCACGACGCATATAGACATCTATGGCGGCACAAGGAGCGGACTCGAGTAATACAGACTAGCATCGGCCCTATATCATGGGTATGCGCAGTGTTCGAGGGTGCCTTGATCCGGATGGCGAGTGAAATGGGTCGTTTAGTAGGAATAATTGAGCGACACGAGTGGGTATCTCTGGGTAAACGGTTTGATTGGTTTACTGGGGGGCCATGGGGCATAACGGAGGAACGTAGCAACGGGATTGAGAGGATGGTACTGATTGTCGTGGTGTGTGCAGTGTTCATTCACGTTGCCAATTGAAAAGCGGGCAGAATTTGATAAATGAAATTTTGAAATAAATTCTTCCGAGTTACACTCTCCGCTTTTGTTACCGTGTGTTTGACGATTTTTTGATGCGTGCTTATGTTTCTCATGAAAGCCACGCATCTTCCGATCGGTGTAGCCAAACCCCGCTTGGGATCCGAGAGTCCCTTAAAGGGAAGTAACAAGCGGAGTAACATGGGACGTCGTGAGCCCTGAACTTAGCCACGCAGTACTCGATGTGCCACGATGTGCGAGCCACCCTAGTTTGCTAGCCACCCCAAATCGTCGTGAACGTGGGGAAATTATGCGAGAATTTCGGCCAGTCGATAGGGGGAGGGATGATACGTTCCATCTTTTTGGAACCATGAGCTATTTGGTACAGTGTGGTGTGTCGGTATACTTAAAGACCCAAGTCTTGCCTCAAGCCCTACCACTCTGAATCCGATGCAAAACTACCTAGGCCGCTCAGAATTTGAATTCACCGAAACCCAGGACTGGTTCTCGGGGAACATCTCATATTGGCGCTCTCTTTTTGCTCAAATCTCGTCACCTTCACCTCGTGCTCTTGAAATCGGCAGCTGGGAGGGTCGCTCCGCAGTTTTCACCCTCCTCGAGCTTTGCAAGGAGCGCGGTTCCTTGGTCTGCATAGACCACTTTGACTCGTTTCAGACGGAGGCCGGACGGGAGCGATTTCGTAAACTCACACATAACCTTCAGGCCACTCGGCGGCCCCATCGTATCATTCCCCAGTTTAGCGTACCCGGGCTCATCCAGCTCATCCAAGAAGCTGTCAATGACGCTCATCCTGGCTTTGACTGGTTGTACATTGACGGGTCTCACGAAGCATCGGATACTTTCCTAGACGGAGAGCTCGCTTGGCGCCTTGCGCGAAAGAATGCCATCATTGTATTTGACGATTATCGCTGGGGCAACTACCCTTCGGATAGCCCCCATCATCCAAAGCGAGGAGTTGATTCGTTCATGAATGTCCACAGGGGAGAATACGAGGTGATTTCAGGCACGAAGGATAACGAATATCAGATGGTCTTGCGAAAGACCATTGACATGAACATTGGATTCACGTTTAGCGATGATAACATACTGTTCCAAATTTCTCAGACACCTGGGAAAGACTCACTCCTAAATTTGGCATTGGCGACTGATTCCGTTTACGCGATGCCAACTGCGGTCGCCATTTCGACTGCCGTCAAGTATACGTCTGGGCCGATCAATATCTATATCCTAGACTGTGGACTTACTAGCTCGGATCGCGATCGACTTATAGCTTCTCTCCCTAATGATCGCTCTGACGTGAAACTGGAATTTCTCGAGCTACCGGATGTCAGTTTAACAGTGGAGCTAGGGATTGCCTGGTCTAAAATCGATCTAATCGAGGCGCTTCCGGTAGAACGAGCGCTATACCTTGATTCTGATACTATGGTTCGTAAAGACTTGCGTCCTCTTTGGTCTCTTGACCTCGGAGCAAACCTCGTCGCTGCCGCCCCGGACGTCGGCCATCCCTTTGGTCGCCAATCTAAAGAGAGCCTTGAACGCTTTATGTACTTCAACGCTGGAGTTATTCTCCTCGATCTTGCTCGCATTCGCGCTACCAACACCGATCTAAACGAGGCGGCTCGAAACATGAAAGACTCGTATTTTAAAGATCAAGATGCGCTCAATCATGTATTCCGTACAGAATGGTTCAAGTTGAGTCTTGGCTGGAACGCATCGGGTATGGGCACCTATGCAGATATCCCGACTCCCGAACGTGCCACGCTCAAGCTGAGCGAACTGGCCGATCCTTGCATCGTCCACTTTACTGGGCCGGTTCATCCCCCCATGGAGCACGTCATCAATCCGTGGGTTCAGCCTTATGTCGCCAAGCCGTGGGGTTATGCAGGCGCACCTGGGCACCCACATGCGCGCGAGTGGTGGGAGGCTTTGAAAGAGACAGGATGGAGGGACTGGAAGGCATCCCTGGAGTACAAGGATATGAGAAAGACAGAGGGGGACAAGGCGAGGAATTACGGGCTCGAGAAATTTGAGGAGAAGCTTCGGGCGGCTCATGGGGAATGAGTTATGAATGGTTGAGGGGCTGAGTTCAGATATCCGTCTTAGTCGGCGAAGATTATGTATGGCGTCTCAAGTATTTAACTCCGGGAATTTATTGCTGTAATCAATAAATATATTCGGCAGGAATGTCCTTTACTACACTTGTTCGTTTGCAAAGTCAGGTGCTGAGGTCATTAGTCGATTTACTCGACCGCAGAGGCGGCTTGGAAAAGCTTGTATGGTTCAACCTTGAAACAATTCGCACGATTAGGCAGGTTTGGCATGATCCGACGGCCGTGGTCCTCGGTGCTTCAGCCAAATAGTCATTCCAAGGAATGACTCACTCTGGGTGAAACACAATAGAACACTACGGTTTCGTGTCCAAATACTAGAATACAAAGCACCGATACGTATGATGAATTAGCCTAATTGAACATGTTATCCTATACGCGTACCTATTCAGTATTTCGATTAGAGAGACGTAGGAAAAAAACACACCAATAATTAGTCAATACGATGCCACCAAATTGACCACCTGGCCTCAATGGCGTCACCCTCTAGGTCACGTTTTACCTCAACACACCCAATCTTGGCGTCTTCTCAAGCCTGCAAAATATAAGGAATCAGGAAGAGACGTAAAATAGAACGATTTAGAAGCGGGTGCACCTGCAATTATCGCTACATACCGGGGCTAGATTGCCTATCATTAACCTCAATAAAACGCACTCCCCCCCCCCGGCTAGCACCTTCTGATCTCTACCGGGGGTTTACGGTGAATTATTTCTAGTACGAGCTGTTTATTATAGCCAAAAATGCTAATTGGAAGCGGTTGGGATGGCACAGCGCAACTAGGAATGACGGGAGCTGGAAGCGTGGTCGCCGTTCGGTGCTGGCGACTCTTGCGTGATTGGACGGGAGAAATCGGTCCGGCTGAGTCATACCCGGACACGTGACACTGGACCACCACCGGCTTGATGACTCGAACCATCGGGAGTCTACCGAATCAGATGCATCCCAGGCGCAAAGGTGAAAGATTGTACACTGAACCCAACAGAGAATCCGTCCTTCGCTATTTCTCGCAGTGGTGCTTCTGTCGGAAAAAGCCTCACATCCGACTCACGTCCTGATCGACCAAAAACGGCACTATGGCCGATGGATGGGCGGGCTGTGCCTATATAACACCCGACACTAGAACTATCGCACTCACCTCCAGGCCGGTCTTTCCTCAATATGCTCGCCTTTTGTTTCCTAGCCGTGATGGTTTTCGGAACGGCCTTGGCCATTGGAACTAAAATCTATCGAATCCCAGTCCAGCAAGCGTACACAATACGTGAATCAAGCGAAATTCGAGGCTACGCGGAGCAAAAGGTGCTCAAGAATGGAATACACGTACCCGTCCGTGGTGAGCCTTGTTTGTGAAATCCTCCATTGGCTATTATCGATTATTGGTGGAATATCCAAGGTGGCCCGGACACGCAGTATTATACCGAGGTCTCCTTTGGGACGCCACCTCAAATGTTCAAGCTCGCCATCCACACTGGCCTGAGATCCCTCTTGATCCCGAGTGTGTCTTGCATCTCGCCGGCCTGCGCCGGTCGTAGGACATATAATTCATCCGCCTCGTCGACGTACGAACCGATTAGACATGACAGTGGTAGCCAGAATTTCAAGGTTCGCTTGTCGCAGGATGTATTAGACATCGGTCTGTTGCAAGTACAAGGCCAGATGTTTTGGGAGGCCACATCTATTAATTCCTTTTTTCTCGAACAGTGAGTCTCGGCCCATTTGCTCGCACTCTTGTTGGTGCTTACCCAGCAATAGGTTCGACGGACAATTGGATCTGGGATACCCTATTCCCGGCACCCTCAGGGAACTATCACCCTTGTATAACATGATATCTCAGCAGCTCCTCGCAGAACCCCTTTTCACGCTTCACCTGGGCTCTGCTTCGTGTAACGGCCACCTTCAGCTTGGCGGAATCGACCCCTCAGACTATAAAGGCGAAATAAGTTATGTACCCCTTCGACAAGGAAGCTTTTGGGAACTCGATCTCACATCAATCAATTTTGCGAACGAAACACTAGCTCTGGAGAACTCATACTCTGCACTTGACTCCGGCTCCTCATTTATCAGGATGCCGTCTATTGTCGCCGCTAGATTGAACCTGCATATAGGGGCGAGGGACGGTATGGACCGACAAAGCGTTGTCGATTGCGAAGCTATACCGAGTCTCCCGGATCTGACAATCGTGTTTGGGGAGGTTTCTTTGAGGTTGCGAGCAGAGGATTACATTATACACACCGACACCCAGTGTCTAAGTTCGTTCGTTGGCGAGGATATGACGGACTCGGACGGTAGTTCAATCTGGATTTTGGGCAACATCCTGTTGCGAAGTTGGTTTTCTGTGTACGATGTCGGGCGCGAGGCGGTTGGATTTGCTGAAGCCGCATAGCTCAGGCCACGATCGATTTGTACATTATAGATGTTTCAAAAATGAATATCAACACCGTACTGAAGGGCCATCGTAGCAGTTTGCATTGTACGTAGGGGACTGCGAATTAGTTTTGTTCACAGTGTAGAGTGAGTGGGCCTTTATGCATGTATCAAACTACAATGGGCATATACAGAGCATAGTACTAGTATAAAGGAAAGACGCATAAAATGTCTGACTGTGAATCCCATTGCTTATTATTATATTATTGCATCGATGCGCACTACCTAGACTCATCACGAGGACACGATTTTGAGCGTTCGCCAGTTATCTTGATAGCAAGTATCATCCGCGAGTGCACGGTGCGGTCGTGAGCACGGCCAATTTGCCAGTCCAGGAAAAATGCTACCACAAACCCTGCAGTGCAGAAAGACTGCATATATTCGGTGCCGGAACACTAGTACTTTCAAATCCGAGCTGGGCATATACTTCCTTTCGTGGATTTGAGACAGACGAACACCACCATTGGGTGCGAATTAGCGAATACCAAACTTTAATAACATATGTCAGACCTTCCGTAAGTGCTAATCGAGTAGTCCTCCTATCCAATTTCGTATAATTCGGACGAAGAACCAACCCGGATGGAAAGCTGGGAGTAGAATTGAAGATTGATGTATGGATAAATAAATTGATAGCAATTCAAGATCGGCTGTGCCTCAGCCAAAAGATTTCCGTCACTAGTAGTCAGGCTTGCATTTGTTTTGATAGCTATGATGTTAGCCAGTATTGCTAGGGATTCGACAGATTTAAGGTAATGGCTTGCTATCCCGGGAGCTCTTGATTCATAGGAAAGTTTTACGCATCGTTAAATCTGTTCAGTTTGAGCCCAAAACTAGTCTACATGCCCAAATGAATGTAAGGTATCCAACGCAAAAACTCCCGCTCTCCAATCGTATCACGGAGTTTGCTAACTGCGTGGTGCAAGGCCCTAGCGGCGTTGCCATTGTCCGGTATCCCGTCTTCTAGCATTTTGGAATAAAAGTACTCAGACACAAGTGGTGCATCAACGTCCTTTATTGACCACATTGTTCCTATTACGGTCCGATAACCTGAAATCAGCATCCCAGCAGCAAGATGAACTGCCTCGTCTGGTACTTTTGAATCGCCAGTCGCTGTCTCGCATGCAGACAAGAATGCAAGATCTGCGCCATGCCTTAAATGAAGGATCATATCCGCTAGACTCAGAGTGCCTCCATGAAGCTGAAACGCACTTGCCGTTGGGTCCGAAAGGTGCTGCGAGGCATGACAAGCTAGATGAACCCAGCTGGTTTTCTGCATCGCAGATAGAACAGCCTTCGGAGTGGCATATTCCTCGTCTAGATATACGGATTCAAGGCATTTTGTTTTTTCTCTAAGCATTTTGAGCTCCACAACTGTTCCTGGTAGCAGGGAACATCCCGTCTGAGCAGCCTGGCCAACTACCAGTACTCCATTAAATTCCTCATTGTGCTTTGGCTGGTGGTTGATTATAGTGCTAAGACTCGGCACATAGGAAGATACTACGTATTGATATATTCGCTCTTTCGAGCTATGATATAGCCCGGCTGCATGTAGCGGTAGAAAGGCTAGGGGACCTGTGGTGCACCATGTAACACGAGGTAGTTCCGTGCTATCTGAAACGACCTGCTTACATTTATAGACCTATGTATAGCAAGCAAGTGTATACACTCACCAAATAGCCAAGTGCATCAAGCACCGGTCGTACAAGAGCCAACCAGAGGCTTGCTAGAATATTTTCAAGTGTGTCGTCTCCGCTAGAGAATCCATAACGAGGTTTCCGGTTGTTTCGAGCGCGAATTCCGGTACCCTGTAAAATCTCTAGCATCTGGTTGCGCATCTGGGAGCATTGTGAATATGAAAAATCTGGGAGTGGGATGTGCATGACATCTGGGCGCCCAGGTTGCAGGGCCAATGCGTCACAACGCGTTCTATCAATGTTGATCATAATAATTACTGAGTTCTTGGCCGACTCCAAAAGCGCGGACACTTTATTTGGCAACAGAAAGCGATTGAACCCCTGTAATTCGCGGACTTGACGTAACAAACTCTCCCAGCTCGATACAAGGCTACGATATTCGCTTGCTTCCTCTTCAAAGCGTAATCGACTTACCGGACCCGATTCAGTGGCGCTATCTTGAGCCACGCCTGAGCCTAGGCGACGAGCCACACTCTCTATCTTGTCAGCAAGATTGGGATTCACCTCACGCAAATCATCAATGGGAGTACGAAGCCCAAGTATTTGAGTCCAAACAATAGAACGCCCTTGCTCAAGCCACTCGAGTGCCAGGTCGGGGCGATTCAGTTCAATCGCTGCAGCAGCGGCTTCAATCGGTATCTCCGAAAAGGTCGCTATCCGCTCATATCGCTGGCCCATGGCGCATCCAAGCCACGCGAATTGTGGCATGAGTTCCAAAGCCCGGCCAAATGCATCAATGTATTGCGGAGTGGATAAAGATCGATTGATCCTTGCCCACTTCAGTGCGGCTTCAATTTGAAGTTGTGGTTGACCTAAAACATGCACTGCAGCCAACTCAAACCAATGTCGTGCCGACATCAGAGAAGCCTCGTCCTTGAAATGCCAAGATCGACTCGCATAAATTGCGCCAAGCTCATGCATCATGGTACTGTTTTCTGGATGACCTTCAGGCATCTTTGATATTGCTTCATGTTGGCGTTTGATTGCTAGGTTAATGTCATCGGGTTGAGCTAGTGAATTGAAACGTGCAAACAACGCGGTAGAAAGGTTGGTAAGACGCCCTGACTGATTTGGATCATCGGAAACAGTAAGAGACACAGATTTCGTATGAAGTTCGATTGCGGTCTGGATATCTGAGGGCTGATTGAACTGTAGAAATCGATGTCTGTGGAGGGATCCAAGATGGTTGAGCATTTCAGCTAACCTGCCAGTAGGTGCAAGGCTGACCGCCTCTGTTAAACAGTCTATTGCGGCGTCGATGTCCTCGGACTTTTTGAACAATTTATATCGTGTCCTGTATGAGAATCCGAGCTGCATGAGGTTTACAAATCGCTGATTGTGTCCTCGAGGTGTAAGCTGAGTAGCAGAAGCACAGTGTTCAAACGATCTATCCAAGTCGGATATATCTCCTAATCTCTGGAATCGAGTGAGCAGAGCAGTACTCAGACCTTGTAAACAAGCGGACTCGATATCGGAACTCGCGCCACAGATAGATGTGACAGCTTGAGTGTGATATGCGATGGCGGTATCAATATCTGCGATTTCGCCAGTCCGTCGGTAACGAATGCGGTGACAAGATCCCAGAGCATTCAGGCAGAGCGGCCGTGTGGAGTGATCTAGCGGCGCCCGCAACAAGGCTGCAGCTTGCGTCTTCATTGCTTTCTCAAGATGCTCGTGCCGCCCAGTCAGAACATACCAGTTGAGGTAAAGGGCTCCCAATTCGATCATACAGCTTGTTTTTTCGATGTCTTCGTCTAGTATTAGTTCAAGTGCATCGTGATAGACGCTTACGTTCCTTTCAAGTTGGGCAACGTCTCCCGATTCAAAATGAACGATATGGAGGAGGCGAGCGAGACTGTACAGTCGCTGTGGTCTGGAAGGGTCATTTTGGGGCGTGATTCTAACTAACTCTTCACGAAGCTCTATCAGACTCTGTAGGCCATGTTTTAGTTCTGGTTTTTGTTCAAAGCTAGGGGGGATGGTGTTGATGCTATCACCAAATGCAGTTCGCCCTGGTCAAAGGCTAGCGTAAGTACCACTTTTGGGGCTATGGCGAGCAAAAGTTATGTCGCCACTCACTGTAATGCTCCTGACGCAAGTTGCATAGACCATCCAGCAACTGTGGTCGATCAGGATCGTTATTAGGAATCAAAGATAGTGATTCTTCGCAACAATCAAGGGCTGCGTCAAGATAGTCAGCATCTTCGGTGCGAAGGAACTGAATCGAGTGAAGCATAGATAGTTTGAATAAGCAGCGTGATTTTCTTTTATCGTCATGAGCGTAATGTAGAGCTTCGTCCACGTACGAGATCGCTGCTACATTGTCCTCTACCGCACGTTGCTGCTTGTATGCTTCACAATGCAGATCACTGAGTACACAAAACAGACTTAGTTTGATCTTGTCGAGACTAGCTGGTCCGAGTACGGTTAGAGCGAAGTGCGTTGTCGCAGACTCAAAACCCAGCCTTTTGCTAAATTCATGAAAATGAGTGCAATACGGCTCTTGTATTGAACACTCCAGGTTCGCTTGCCTCATGATAGCGAGCTGGTCAATTAAGGTTTCGACAATATTGTATAGGTGAAACAAACTTTCTTCATCTTTGTGTCTTGCGACCTCAGGCAAGCCAAAGGTGGCCGTGCCTTGTAGTTGTGCTCGTGCAAGTATAGCTGTCTGAATATGCTCCAAAATCATGCTCATGTCGGATATATTGCCTTGATTAGGGGCCAAAACCCGAAACCGGTTTCCATTTACCCAATCAAACGATGGAACTTGCCAGGGAAGGGTACCGAACCCCGCGAGAAGATATTCTAGTTCGGATTCGTTTGAATTGCTTTGGAGGCCTGCGCCCATGATTGTATGATCGTCGCTATCGTGGCTAGATCCAGCTGAACTCGGCTCAGGAGAATCTGGGTTCTCCGGAACAAAACGGCCACACAAGGGATTACCGTCAGAGTGGATACGCTGAAACATATACTTGCCTACGATTACGCACGTGTAACAATCGAGCCTGAGGATTCACTTACCTCTAATTTCCGGGCGGACACAGTGGTGTTTGAAATACTTGATACGTCTTCGTCATGAGCCTAGTCATGGCAATCATTAACACAGAGAATACCCATAAAAATCATGATGCATTACAATCTCACATGGCTCTTGAAGCTTCCCAAGGGAAAAGATGGTCATCATCTTGAACCTAAGATATAAAGAAGTAGCGTACTTGATTTGAATTTGGTGAGTCGCCGAGTGTGTAGGAGCCTTTCGCCAAGGCAAGTGGATCCCCAGAGCTTCTTGAATTGATATTTGATTGAGTGATAAACCGAGAATGAACTTAGCGCAGTTGGCGGCTTGAGCTGGTTAAGAGATTACCTTGAATCATTTTCAGGGGAGTTCGTTGAATAGGTCCTAGGACGAGGGCAAGCAAATGCTGGAAAGAGTAAGGATGACCATCGTGAAAGACGATGAGGCGGAGTATTTCTAGTCGTGTCGCTACAATCGACTTGTATAACGCGAGGCTGGTTGAGCGCTGGTGAGCGCTAAGTCGGAACCCAGTAATCCCGGGATGAACAGCTTAAGCTACCACAGCCCAGGCGTCTAGATATCGTGCGGATGGGTATCAGTCATGCGTGAACATCGGGTTCTCGTACTGAAAAGCGAGTGTTTCTGGAGCCAAGAGGTACAGCACTTGGCGTCAAATATAATCACGCAGGGTAGGGCTCTACTAGTTTCGTATAGAACATTAGGTTGAACAATCCGGCGATGGATTGAGCTAATAAAATCAGAGACAACTCAAGAACAGAAGCGCATGTTCAGCGCGCCTTGGCTTAACAGCAGTTGCCACTTGTCGGAAAACAATTAATTAAATATGATACACACAGCATTTACTGCTCTTTTTGTTTTGCTCTAGGATCACAGCTCCTCCTTGACCTTTTCTGCAGCCTCCTCGACCTTTTCCTTGACCTCTTCCTTCTTTTCTTCGAGGAACGCAGCGAGAACGTTTGCCTTGCGCTTGATCTCATCTAGCTTGGTTTGCTGTATGTCCAATCAATCAGTCCCTGCCATAGTAGAAACAAACAAAAAAACATACGCTCATGGTCCTCTTTTCCAAAATCCCATTCAGGCGCTTAGCTTCCTTGGTGACCCAGTCCTCGGCACCGGCAGTGAGCTTCTCCATGACCCGGACATAGTAGGAAGCGTTTTGACCTGATCGAGGAATAATCAGCGGGCATGATCGAGCATGACAAATAGTACAAATAACGTACCGGCGGCCTTGGCCTCGGCATAGATCAACTCGCGAGCGGCCTTGTCCGCAGTGTAAAACTGTTGAGCGAGCGAGTCCAGGGATGGGAGACGGCCAGCCTAAATGACACTCCGGTTAGCATCGAATAGTATGCAAACAGTCAAAGGATCGACATACCAACTCGTTGAGACCGCCACCGACGGCACGATGAGTTCCGCAGTGCTCGTTCAAAAACTTGACGAAATCAGCCTCAGAACGCCCAACCTCGTACGGAATGTCGGCTAAACCCCGAGTCAGTCTCTCCGCTGGGACAAACAGCAAGGCAACGCACTCTTGTCAGAGCCCTTGGGGAAAAACTTGATAGTCGGGTACGACCTGACTTGGTATCGGCCGGCGATCTCTCGGTTAACCTCGGCGTCGGCGTCCATCTGGGCGACGATGCACTTGCTATCGGGCTTGTAGGTCTTGGCGACTTTTTCGAGGATGGGTTTGAGGTTCTTGCAGTGTCCGCACCAGGGGGCCGTGAATGCTACACAGAAGGATAGCATAAGACTGGGGAGCTAAAAGGAGGAATAGACTGGTCGCACCGACTAGGACATCGTTCTCAGGGTTCTAATGGCAGCGTGAGCAATACGGCCAGTTCAGGAAAAGTTTGACACGCACCATCACGACCTCGTCAAAGTCCCGGTACGTGAGCTGGAGAGTCTCAGGGGGAGGGGGAGGCTTGATCTTGGACCTGACGCCCGCGTTCTTCTCGACGCTGACGGAAACGCGTGAGCAAGCCAGCCCGATCGCGGACGACTCGCACTCACAATTGTGCCAAAGCATCCAAGTCTCGTGCACCCTCGTACGGCTCCGACTTGACAGCGTCGTCGGCTCCAAACCATTTCAAAGCTGTGAAAATGAACCATGAGTAATCCAACCGGGAGAGCATGGCCGCGCTTGGGACACGTACTCGGGAACCCAGTAATGCCGTGCTTGCCGGCGACCTCCTTGGCCTCTCCATCTGCGTCGGCTTTGACAATCAGTACCTTGTCTTTGACATGGCTAAACGCGTCTGCGAGTTGTCTACGTGGCGCAAGAGTGAGTAGATGCATGAGACGCGATCGAAGGGACATACTCGTAGACTGGCGCGAGGTTTTTGCAGTGGCCGCTGTATGACCGGTCAAACCAAGTCGTATTGCATGTTTAGTGACCGATACTCACCACCACGGTGCATAACTAGTCCTCGTCAGCCTGATCCTTGTCGTGTAAAAGAACTACTCACAACTCGACGAGCGCAGGCTTTCCCTTGCCGATGATCGAGTCAAAGTTTTTCGACGTGACCTCGACGACGTTGGAGGCAATGGCGGGGCCGGCCAGGACGGCAGCAAGAATCCAAGAGACGGCTCTCATGGTGGAGAATAGGATGCCGACGTGGAGCTCACGAGCTGGGTAATGTAGCGGGCTGGACCCTGTGCTGACTCATGTTTGTCAGCAGGATGATAAATTGGGATGATAAATTTGACCTCCACTCGGATGACTGATCTGCGCTCGGCTGGCATATAACCACCACTCGCCCACAGCCGACTGCATACATACCCCCATCTCCATACCCACCCCTACCATGGCCTCTACCCAACCTGCTCCCGTCGATGTCAACCACGATGAACAAGAAGAATTCATCGACCAGAGTGATATCGCTGCCGAAGTAGGAGACGACGCCGAAGAGGACCACCCAATGGATGAAGACGACGAGCAGGAACCGGGAGGTGATGGCCAAGAGGAAATAGTCTGGGAGGACAACTCGATTGCCCAATTCACTGCCCACTCATCATCCTCGTCGGACGAATCCAAATCTGTCTTTGCCGTCGCCGCCCATCCCACCCAGCCTTTGGCCGTATCCGGTGGCGAAGACGACATGGGATACATCTGGGATCTCGACTCGGGCGAGCAAATAGTCAAGCTCACTGGCCACACAGATTCGGTCGCTGCAGTTGGGTTTAGCCATGACGGCGAGCTGGTCGCAACCGGTGGAATGGACGGGCACGTCCGATTATGGAGGCACGTTGCCAAATCTGGCAACTGGAAAACATGGGAGTTTCTGACGGATGTCCAAGGACCGGACGAGGTCGTCGTAAGTCTTGTCCCTGCTGATCCCTATCATGGTATTAATTCAAATCAAGTGGCTCCGTTGGCATCCATCCCGCAATGTCTTAGCTGCAGGCTCGACCGACTCGACGGTATGGATTTGGAACTGTACGTCAATCCAAATCCATATGTTGTTTATCTGACTCTCTTGGACAGTCCCAAGCGGAACACCTCTTCTCGTTCTCTCCGCCCATGAATCACCCCTCACAGCCGGTCTATTCACACCCAACGGCAAACGACTCTTATCCGCCTCCGACTCGGGTACTCTCATCTTCACAGACCCTCGAACTCCTACTCCTGTGTTCAAACTCACTTCTTCCGACGCTCGATTCGGTATGGAGGCTGGCATCACCGCCATTGGCGTAAATGCAGCGAGTACCGTCGCAGTAGTCGGAGGAACAGATGGACAGGTTAGGGTCGTCAACTTGACCAAGGGCGACGTGGTCGGCGCCCTCGAATCGCATGCAGAAGGCGAGAGCGTTGAGACCATTGCTTTCGTTTCGCCAGCTGCGACAGCGACCGGAACGACAGATCTCGAGTTGGTTGTGACTGGCGCGACCGACGGCAAGATCTTCATCTCGGACTTGAACACCCGTCGTCTCCGAACTACGCTTCTCGGGCACGAAGATGCGATCACTTCCCTTACCGTTCATTCGGACGGTCGATTGATCACTTCGTCGAGTTCGGACAAGACCCTTCGCACGTGGGACGTTCGAACGGGCGAATGCATACGGATACACAAGGGGCATGCCGGGCCCGTCATGGGCGCTGCGGTAGGAAAGAGGTCAACAGGAGAAGAAGTGGTGGTCAGCGCGGGAGATGAGGGTGTTTGTTTGGTGTTCCCCACGAGGTAGATGTTTGGCGACGATTGCTATTTGTACATCTAGATTAATTTTATCTAACTTGAACGTGATGGTTGCATTTGAAGATCAAGTACATATTTATTGGGTGGCTTTGAAGATCTATACATGATGAAAGCTCGGGTGGCCGGTCATCCGCCTTTTTACTGATATGGATTATTTCGGCTTGTACGAACAACTCCCAAGTGTCGCCATTTCACCTGACGGCTCAAACCTCGTTACCACACTTTCCTTCGATCATATCAAATACATATTTGGTTGTATCAATTCATTATTCAAAGCCTAAAGGAAAACAAACAAATTGGATAAAGGAGTCGACACGATTGCTAAGTTTCAGTCAACCATTCACCCTCTCCAAGCTCGATCAAGCATAGACGTAACATAGAGGCCATTTTCGGGTGTCCATGACATCCATGATCGAGTACTCTTTGTACATCCCTGCAATACAATAATCAGGTGGGCATGGGCGCATACATACCATTGTGCTTACCCGCGGTAGGAATAATGCTATTCTTATTGAGCCAAGGGGGTTGCCCGTTGGGAAACTGGTCCAAATTGGAGATGTTCTATAAAGAATAAATGAGTGTAGGCCAATGACGAGACGCCAAACCACATACTTGAACAGATCCACCGCGGAAAGCCTGTTTGTTCAACTGGTTCTTCTCTTGCCAAAGCCACCACAAACGATCGACATTCTATCCTTCGGTGTTCAGAACTCTGGTAGTCAAAAAGGTTTGATTTCACTCACGCCATGGTGCATGTGGAACATAGGCTAGGGTGATATTGAAAGCGTTAGGCTCTTTTCGTACGCTTTCGATATAATAAAACCTACCTCGTTTGCGGAGAATGTAGGTGCACCTTCAACCGGACATACGCTTGTGTTGGAGGAGCCCTTTGGACACGACCCAGACAGGTCACTAAAACCAATGGGTCAATAGGATCATTTGCGAAGGAAACACTAGGTACTAACCCGCCAACAATCACATGAACAGCTCCATGCATTCCGAGAAACCTCTCCATAGAGTATTGAAAGGCCGTGAAGTTACCGCTCTGGGTGGCTAGAACCTTACGAACCTCCTGCGGTGTAAACGTGGATACTGCCGAGATGTTAGGAAAAGGGAATGGACCTCCGACGAAAGGATATGGTGAATATTGGCGACGAAGTTTGTGACGTCTATAGATGGTATACCGTTGGTCCCAAGATTAAAGCTTAAGCGGATAGGATACACACATGGGATAGGCCAATGTCATATCCAGCCCACCGGTTTTGACCGTGTGATCACTATGAACAGAAGTGAATCAATTGCAATGCATCTTTGCACGTATGATCTACTTACTCGTTTGGATCACCGAATCCACCAAGTCCATATTTTCGATCTTTATCCCATATGGCACTCTTCTCGAAATTCTCGGTATCTATAGTGCCATAGCATTTAGTAGAGGCTTATTTACGGGAATCAAACCACAGCAGACTTGCCTTTCTCCCAGGCTGCAAGAGGCCGATTCATATATTTAGCCGTACGTGAATATATAGCAGTAGTACTCACCCCAGTCTATATCGGTAACTATTAGCATGTGAAACGAATTGTAAAAAAGACTCACTCACATGGAGCAACGCCTTTGTATCCGCATTGCTCTCGCAGAGCATTGGTCCATTCGTGTACGTAGAGACTGAAACGGTCATTGTCAGACGGTGCACTGGCCAAGGACGAAAGCCAAGCGCGACTTGCCGATGCCACGGAAGGAAAAGTCCGGTGAAGTGAATGATTGCTGCACGGAAGGGTCAGAGGCTGTGGGGGCCGTCACACATAACGCTCACGATTCAAATTCATGTGGCTACCACCGAAATGGTCAGTTCGTTGCCCCAAGCAATGGTATGAATTACCTACGCATATACCAGATCATCGTGATAAGAAGATTGTTCAGACACTGGCGCGATCTGGTAAATATTATTGATGAATGCTACAAACTTTTACTACTAATAGTCTTACCGTATCGAATATGCTTCCGGTGCTAGAAGTATTAAACGAAGGGTTTAGCTTCCCAGATCTGGGTGCTCTACCTAGGCACTAGCGAGCATCGATGATTAGTTCAGCATTGCATTCTGAGCAGAAGTTAACCTAGCTGACGTTAACCGCATCAATCCAAGCCTTGCGTTCTGGCTTCGAGAGGGAGCGCCATTCTTTACGAATTTCTAATGAAGAGCAAGCCCTTGGAGAACTGCCTGCCGAAACAACGGCAGCCAGCAGGGGGATGATGACACTAGACAACAGCTTCATAGCCAGAGAAGAGAAGGCGAAAGAATGACTGTGCCGAATCCGAGATTACAACTTATATAGGGGCGAAGTGCGTGGTTGATTGAAACACTCGCCTGTTGAGATATTATTGCCGCTCATTCAATTAGTGCTTTGCGGTTCACCTGTTGGGCGGTGCCGTGATATCCAAAAATTTGCCTGCACGGAAGCACCTGATACGATCCAAGACAAATATAGGAGGTGAAGACGGTGCATCTCGAGTGAATTGAGCAGCTGTCAAGCATGGACGACATCAAGCGTTCCTGGATATCAGCAGTTTTTGGCGCTCATCACAGCCAAGCCATGCAGATTACCTATCTAGTTCGAAGTCTAGAACCGGAACCAATTCGCGCCCGCGGTTCTACAGTAGATTGAATGGATGTCGAATAATTTGCCACGTTGTGTGATATCCAAGGCATGTGGTTCTGACCGAGAGAAGTATGAGGTTCGGCCATTGGAACCCGAACAGGTCTCAACCATGAGTCGGAAGAAGCATATTCCGGATTGTGGGGGATAGCAGGAGCATGCATCGGCCTCAATCTCAAATAAACTTCATGGAAATGCCGTAAGTGGCGTCGGCCATGACACATGATTCGGGGTGGATTGACCATCCACACATCATCTCGATTATGATGATACCAGAGCGTGTAACTGAAGCTTAATGGTAGTTGAGAGGCATGGAATAAACCTCAAACCTACATTCTCAACATTTGGAGGCAGTGTTTCCTTCTGGATAATGCGCGTTGGTATCTCAACTTGACGCTTCAAGAGTAAAAAAAAGCACATTGAAGCCATGTGCCCTAGAAATATTTCCAGATACAGTCGTGAATAAAGTGCAAATATTGCTGCATCATATTATAATGGGTACTTGAAGTAGATCGTAATGCGCTTCACGCTGTGGACCTAACGCAGTGGAAGCAGGTTTCACCACGCTATAGCTACCCAGCAAACAAAGATGGAGATACACGGTAGTACATCCGATAACGATCGAGATGCCGAGGGAGTGTATCCAAGAGAAAATACCCCAGCGAACGCCGGAGCAAGCTGAGGTCGACGAATCACAAGCGACACAAGACAACACAACCAAACTGATACCGCCTGATTAGCGCCAAATTTGTTACCAAAACATTTTTTTTTCGCGAAATTAGGCCAATGCTTGGACAGCGCCGGTTTGAAGGGGTATCCCCAGGCCTTGCTTGCCACTGGCGAGTTTAAGGGTGGCTAGAAAAATCTTGCAATGGCCCCGGCGTGCTGCCAAATGGCTGAAAATGGACAGTTCTCATGAACATAATATGTCATAAATATCCTAGGTTGAACAGGAACCGGGATCCCGTGAGCTCGTGGGTGTGCCTAGTCAGTCGCGATGAGGGCACTGCTATAACCGTGATCCATGATGCCCGAACTTACTTCACCCGGTAAACTCCCAATACCCATCGCTTGTGTTCAATTATCTATTTCTCGTATTCTCTCACTCGTGCTCTCATTTGTTAATCGATAATAATGTTTTTCTTCTTCTTTGTGTTCATCAGTGTGTATGCACGTTCAGCGAATGGTTCTTTCTCGTATAGATACATGTCATATTCGACCTAGAGATTTAGTTCAATCATAATCCGCCAGTATTATCGTGCGCCTTCGCCCTAAGGTCGCAGTGTTGGAGCCGCTAGGGACTGTTCGTAAGTCAGGTGAATACACGGGACCAAGATTGGTACATCCAGGAATAAATACAATTGAACTGATATATACTGTAAGCGCCGGGGAAGTGGGACAACCCCTAGAAGTGGGACATTTCGCATTTCTGAGCTGTCCGATGAATTTTTGGGCTTCAAAATGGCGCTAGAGGTTATTCGACCACGGCTGCATCATTTTGACTACCATTGGAGGCCACAGGATTTGAAGCAAACGTCAGAAAGGCAGAATTGATTGCGGAGTCTTGATATGTTGACTTGAGGGGTTAATAGTGTAATATAATCTATTTTGAATGTAGATATGCAAGCTTTAGAGTGTATATTGGTTTTGTGTTGCATAGTGAGACTTTGGCTATCGGTCCGACTCCTCTCTAGTGACCGCCGGCGAGCCCACCTGCCACTTTCCTACGTTCTAGCCAATCTAGAAACATATTCCTGCTCGTTCAAAGTCTCAGGTAGAGTGTTTCCCTCGCCATACATCGATTTCATCGCTTGTAAGCATCAAAACGGACGGAAAATGTGAGTTTAGACTAGCGATGCTCAAATTTCAAATTGAGAGGCTCTATGCACAGGTTCACTATATTTTTGCTCAACGAAATCGATTCGAACGCACATATTCCATGGTATGGAAAGAGGAGAGTCCCTGCATGTTCATCACCGCACTTTATCTCTTCATTTGGTATCGCAATAACACTTTATAGGCTCTGTCCCACTTCCCCGGGTCTGATGCTTAAACGACCGAAAAATAGGATTCATTGTATCTCCAGAAGCTGAGACCATTTAGGCTTGAAACTTCAACTATACGTAGTATTGATCGGTAGCTATGTGGTATCCCCAAAAAGTCCTGTAGTTATAAGTCTTGTTCGAGCTTAGAACGGGCGACATCCTAAATCCGTCCCACTTCCTGGGGTTCTACGGTATGTGACAGTCACCCCGTCGATTATTAGAAACGTTCTTACTTTAAGTGATCACAATATATGATCTTGCGTTCGATCAAAACGACGAAATAAAGATGAATGCAAAAAACTCTTGATCATTCTTGCTGGCTGCTACACCGGAATGCAATATCCTCGGCTCACGGAATAACCAGAACGACAGCTATCAATCCTGCAGAGGCTATCCTCACACCTCACCCCCTCAACGTTAGGAATAGAGGAGCAATCTCGACCAGAGAAATATTCGTCTCCTATCCCGTCTAATCCAACACACCCACCACACGAGTCGAGGGTGGATGTAATATCAATACATTCATTCCCGCCCTTCCCAACCAGTACTGGGCAGAGCCGATAGCCTGGTTTTGACGAGCATCTATCCAGGGTGGACTGGACAGCGCGTCTTGAAGGTTGGGTTGTGCACGATCCAGAACCGGGACCACTGGTTTGACCACTAGGACAAGATGTACAGGCAGTCGCCCCGGAATTACTGTATGTTCCGCTGGGGCAGGACAAACATGATGTACCAAACATGTATTGACCAGCGGGGCATACTGCGGTGGTGCATTGGCTAGCTGCCTGCGAACACGGAATGCATTTGAGATCGGTATCTATCGTTGAAATGGTTCACATACCTGACCGGAGTGGGTTCCTTCGGGACAAGGTTGGCAAGCTCCGCCAGATACAGAGTAGGTATTCACGGGACAAAAGGAGCAATATGAAGCACCATCACCGCTATATGTCCCACTGTGGCAAACGGTGCAAGGGCTTTGGTAGGTGTAGCCGCCGTCCGGATTATAATATCCAGCAATGCAAGTGCAATATCGCATGCCCTATATAATGTTTTAGCCATACTCCAGCAAGTCGAGTAATTGCGTACACTGTTTGGGGCGGCTGAACCTGCCGGACAAGTCTGGCATACAGTGTTGCTACCAATACCATATGTACCAGGCTGACATGTTACACAGTAATAGCTATTTGCATTCTCACGACCTTGTCCAGGAGGACAAGTCGCGCGGGCTGCTATTCTCGCCGGAATCTTGCTGGGCGGGTCTCAGGGAAAATGTGTTTAGAGATGAAATATCGACATGCCTGTCACCAAAAGATGCATGAGCCGCCAAGAGCGAATTGGCGAGAGAGAACGCGTAAATAGCACGCATGTTGAAGAGTCTCTTGAGGGGCGTTTGGAGGTCTACAACAAATCGAAGCCTGCTGTGGGTGCTGGGTTGGTTATACATCCACGTGTGTGAGTATATATCAAGGCACGACCTGAACCTGCGCTTCTAACCCGTGAACCTGTCCCTTATCGCATGGATGGACTCGGCAATCCATCGGCTGCCCCAAAGAATTCTGGCAGCAGAGCTCGAGGATCTTTATCTGACTGGGTGGCGTAGTACTGCCGATACGGTTTACTAAACGAACGGCTTGAAGTACTTGGGCGAAGTAATACAACTTGATGCGCATATAAGACGCCCCATACTCATAGCTTCATTGAATAGCAAGAGCACAGCTGAACAAAATATTCTTGGCCAAAACCGAAGCAGAGAATGGGAAGAGATCGAAACATGAGTGCACACACCTGATCGTGTGATCTAAGAATATCTCGAGAACCTTGAGAAGTTTCGAGCTTCATCGGTCAAAATCATTGGGGCTGGCACAAAACAAAATTCATACCCATACATCGTTCGAAGACGTAATGCGCGAAAGGTCCTAATTACCTAGTATTGTCATTAGCCCGCAAAATGGTCCCAAAGAATTATTATTGCATTCATAGAATGTCTTCAGACCTACACATGACAAAATATCTATCCAGAATTTTTTGATTGAAAGCGTTGTTATACATATAGCCACCTTCCTGACCCGTCGGCCCAGGCGCCCAGGTCCGGCGCATCCGTTTTTGCGAAAGATTCGACCAGCGCACTCGTTTGCGCTGCCGGATTTTCTCCGTGCGGATGGAATACACCCAGCCCGCTTCCCCCGATCGCAGTACTATATGGTTCGAACCCGCTTGCACGAAGATCAGCCAAAAGTAATTGCATTTTGTCCTCGGTAAAATCTATTTTTTGGTGAAAAATAGTACCACGCCAACGAGATAGGCAACGTACCATCAGGTATGAGCGTAACTGCACATCCACCTCCTCCTGCTCCAGTAAGTTTTGTATGCAATCCGTATTTCTCTCCAGTAATCTTCTTGATCTCCTCCAGTACAGGATGGGATACACCCAACGTGACAAGGTGGGCATGGTTCTCGTCCATCAGTGCCTACATGAGCCCGTATTTGCCAACCTTCAGACGAGAATTATCAGTAATGAACGTACCTCGATGCCGCTAATCATAGTCCCTCTTGCGAGCTCAGGATCGCCCAGCGCGCGTTGAGCCTCGTCACTGATAGCTTGAATGCGCTTCAAAATGTCGCCCACGAGCTCGGGCTGCTCCTCTTTCATCTTTCCTACACCAGCGACCAGCTTTTTTGTATCCCTCGGCACTTTCGAGTCGGTAAGAAGGAATCGAACGCTCTTGAACCTATGTCGCCGAGTGAGCATCCGAAAAAAAGATAAAGGTGAAGTACTCACGCAGGAATCAGTTCCACACCCTTCCGCTCCCCAAACCCAGGTCGTGTGAACCCGAGCCCACCGCCAAAAACGGCAACAGTGTTATCCACACCACTCGGATTGCCATGTAGAACAGTCTCGGCAACAAACGCCCACGCGTTGGCTTCGGCTGCGAAACTTTGCGGAAGGGCTCGTCGACCAGAATGAGAGATGTGAAGATGCGGGGGTGTGGGGTCGGATGAGGACGATGTGGTTGGAGCTGGTTCGGATGGGAGATAAAGTCGAGAGTAGAGTAGAAGAAGAGCAGTTGCGACAGCAGAGCTGTAAGATGCCGAGGACCCCAAGCCTGCTCCTATCGGGAGCGCGGAGCGAGTGGTAATACTGAAGCTTGGTCTAGAATGACTTCGTCAATACCAACTCCTTTTCCTTTGCTGTCCTCGAACTCACCGAATCTCGCCGGCACCCATCAACATGTACAAATACAAAAACGCCATCGCCGCTCCTCGTACACGTCCCTCTAGTTTGCCTGCATCCAAAACAGCCTCGAGGGCGGTGACCAGCTTTGCGTCAAGCACGACTGGGCCCGAAGTTCCAGACAGCGCTCCGACGGGGGAGGCAGCTTCCCAGGGGAGTGTGTCGATTTCCCAGGTGAGGGTGGAAGCTCCAAGGTCCGAGAGGGTGAGCGAAATGGCATTAGAGTTGAGAGGCGTCGTGAGGGCGTAGCATCGGAGGTCGACAGCTGCTGCGATGGCGGTCTAGGATAACATGTGGGGCGAACAAGAATAGGGGTTCGGATTGGAAATTAAGGATTCGAGGCAAAAAGAAAGTAAGATACACAAGGCTTAATACGTAACGATCCATACTCACCACACCATGCACAACAGCGTGTTCTCCAAACAAGATAACCTTGCCCGGTGCGCTAACCAGCCATGGTCGATCCGCCTGACTCGGTGATTTCTCTCCAGTAGTCAATCCCATGCCTTCTACGGCTTGGCCAAGCTTCTCGACCGCGCGGCCGATCATGCCCTTTTCGCCCCTCCTCACACGGATATAAGCCCCAGCACTGTCCATGACAATCGCGCCGGCCTCGAGAAGCGCTTCGTCTAGATCCTCGATCAAATCTGTCGGGTCTTCGATACCGACGCAGAGCCGGATGAGGTCTTCGGGTAAGCCGCGGGCTGCTCGGGTCGCTGAATCAATAGACGCGTGGCTCATGAGACAGGGCATGCTGATCAGAGAGTTGACAGCCCCAAAACTAACACTGATACCCCATAGTCGAGTGGCTCCGACGATTCGCTCACTGAGTGCCTTGTCTCCCGTCACGAAACTGAGAACGGCGCCGGGTCCGGCAGCGAGCTTTTCGTGAATGGCTCGGCCTGGGTGATCGGTGAGGCCCGGATAAAACACTTGGAAACCAAGGCTGTGGAGGTGGGTCGCGACTAGTCGAGCCGTGGCCTGTTGCCTGTCCATGCGAATGGCCAGAGTCTTGATGCCTCGCAAAAGTAGGAATGCGTCGACGGGGGCGAGGGCATTTCCGACCGAGTTGATGGTGAATGCAATCTGTTTCGCGACGTCATCTCGGTTGCATACAATGACGCCCGCCATAAGATCGTGGTGGCCCGAGAGGTACTTGGTTCCCGAGTCGTAAACGATGTGTGCGCCGTGCTCGAGTGGTCGTTGGAGGTACGGGCTCATCATGGTGTTGTCGACCACGACAAGGGCTTCGGGAGCGGCGGCAGCGACAATAGAGGCGAGTAAAGCAAGGTCCGCGATTTTGAGGAGAGGGTTGGTCGGGCTCTCGAGCAAGACGAGGGTCGTCTTTTCGGAGAGGACGGGCCGAAGCGAGTCCGGATTTGTGGTGTCGACATGATGGACAGTCACGCCAGTGTGGGTCCGAAGATAGTTGAGCAGCCGGTTGGTGCCACCGTAGAGGTCATCACCGGCAATAACTTCATCTCCGGGCTTGAGTAGCCGCGTGATGATATCGAGCGCCGCCATTCCGCTGGAGACGGCAAACGCGTGGTTGGCGCTTGATATTTTTGCGAGATGATGTTCCAGATGGCTTCTGGTAGGGTTTCCGCTGCGAGAATAGTCGTAGGCGCCACCCATGCCCTTGAATGTCGCGGTCTGGTATATGGGTACCGAGCTGGATCCATATTGGTCTTTTTGGCTTGGATTTTCGACGGTTGCACACTGGGTCGAGAAGTGGTATGCGCGACGCCTGGTGGTGGGCGAGTCGGGGATGGGCGTGTCGAGAACGTAGGGCGGCGAGCCAGACATCGTGGTCAATAGCCAAGTCCGACACGCCGAACCAAGTCATGGTCACGACTCGATGGCGTGCGAGCACAGCCACCGATCACGTGCTGGTTTCCGCCCTCTTATTCCCCGACGATCAAATGTCCTTTGCTCCTCGTTGACTCTCCAGCTCTGGCTTCGTGTCGTGGCTCAACTAATCGCTAAATGCTTTATAGCAAATCCGCTCCAATTTTACGTGCTTTTTACTAGATTTGTCAGCCACTCAAACGGCTCGATTCGATCCATTCTTCCGTGGCTCCCCACAGCACCAACCGTTGCCCTTTCCTTCGCCCCAAGCTCAGCCGTTCTCTGTGCGTAGCCGAACATAACCTGGCAGTCTTCTACCACTGGTAGATACTTGGGCCTCAACTCGTACTGTGTGTGGCGTCGCTCGCCTGCCTCATTCTTCTCTCGCTTTCAAAGCAATCAGCGCCTTTATGCTCTCGAGAACTGGCGCAGACCTAGAAAACATTGCTTGTTCCCGGTGGATATTGTCCCACCAGATCCAGAACATCGAGGTCTACTCTCTTTCAGACAACTCCGAACCGGTCTCAGATTGCCACTGTGGCTCACTTCGAAAACAAACCTCTTTCAACAAAAATCTGCGGATTGCCTCTCATTTCGGTCATCCGCTGCTCCTGCCCAGCTGAAAGTTTTTGGTTTTACTCTTGCGTTGTGTAGCTATTCTTCTTTTTATCTCTTACATTCTAGATAACCCCCTCTCATCTGTGGTTTAAACGACTATGCTATTTCAATCGACCCTTTAGCACCAGAGCTTATCTGAACTTTGAGCTCGGGATAAAACGAAGCACATTACAACACCCGGCATCGACTCTCGACACGAGGCAAGGGTCACCATGACGTCCTTCGTCGTGGCAGCCCACGTGACGGCACAAACGTCAACTTGTCCACGACCATGGTCCACTCCATCCCGTTCCCACTCTCCGTCTCTCTCACGTCCACCGCCCTCAGCCTTGTTCCTTCCTTTAAACGAAAAACACAAGTTCTGCGTGTGCAAACGACTACCAAGCCAAAACGATTCAACTTGGCCTTTCGGATTCCTTGTGTATTCGAAGGCGTCGAGTATATCGTCAACGGAGAGAGCTATGCGAGAGCAATAGTCTCACGACTACCAGAGGATGTTGTGACCGGGCATGTTTTATGTGTTTATGGTACGTCCCGATATCTTCACTTTACATTTGTATGGGAACTTATGGCCTGATGGCCTATTTTTAGATTCGAAACGAAACTTTGTTACGCTGGCCGAAAACGAGGCAGGTAGATGGATATATCTCTACACCGAGAATCTTTCATTCTACTCAAAGGACTCCTATGTGATGCTGCTCAACCGGACTCTGGTAGGATAACTGTTCAGGTTCAAGCGTGGACCATTCTGACCCTGATTATAGTATGGAAACCGGCTGGACCGAGATCCCACTTTCTTTCGATATGGGCGTGCTTGATTTCACTTTGCGTTACGGCAACTCACTTGGGTGGAGAGTATTTATGTTCTGCTACGACCACGTAAATTTTAACTTTTATATACTTTCATTCGTTGTATCAGAGAGATACTAATAGAGATTCTGGACCCCTTACCTTAGCACGTGCAGTCATGAGACACAACTTTTGCTCGACCCGTCCAATGTGAGCGCGGCCGCCAAGGCTTTAAAATTGCCTGAATGGGAGTAGTGTCCTCCATGAGTCGAATGCGACACGCTGCAAGAGATGGATAAGTCAGCTGGACCATAGTTTTAGACTCGATCCCAATTTAGTCGGCAAATTTAGGTACAGGACTCACCTGAACCGACTAAAAGGCTTATGGAAAGCCACTTTACCATGATCATTTTGGGGATTCGTGCGCCCCTATCGCTCGCCGTCGATAATTCGGCAGCATATACACAGCAGGTCTTCCTAAAAACGCTATTGAAGAACTGTCGTAGAAAACCATGCTGCAGGCTCCATAGCACATGTCTGCAATCGAGCGGAACTATTTCTTTATGCGTGTAACAACGAACGTTTATGAAGTGCATTCTGGTGTCACGACTAGCATTCCCGATTCACAACGAAGCCAGGTATGTCGATTCAAAGGCGTGTACCTATACCACACTGCTGCTTTCACTTAAGACCGAGTATTACAGGTGTTGTCATTTGGGTACAGGTTGAATTAGCAAGCTTGTTCCATAATGGTTCGAAGGACACAGGCGCAGGTTCAGATCTGGATCTGCTGCGCAACCGGGGACAAACTAGTACTCTCGCGGAGGCTTCGATGGTGCAAGCTTTCAGGAGGACTCGGGAGATCTTAAGTCGGTTCGAATGCTTTGGGCATCTCAGGCTCTACGAGTTCAAGATCAACGCCCTAGGACAGAATCTCTATGTTTTTGAATTTGAGCCGTACGGCGTATAGGTGTTGAGATATGATGTTCACTTTGCGCAAAAAATCCTCGGAACCGCTAATGCAGATAGTTCCATAAGCCAAGCACTATGTACTTAAGGCTTCTACCTTGAGCCCATACTCGGTGGTGTATAGACCGTCTCGCGCAACACAGTTATTTTATTCATAGCAAACGCGAAGAAATCAATTGGTTGTCCCGTTCCTCGTAATTGCCGCACTAGTATCTGTGTTTTTCATGGATTCATGATCATGACTAACGCACTCTTAACGGGATCAAAAGCGCAATTATCCCATGTAACACTAACCTGCTATGTAATGGAGGCACAAGAGTGGAACGTCGATCGTGTCCCACTTTGGACCTCTGGGACCTTGGCGTAAATTTCTAACTCGCGAACTTACTGAGAGGTGCTATCCCAACTTTGTGCATCCTGTACTCTAGAACCACTGCAATAGGAAACTAGAATATTGAGCCGTCCTGAAGCGCGTATCTCTAGTTAGAATCAAAACACTTTTGTGGGGGGAGTGTCCCAGGTCCAAAGTGGGACAATGATCGGCGTTTCTTGCACCGACAGTATATGCGTTGTGCGTTATAGTATCCAGGGTCCCCGGCCTCAGCATCACGTGGTTTAATTTTGTGTCTTCCTTAGAGTTGCCACTAACCCTTGCCACGACTAAAGATTATTAGCCACATGAGCGGAGATACTATTCTTGTCGAAGTAGACGAATGGTTTGCTTGGCTTAAGCCAAGGTATATGGGTCGGTCTTATTGTTTCTATTGACCCTACTGCCGAGCTGACTCAGCTAGACCTGGTTGGGGACTATGCTGGTGACGAGTTCTTTGTGATCGATGGTAAGATCAGTATACCAGGTGTGCAGAACCTCCTATAGTTTAACAAAGAACCGCCTTTTCAGGGGACTCCTTGTGTCAGATGGTTCTCGATGATGACCTCCTCGTCATTGGAAGAGCAAACAATCCTGGCTTCCAGATCATTCACGCGCTTCATAGCCTCGAAAAGGCCGTTCTTGCTCTGAAAAGTCGTGAATGTAACTTCGAGATTATTTTCTTCGACTGTAAGTAGCGCATCGCCCGTTTCTGTGCGCATCTGTAGCTCACATAACCAAGGTAACAAATATGCCACAGTTTTGAGTGGGAAAGGTCGTTTCGCTGCTACTGCTCGTTGGCTCGCACGCGAGATTATGAAGTCTCATACACATCAGCTACCGGATGTAACGTGTAGAGAATTCCTCGGGCTGGAAGACGCAGAATGGAAATCATATGTGCAGCTCAAGCAGGTCAGTTAATTGTTTCAACTCTTCACTATGCAACCATAGTTCATATCATTACGACAAGCCGATGTTTGTATTCTGCCACTCCGGCCCCGGAGTAGACTCAGTCAACGAGAACGATACTCTTACACATGCTCGGATACTGCTACAACGAACCTTTATGAGAAATATTCTTATGTCAAGGATCGCGGTTTCACTCATCAGCGAAGCCAAGTACGTGGATTCAAAGGTGCGTATGTATATCGCGCCACTGCCATTCTCGACCAGACACCAGGTCTCGTAGGTGCTGTCATTTGTGTACGAACGCCAGCGACTGGGAACCGCTCGAAGCCACCAACCTGAGAATTGGGACGCGACCGCCGCAATAGCGGAAGACTTATGCGCGAGCAGATTTAATATATTAGTGCCTGGCTGGGACAATTCCTTGTCACCTGGGAGTCGGGAGTCCTGGCTCACGAATGTTGTGTGTCTAGTGATCGGAGATGGTGCGGATGCCCTGGATCAGGCCGCTGCATTTATCTTTCTGGCTTCCCAGATCGCGCTGTCTTCTCTCTCTATCCAGCAGCGTGCCCAAACCGCATGCGTGATTGATCACACCTTGCGCAAGTATTTGGTGTCCAAGTTCTATCCCAAAATATTCGGGTATCTCGCAATTTCACTTCAAAACGCTTCGTTCCTTCCTGACTTGGATGGCAACGTCTTTTTAATGTTGCTGACCACAATGATTGGATCAGCCGAACTTAAATTGGAGACACTTCTTGGGCCGGCTCTATCTCACCAAATCGAAACGCTTTGGCTATCAGGTCACTCAGCACTACCAGATATGACTGCGCTTTCTTGCTTTGAATCCATAGTCCCAGTTACGACCCCGGCTCAAAATTCTTTCTATCAGCTTCTCTATTTCAGTCACCCGATTCTCGATCCGTACCTGAAAACCGTGTTCTTTGAAGGCGAGAAAATCCCCGAAAATCCAGATACGCCACGTACACGCATCGAGGAACTTTGCGATATACCTTTTACCGATACGAAGCACTGGCACAACTCCAAATCAATTTTGCCTAAACATTTGGGGGGTGCGGACGATATCGAGGATGGAAGGTTGACGAGTTGGGAACGAATGAAAAGGCTGAGGAGAGAGCAAAGGTTCATGTCCAATAGTAAGACACTCAAATTCGAAATATAAGTCATTTAATTAAAGCTAATGTTCTGAAGTGCAACGCCATGCCCAAACTTTGACCGGTGCCAAAGGAACCCCTATCAGTCGGATCGTTATATCAGAGGCGGGGAAAGGCTCCCTGGTCAACCATGATTCAATCACACCCGACAATGCTAGCGATTCAAAACCTAGTACTTCAGCGAAAAAATCCCTAACGCGAAATAAAAAGGCCAAGGCTCCACAGCTGTCATCGTCCGATAAGCTCAAAGCAAAGATTGCCGCCGACAAGCAAGTCAAAAAGACATCTGAAGATGAAATCTGGTGGCTGTCACAGCTAAAGCTACTAGAGAGCATTGGAAGCTTGTTCGAACGGAAAAGCCGTGTCGATAGTATGCTTCGGGGCAAGAGATGCGAAAAAGGCTGGCTAAGAGTTGAGGTCTTGCTTTATCAGATTCACCTCATGCTATTAGCTTGGATCTCAGCTAATGATAACGAGGACCAAACCGTTCGCCTTGATCGAACAGTTACTCTTTTACACGCTGCACATACTCTCCGTGATTGTCCCGATCTGTTCCCGACAGCAGCGCTGTTAGTCAAGGACGTTCTTTGCGCACTTGGATTCCATATGTTCTCACCCCCGGCTGCTAAAGTGCAGGAAGATCGAGAACTTAGTTTCAAATTTATCAAAGTCCTCAAGAGGAAATCGGGAACTAGAATCTATGAGTATATTGGTATCGCCGAGTCTCCAATTGATTTTCAGCTCAAGGCCTACGGGGTTTATATGAATCGATCAATGGATAGTAGACCTGACCCAAGGGTTAACTTTGAACCAGACGGGTGGCAACGTCAAGTGAGTTCCTGGCATTCATACGAAGAGGCTGGAATTAATCTGAGTCATAAATTAGGTACTAGATAACGTCGATAGGAACATTTCAACCCTTGTGGTGGCACCTACTTCGGCAGGCAAGACATTCTCGTCCTTCTATGCAATGGAAAAAGTATTGCGTGAGGACAACGATGGTATCATTGTCTATGTGTCGCCTACAAAGGCGCTTTGCCAGCAAAGTGAGTACGTGACTGGCTACATATTTCCGAAATTAACCTATAGCCCACAAAGTTGCGGCCGACATCTATGCCCGATTTAGTAAAAAGATGAAAGGGAAAACTGTTTGGGCTATTCGTATGAATTTCCTCTAATGATGACCAATATGGTCATAATCACGAACGGATCTCAGACAACCGAGACTTCCGGGTCCATGACCCACTCAAAACCCAAATCCTCGTTACCGTGCCAGACATTCTGAGTATTATGCTTTTATCGGTAGGCTAGGTAACCAATACTTGATGGTTTGTCCCTGATTCATACTCCTCATAGCCGGCTTATGCAAGAGTCTGGACCCCTCACTTGAAGTGGATTATACTTGACGAAATACATTGTAAGATTATTTTAATACATTAATACTTGCTCAAATGCGGATTACTACAGCAATCGGTCAATTGGAAGGAGGCCAGGTTTGGGAGCATATTATCTTGTTATCCACGTGCCCCATACTTGGCCTTTCGGCGACCATAGGTCAACCGGAAGCATTCAGTGAGTGGCTACAATCGGTCCAAGAGGCCCATCACCAGCCATACGCAATCGTCGAGCACAAGTATCGATACTCTCATCTACGCAAATTTACTTGGCAAATGCCGAAGCTTAGTTCTAGTGACCGATACTCCTTCAACGGATTACATCTACCTCCTGTAGGGGATGATCACATGCCCGTTATCCACCCTATGGAAGCACTGCTCCTGGGCGGCCAAACCATTCCCCCAGATTTAGCACTAGAAGCCCAGGACTGCTTGAGCCTATACCGGATGTTGGAAACCTGTGTATCCGACGGCTCATTGTCTCATCTAGCACCTGATGTCTACTTCATGAACAAGACTGCTGATTTTCTGAAACAATCTGACGTTATCGAATACGAAACCGCTCTAAAATCCGTCGTCTTTACTTGGATGCGGGAACCGAACGCTGATCAAAAGGATTCTTGCTACGAAAAGCTGCTCTCCAAACTAGAGAGCCATCGTCGACAAAACGGAATGGCCGTCACCCCTCAGGACGCGCACCCACCCGGCGTGGCCCAAGGCCGTTTCATCGAACTGCTTCATAAGCTTCATGTTCGAGGGGATCTGGTGCGTATATGACATTATCCAACATATCATCTAACAGTGGTTTAGCCCTGTCTGGCATTCAATTTTGATCGTTCCGGCTGTGAGCGATATGTCAAGACCCTCGTATCAGTCATGAAGAATAGTGAAGAGAGATGGAGGGAGTCTACTCCTCATTGGGCTGAGAAAATCAAACAATGGGAATTGTGGAAATCGAAGTCAAAAGCTCGTGAACGGGAAACCCAACGACTAAGCCGACAGAACCATACGCTTGATACGCCAGAGTACGAACCTTCGAGCTGGCAAAACACATTTGATCCGAATGACCCAGCACCCGAGTTCTCATTTGTGAACAGTGTGTCTGGATACTCTAAGGAAGAGCTCGAAAAGGACATTAAGAGCCTCAGGCGCCAGAAAACTCCCGAGTACTTGATATCGGCGCTAAAACGAGGCATTGCTATTCACCATGCCGGGCTACCAAAGTCCTATCGCAGCTTGGTCGAGAGGTATAATTCTTTTTTCATTCAAGGCTGCCTTGGAAATGACGTCGAATAGCTTATTCAGGCTGGGTTACTGTAGAGTAGTTATCACGACTGGTATGTGAGATTTATCTGGGCAAGAAGACTGTTTCTTATATAGAACAAAGGAACTCTTGCACTTGGAATCAATGCACCAGCCAAGACGGCCATATTTCTGGAAGATTCACCATATCTTACGGCGCTGATGTACCGACAGGTCAGCCGATTTCGCATCCTTCTAACAGTTCCAAAATACCGTGCTGACTATTTTTCTGTTACGAAGTGTGCAGGCCGAGCAGGTCGACGCGGGTTTGACTTGGTGAGTGCTGCACGAAATACGACATGTTAGTAAGAGCGCGCATTCTAACATTATTCCCCAGCTTGGAAACGTTATTTTTTACAATTTTCCGATCGATCGAGTTTATCGCTTGATGCTGAGCCGGTTACCGCCATTGACGGGAAATTGGCCCCTCACCACAACTCTCTGCCTTAGACTTTTCAATCTCCTCACAGGGTCGAACCAGGCCCAGTCTGCTGTCAGCGCGATTGACAGTTTCATGCGACTACCCAGGCTCTCCGTTTCCAGTGAAGAGAGTCGGGACGAAGTACTTCATCACATGCGCTTTTCTATCGATTTCCTGCAGCGTTCCCGACTCTTGACCAGTGACGGCCTGCCAACTGCTCTGTTCGGTATTGTTGGCCATCTATACTACGAGGAGCCCGGTAATCTGGCATTCACTACCCTGTTTCGTAAAGGTATCATCCATCGACTCTGTTCAGGCTTCAAGACAAACAGAGCCGATACTGAAAAGGGCGTTATATGCCTTGTGGCAACTTTGTTCGCGCGACGGCCGATGCCATATTTCTCGGCCGACAAAGAAGTGCTTGCTGATCGAAGAGCAACTTTCGGTTCAGTCATCCGACTTCCTGAGTTGCCTCGCTACGTCTTGGAGGGTCTAGATTATCATAACAAAGAGGTCCTTCAAGTGTTTGTTGCCTACGCTACAGCCTTTGCTAGTCGATATCTTCATGAAGTACCGGACGATAAACTCCCATTATCAAATCAAATCGTTGGATCACCAGGACCCCAGTTGATGGGATCTTTCAGTTCGGTGATTGAAACATCACGCATCAAGGACCGAGTTGCTTGTTCAGTAAGACTACTCTATAGCGTGCGTCACGTAATGATTAATCCAATCCTTATATTTGCAGGCATTTGTCGCCAATTCTGGTCATAATGATAGTTTCGCATCTGTGGCGGACCTTGGTCGATCAGCTCGTTCAGGACTACATCTAAACGTGCAGAGCACCCCGTATTTTGACTACACCCGTCCAACAAACGCGTATGCGTACGACTATTGGCAGCACGAATCCGTGCGTCCTCTGTGCGAAGCGAATGGCATTCGTGAAGGGGAGGTTTGGTTTGCACTTCAAAGCTTCTACCTGGTGCTGGCTACTTTGACTGCTAGCCTTCGAGTGGTGTTAGTTGACAAGAACATGCCTGAAGAAGCAGTCGAGGCGAGCGATGAAATGGAAGAGGTAGATGAAGAGAAGCTCCAAATGGAGGTTGACAAGGCAGAACTCGAAGAAGACACAGGCGAGCAAATTGCGGCCGTCAATCGACCCGCAGGAATTCACGACGAGGATTGGCTAGTTTTTGAGACTTTCCAGTCAGTGACCAGCACTTTCTATCAGAAATGGGAGAAGATGTGGGCCTAAAGTTCGCGCCGTATTACTCTTTGGTGTAAATGAAACAATAGCTATTGCAGTGTGTAATGAACAAATCTACGATATTTTGTTGATGACCCAAAGCGCAGAAGTATCTGAGTAGACCTAGATGGTCTTACATCTTACCTCCTACAAGAATGTTATTCAATCAGGAATTTGAGCAGATTTTGTTTGCAATAGCAAATTAAACTAACATTCAAAGCCAGGCCAAGTTCCCGCCGTTACCGTAGCTCAGGCTCTCTCGGACAAATCGTAGCTAAAACCAGGAATTTATTCTAACTAGAAATGCCCACTGGCGTGGGCGACACCTTGCTTTCGAGCATCAAGTGGCACGGGATTTTATTGTTATTTTTCTGAACGCTGATTGAAAATAATGGTATTGTTGAGATGGGAATCGGTCGATTCGATTCCTTAGCTTCTTCAAGCTTAGGAAGACTGTATCTACCCGGTAAATAGATAGGATTTGTAGCAGAGACCGGTACAGTACAGAGCTCATGTACTACAGGTTATATACGAGCAGCAGCGTCCATAGAGGCGATCTACAGTAGATAGAAATATATGAGCGGACAGCCTACAAGCGATAGTGCTATACATGCGATACAGATGTGAGCGGCATACAAGCGACTATATAAAATATATCAGAACTGCCCTAAGAGGCTGGGTATCAAACGGCGGTAAAGCCGGCTGTTCGGTCGATTAGTTAATCGTCCTCAACAGGTATAATACCCTTGAGCCAGACGACACGCCTTCGATCGTGATGTATCGCCAATTATGGTGGTTTCCGTAGGTCCGAGTCGTTGAAAACACTGTTTCGAGGAAACAATCGCAATGAGACGAGCTATTGAATGTGTAAATACACCATTCGATCTGCCCAAGCGGGGCAATGATTTCTATTTCCATCTGGTTTAAATAGCGTTACTCAATTCAGCGACAGACAAAGTCAGGGGGTTACCTGAGCGATCAGATGGAGCTTGTATGCTGCAGCCTGCGGAGGTGAAGAGGCTAGTCCTATCAGCAGCTTTTGCTGCCAAAACCTATTGGCGTATTCCACTATGCCATGCCAGCGAACGGTCGTGTGAGCCTGGCTTGCTTGAACTTGCGAGCTTTGGCCGTTCGTGCTCACTTGGTTTTGGTTTTGGTTCCCCCGCGCTCCGTTCTTGTTTCAATCCGCGCCCTGGATGATACATGCGTTATATGCGCTGCGTTGTGCGTGGACGCACTCAAGAGCTAGATAGCTAGATATATGCACCGTCAATATAGATAAACATGCGACTGATTCTGGGACTGCCGTTCTTACTACATCGAGATGTGGTACTCAGCTGAAATGCAGATCAAGCGCTTTAAAGAATTACTAAATAATTCAAATTGTGTAAATACAAGGCGGCAAGCACACTTAACTCTTAGCCTTCGACCGTGCTGTGGCGGCCTCTCGGTGCATCTGTATGTGTGCGGGAAAAAGCTTTTATTGAGCGCACGCTTTACTATTTGTAAACTTAGCAATCAATATGACAGAAAATGTCTGGACAAGAGGGAGTGGGGAGACCGGGGTGTTGAAGATAGATCTCACGCTCGAATCTCGTGATGATTCGTTATCTCAGTCTACATACCGTGCATATAAGCGTCCCGTCAATTTACCTGTATATAAACGCTACCTGTACACCGTCAAATACCATCAGTATCAGTCAGCTATAGTATCCATTCGCTTCCCTGCATGCGACACGCTAAGTCAATAGCTATTAATGACTTTGGTCTTTAACACGGGGCACCGAGACGCGAGCGAACTCGCGGGTCAGGTAGCCAAACCGGGCGGTGACTTTCGTACGGTGGGACGCAGGGCGGGAAGAATGAAAACATACGCGCGAAGAGAGGCGCGGTACTCAAGACGAAGTGATCGAGAGCGAGAAGCGCTACCAGACACGATCGTGTCTCTGTATTGGGGGGACGCGCCTCGAGGCGGCTCGCGGTTTGCGACTAAGACTGAGCTGTATGCCACAGCCCTTACCTACATTGGTATTAAATCGCCCCGCAGTTGGTACGTAGGATATCGTAGGGGCTAACATGCGCAGCCAAAAATCTATGCACTCAACATATCAACGTGCTTTCCCATACACACTCACCACTCTGCTGCCGCAAAACGGCATGCAATAATTGTGATCTGTTGACATCTTGACTCGCTAACTTCGCTCGCTTTGGGCAGAATTTCAATGCTATCCCCGATGTGAAGTCATCTGTGCGCCCCAAATTGATTACTAACTCATTTCATTAAATCAGCTGAGTGTATCTTGAACGGGTTTGTCGCAGGCATTGACTAGGAGGAATCGGTAGATTGTATTGGTACCAGACACTACCGATTTCTCCTCTCAACCATAGCTCTTTGGCATCAGAGTTGGCCCTACCCTCAGCAGTTTCGAGTTCACATAACGGCCATCGCATGTGGAGATCACCTATAACATTTAGAGCAATATTCAACCGTATGCTACAAAATCGTTTTTATTGCCTGCTAAGGAGGGGAAAGCAACCCTAAATTGTGGTTGATACCAACTATATGCGACCACTAATTGATCTCCAACACTACACTAAGACATGCGGTGGCTGTAAGAATACATCGTATTGTTGTTCAAGGTTGCGACCTGGGCCGCGCTGCTTCATTGACTGAGAGGCGACAGTTGGGAGATACATCCCCTCAGAACCGTATGCATACACGCGATAAGCCCATATCGAGCCGCTCCGCCGCTCTACACATATATTGTAAAAGAATAAAATGACCTATGAATTACATTATGAGAGTTTTATAAGTAGTTTGAAACACCTGGAATACTCTGTCGCTGTCTAGGGGGTCAGCCCCTATTTTCCACTCTTTTATATCTCGCCCGTCTCCCTCCGATCCAACATCGTTCTTTTTGCGCGCAACCTCCGTAATATCGCAATAGCTAACTCGCACTCTCGCTTTCCTATCCTCCCAATCGCCAATTCACTGTCTAGTGGGTCAAATTGCAGCTTTTGATCTCGACATACATGATGCGTATCGTTGGCGGTGCCTCGGCTCGCGAACCCGATAGCAAATTTGTTTTCGAATAAAAGCCGCTAGTTGTGTGCATTTATAGCTTAACCGTCTCCTGGATCAATGTCCTTCAGCAGCTAAATCACCATGTCCGGGGATATTGATGGGAGTAACCACAGCTAGCATGTGATTTGCGCTTGCGCGGGAGGTTGAAATTAGCAGGTCTGTGGCTATCGCAAAGTGCGTCTATACCTAGAATCTGCAAATTCGGCTGGGGCGAGGATTTTCTCAATTTCCAGAATCTAAGTTAGGAGTACAGTGCCTTCTATTTCTCGCAATTATCTGTCATGCACCACCCGCCAACGCCAAAATTTTGGCTGCAGCTATCTCTGCCATTACCATAAGTGACCCTTGGGGATTGGCAACAAATGCACCGGGGTATATGCCCGCATCAACGATAAACAAGTTATCTAAGAAGTGTTATAAACCTTTGGTTGGGAATCAGGGTGTCAAACTTACTGGTATTCCACACCTTGGTGTTGGGGTCAACGACCGAAGTAGTTGAATTCGTGCCAATCCTAGTCGATGCGGTCCAGTGATTTGAACCGGCAGCCATATTCGTAACATGTGTCGCGATGGAAGTAGTGTTATCAGGCGAGATGAGCTGAAGGCCAGGGACTTGTTTATAGGTGGAGAGTAGGTCGGCGATCGCGTTTGTGAGAACGGTTTTCTCTACGGGATCGGTGAGCCAGGGTTTCGTAAGAATGGTTCCCTGCAGTGAAGAGTCGATGCCTACGCGACTTACATCAGCAAGAGCCACACGGCAGACAGAGATCACGTACCTATCCTTCCCACGGAAGTGAGGCCCGTCCCGATGTAGACAGTGATCGTAAACTGAGCCGTAGTATTGTATGGATAAGTCGGGGTGAAGCAGCAGGAGCCAGGGCGAGCAGTGCCTTGGATATGACGCGATATTCCATCTGGTCCTTGGTATACTCGCCAGAAGTTGGCTCGAGGGGAGGCGTACGCGAAAACCCCCGACTGAGTGGTCACAAACTGGTTCGCATCAGCCGGGCGAGGGTTGCCCCATACCGGCGCCCAGTTGTCGTAGTCGTCAACAGTTGGATGAGTGAATACGAGGTTGACCCCAGGGCTGTCCCTGACGAAATGGCCAACTGGTAGGTTGATATACTGCGACGCGGGGGGCATGAAATTAGAGGTGGTAGGATTGCCTGCCGTAATTGCAAGCATATCCGCCGGACCAATACCTGCACAAATAACCAGTTGTTGCAGCTGCTTTGAAAAACATATAATTTCCCACCTGACTGGTATAGAATCTTTGCAGTTCCAAACACTCCAGCGGCCACCACGACTCTACCCTTAGTAGTGAGAGATATTATACCGTTTCCGTTGACTATCCAGTGACGTTCGGTAAGTATATGCGCATTAGGCTATGAAGAAAAACTCGCCAGTGGTATTATTGACCCGGACGCCTGTGATCTGGGAACCGTTTCGGACGAGGGATAATACCTTGGTATGCATCAAGAGCTTGAAGTTGGGCCGAGTCTTGGAAGTTTTCAAATAAGTGTCCATAGGACCAGTTCGCTTCCCGTTTTGAGCCTAGATATAGCGTTCGAGGCTTGTCCGTTTTTGCAGAAATGGAATACGCACATAGTAGCCAGGGCGACCGTACGCATGATCTTTCGTGTTGGGCGAATCGTTGATAACGTACTGGCTGTACCCTTGCTTGTCAAGCAACGATTTCACGACATCGTAAACCTGGATCAGATATAGTTTGCCGTCTGATGATGGAGTCTCGGTCGCGGGTAAGCGAGCCTTCAGCTTGTTTACGTATGCTCCGATAGATTGCCACCCAGTCGGCCATCCGTTGGTGGTCGAGTATTCAATGTCCGGTGGGTACCAATAGAGCCTCAGGATGATTTTCAGTTGATTTCCCCAACGGCAGCTAGAGAGAAACTCACAATCCGTTAATGGCCGTGCCTCCGCCCACGACACACCCAGCAAACGTGGTGATATCTATGCCCGATCTGTTCAAGTGAGGCATAACGGTAATTAGAACCACCTACCATCACACCACCAATAGGGATTCGAGTTTGTTGGGGCAAAAAAGTCTTCGAACACGCCCGATATATCGAATCGTGTGAGCTAAGTGGAGATTAGAATCCTTCAAGGTCGCGAAGAATTATTGCCCGACTCGCATTTGTCTTTTTGGGCCAAGGTGGGATATCGGTTCCACCAGTCTCTGCTGTGCTTGGACCTCCGCTAATCAAAAATGAGAGCCGTTGGTGGTTAGCGTAGCATATAAGTACTCACCGTTCAATCAAAAGCACTTTCTTGCCCGCTTCGGCGAACCGTTCTGCGGCGACAATGCCAGTGGGTCCAGCGCCAACGACGATATAGTCATAAGCCTCGACTGTCTGGGACAGGGCTGTGGGGCGTTGAGTTGACGGCCAAATCGGTGAGCATAATGCTTACCAGTCCCTGCAAGGGGTAATATGGAAAAGAGAAAGCGGGCGAGCATCAACGATAGAGTGGGGGACCTGGAGAAAACGTGCGGAGATGGCGTGTATCGAAGACTTGGTAAACCAGGGCATATATATAGTCCAACTCGTTCGGAAATGAACTCTCGCCATGGGGATAACTATTCCAACAAATCGCCGAAACCACACAGCCAGTATCACAATTTGACAGTTTTATTAGCGTCATAAACCTGTTATAACCCAAATTTGACCATTAAGTGTCTTGGTACCATGTATTTGGGGCAATGATATGACCCAGCGGGAGCACGTCGGCACCATGCCAAGGCATGATTGCCAACCTGTGACTGATCCGGCAGCAATGGGCGCTCGCATCGGGATTACCCAAAGCTTCGTGCAGTGTGTTTTAGCGTCATTGGGTTGCATAATGTGTAGAGTAACACCCGACGGGCGGCTTCGAACGGGTTTGGGATCCCGGCAGAGCTTCGGAATGTCGGCGAGTTGTCGAAACAGAAGATATCGGGGTCGTGTGGGATCTGAGTGCCAAGAAATGAGATGATGGGAGAGAGGCAAGCGCTATAATTGAGCGCGCATGGGGTAAACGAAGCGCCGGGTGCCCATGAAGCTTGCCGATACATGCACACGAATCCTGGGTTGTATTGATCGAGGGCGGCCAAGGATTTTTCATGGGAGGTGTGCCCTATATTGAAATGTAGTTCTATAGCGATCGAAGCGAGCGATCCTAGACTATGATGGGATCGAATTGGACGAGGTAGGGAATCGGAATCGGGTAAATGGGCTCGCGCGGATGATCGGCCCCGGTCGGTCTGAGACTCCAAGATGAGGTCGGTGTCGGATCGTCCCGGTGCGACTGGGTGGAGAGTTCCGTTTGCCAGTCTTCTGATCCAGGATGTCTGTTTAACCAAGTGCATAGTGAAAGTGCCTCGCCGAGACGCAGCAAGAGCATCTCCAAGGTATCTCCAAGATAGATTGCAAAACAAATGTGTGAACAGTAGTTACAACCATAGCGGTACGAGTGAATCGTCAGACCGAGCATTGCCGGTCCAGCTAGATTAAACTGCGGCCGAGCCGAGTCTGAATGAGGTGGTAGATGTGTTTGAGTCTCGGCAAGGACAGCCACCGTGCACGTGACGGGAGGCTGCTATTGTGACGGCAACTGCAAGTGATCCACGACAGACGCAGGCGTCGAATTCTGTTCTTCTCTGCCACATCGGCGCTGGACGTTCTCACCGACCATGACTGCGCAACCGCAACCACAACCGCCCGTGCGTGCCCCCTCGCCGACCCCGTCGGAGAAGGAGGAGCTCGAGCGCGGGATCATCAATTGGAAAAAGGTGTTCCGATGGCAGACTTGGCTCAAGGCAAAGTACATTCGTAAGTGCCGTTCTGTTGGTGTCACACTAGCTTATCGTGTCCCAGCATGGTACATTGGCCTCGTCATCATCTGCGCCTTGACCGCGCTCATGACCCTCTATCACAAACAAATCGTCGAGTGGCTCAGGCCAGCCGCCGACTGGATGCACACCTTTCCCGTCGGATGGCTCATCCCTATCATCGTTCTCTTTATCATCTCTTTCCCCCCGGTAAGTCCTGCAGTTTCTCTGGCCACACCCCTGCTCACCACGCCGTAGCTGTTCGGACACGAGATTGTTGCTGTGCTTTGTGGTGTCGTGTGGGGTCTCTGGATCGGTTTCGCCATTGTGTGTGGTGCGTGTCTGATTCTCACCATGCCAACCGCGCGTGGACCGCAACACTCACGGCCGCCGACGATTGATTAGCTGGAACACTCATTGGTGAAATCGGCAATTTCTACGCCTTTCGGTACTGCCTCCGCGGTCGCGCAATCAAGATGGAGAAAAAGAATCCGTCATACGCATGTCTCGCCCGCGTCGTCCGCGATGGCGGTTTCTTGGTCGCATTTGTTGTTCGCCTGAGCGCTATTCCTGGTCACTGTAAGTTGTTGCTTCTATCTTTGGGCCGACTGAGGCTAATCTCGGATCAGTCACAACCGCAGTCTTCTCGACCTGTGGAATGAACATCTGGATATTCACCCTAGCCGCATTTTGCTCCCTCCCCAAACAGTTCATCACCGTCTATCTCGGAGTGATTCTCGAGCAATCTGCCGACGGCACCCGAACAACCCGAGACACCATTATCTCCGACTCGGTCCTTGCCGTCACATTCCTCATTACCGTCATCGCAGCTTGGTGGATCTGGCGAGAGATGAGCCGCGTCAAGCTCGACGTCTTGCGCGAGCGTCGTGAGGAGCGCAAGGCCAAGCTCGCAGAAGCCGGACAGGGCATGGAACTGAGCAAATTCTCGACCAGAGGCCAATCCGAGGACACTTCCGCAGATCATTCCCAATCCCATCTCCAGGCCATGATGTCCACCGACCGATTACGCGCGGCCTCGACGGATCATCTGGCCGGTGCATTCAATCCTCGAGACTCGGACGATGCGATCGCCACCCACAGCTACCGAACTGGCGGCCCGGCCCAGCGCTGGGACCACGGTGGGCGGGCCGTGGACGAGACCGGAGTATATGGTGGACCGTACAGCAACCAGCGGCGCCACGAGCCTGCCGTACCAGCTCGAGCTTACGACGGGACTCTAGAACCCTCTGGAGGAATGGAGGGATACGCACCATACGACCCCTATTCCGAGCACGACAATTCCCCGCCTCAGAACCGGCCTCGTCATCCCCAGACTGAGCGCCAGCCTCATCCTCAGCCTTTGGCTTCCCGCTCTCCGCCAACCCAACCAGCGTCCCCTCCACAGCAGCCGTCCTATCCCCCGTCCCAACCGCAGCCATTTGCCGGCGCCAAGAGATACGAGCTATTCGACCGACCAGTCCCGCGCCACGGGCAGGAATCTACGATTGGGACGTATCGGACCGCTTACGAGGGGTAGTGGTCGTCATTGTATCCCTAATTCCCGACTCGGAGACTGTTTCTTTATTAAGCCGAATGGATCGGACGGACAGAGATGTTTGGTTTCTTGGATTATATACCCCGTCTTGTGTTTCTTTCTACGTTCCTTGACTCGACTCTGTACGATTTCCCTTGTGAATAGGATCTCTTTATGTATAAGATATTCGTGTCCATCACGACGACCTGGGAGGCCATTAAGGATTTCTGGTGAGATCGCAAATTAGGCACCCTAGACTGGATGTATGGCTTGGGCGACCGGGCTTTAGGCTTATCATAGGATGCAGGAGTACGGTTTTTTTATATCTTTCCCCACCCAAAATAAAGCAAGCGTTACTTGACCCAAGTAAACCTCAGCTTGGTCTGCCGTATGTTCTTGCTTTGAGCTCCTGGTACATATATGCGGCTAATATACTCTGGTCAGAGCGAATGTCCGCCCAACAGAACTCTGAATCGGGTTTTGATAAACGGGTTTTTATGATCATCTCAAGAGGGCAAAGGTTTCCAGGAAATCATCGAATACAATTGAGAGGCAAACATTTGTGGTATGGAAAGCTATTTATGACCAATCGTTGGCGTAACTCTACCTTGCCGCGTAGCTAATAACTCGCACAGCTGTCTACCAAACCCTCGAACATCCTTCACGAATATCAAAGAGTCGCAAATATAGAGTTTCCCGTTTGTTCCCGGGCGGTGCGCATCCAACTTTGATGACCGATCAAACCCTCGAGACACCCTCTGCTCTTGACCACTCCCTTCATGGACTCTAGTTCCAAAGATCCAACGATTGTGAGTCAACTAGGATCAAATATTGACTGGGTTCTCAGAGTATTCGTAGCATGATATACTTTTGCCTGGGTTCAAATGCTCAGACCAACCGGGACCTGCCGAATCGACGGGCAACCCTAATAGCCGCTCCACCGTGCGTGTCTCGAATATAATTAATCCTGGGTGTATGATTTAGCTCAAGCCCCATCCCTTACACCTATCATCTAGGCTTATGGGCATACAACTAGTTCTCCCATGTTCGATTACAGGCGTCCAGAGGCCTATGAGCGTATGGCAGCTGATAGACTCGGTGAAGAGCTTGCTCAGGACGCAACAATATGGAAACTATATTTGGACGAAGCTGCGGAGCACGATCTAGAACTTGTAGAGGGTCGACACAAGAGTCTCGATATGCTATTGCTTTTTGTACGCATACGAACTCTCGTTTCCTATTTTGGATGCTTCGTTGACTGTAATATCTAGGCAGCGCTATTTTCGGCTATTTTGACCGCATTTCTTATAGAATCAAAAAACCTGCTGCAATTGGACCCCCAAGATGCTTCAGTCGCCCTCTTGCTGCAGATGGTTCAATCACAACATCGTATAGAACTCGGTCTTGCGCCCCCCGTCGGCTTGGAACTCCCGGTTGCTGTTCCCGAGTTCACTCCCACCTCGGCCTCTCGCTGGATCAACGCCATCTGGTTCATCTCGCTCGGCTTGTCCCTCAGCGCCTCGCTGATAGCTATGCTCGGTAAGGAGTGGCTTACAGCCTTCCTAGCTTCTCGTCCGCGGCCTGCTCATGCGCATGCACTGTTACGGCAATCCCGGCTTGAAGGCTTAGAGCGATGGTGGGCACTACATATTATTGCTCTGCTTCCATCGATGCTCCACCTTTCACTTCTGTTATTTTCTGTCGGTCTGGTAATATATCTAGGGACACTCGACAGAGCAGTCGCCGTTGTGCTTGCCGTAATCGTCGGATTGACGACCGCCTTCTACTTCGTTACAGCTATACTTGGGGCGGTATATGATTACTGCCCCTTTGTGACCGAGATGTCAGGGTATGCGCGTATGGCTATTATCGCTCTACTCAGGCGACGGCCGGCGGAGTTAGATCAGACCTCGAGAGCGCCGTCCCAGAAGGATTTGCAAGCTCTCTTGTGGCTGGCGAACAACGCGCGGGACCCGGCAGTCGTCGATTGCTCGTATCAAGCACTTGCGGGCCTACATACATATATGCTTCATCGAGTCGATGTGGATGACACTGCTGGCAAGTCCTTGGCAGGATCAGGCAGTCTAGATCTCAACTTGTCAAATCAAATTACACCCGAGACCGATATTAGTTCCCTGCTACATACTGTGATTACGCGCTTTGAGCGGCTTTCTTCGGATATGTTCTATTTGGGTAGCATGCCTGCCATGGCATTTCCCCGTTACATGAATGCTATTGCGGCCTTGGCAAGTTTGAGAGATGGAATCTCTCAAGATACGGACGACACGATAACGCACGGTGATGCACGCTATTTGCAGTTGACAGTCGAAACTAGTGTGAATGATCCCTCTGTATGTTTGCTGGATTGAATCTTACCCTTGCCTTGATTTCAACTGATGAATCAACTTCCAGATCCATGACCTACTGAAAAGATTTAGCATGTCAAGCGGCGCCTGGATACACAATATACTGTCACTTCCGGCCGATGCATTCGCTAGCATTCTGATATCGGAATATAATCTTATTTGGCTAGCCATCCTGACCCTACACAGGTCTGACTCAGATGCGCCAACTGGGGCAGGCAGACTCTACTCGGTCACCCGGGGGTCTCAAGACTACATAGTCGTCAACACCGATGCCAAATTTACAGACGAGTACACGAAGCAGCAGAGCTTCGTTTCTTCCGACATCATAGAGGACCTGAGGGAACACCATAGGCGATGGCTCGCTCAAGTGCACGCACTCCTTCAATTTCATGGCGAAGCCAAGGTTTCGATTAGCGATCGCCGACTGGAGGAGCTCCTGGCAGTTTTGATACAGGCTACACAAGCAGACTTCCTCAGTTCACTGTACTCCAATGATGGGGGACGTTATTCTTCGGGCACCTCGACGCGGGACGCGTATCAATATGTGATCCCGCTTAATGGGGACAAGTTGTTTGTGGTAAAATCAGAGGATCTGTGGATAGGACTGCTCACAAGTCTTGTGAAACTATTATCAAAGCGTCCAGGTGTAACCCTTGGCTCCTCTATCCAAACGTGCGGTTATATCCTTAAAGCTTACGCTTGTCTAGCCCCTGCAATGCTTCAAGAGATTCTTCATCTCAGAGACCCTGACGAGTTAAAAGTAGCGTTCGACATGGACAAGTGGGCTTTTGCACCCACGTCAAGTCTCCCCGGCATTAGATTCATATGTTTACGGCTTATCCTTTTAACCCTTCGCTATATTGGGCTCTCCAAAACAAGGATGCTCGGCCACCTGGATTATTGCTCAAAGATTCTTGATTTAGAGTCGGATTGTCTTGTAGCAGACGCAAACGATGACGTCTGGGACTATGGGTTTCGCGCTTTAGCCGAGCATGGAAGTGACTTGATCCCACTTCTTGAGCTTGTTTATGAAGATGATTCATACGCAGCAATCATGCCAGAATTGGTCAAATTCTACTTAATAGAGATGGTAAGGGTGCCTCACACCTCCGACGAGGTAAATCTATGCGACAACTCATTGACACCGAAATGTTTTGTTGCGCTCATTTCTATTACTGGGACTTCGGGCTACCCAGGCGACGACAATTTTGAAGAGATGCTGCGCGGTATGGTCCGGCGCATACGTAACGGAAGCCCTCAGAACCATCCGCTAATTCCCTGGAATGAGACACCAGCCATAGAGTATCTTTACCAATTTACTCGAACATCGCGCGGATTCTCTTCTATTGCAGCCTCGAGTTCTAAAGAGGAGCATCGATCATACATGGTAGCATTTGCTGTTGACGTCACGCATATGGCCGCCGGAAAGGATCCCAGTATTGTTGTGCAGCCCGCTCAGTTAGATGCAATCGCCATGCCAGGTTTCTTGATGGTCGTGAAACTGGTCACCTTGTATTGCTTGGGGGTCGAAGATAATAGTTTGATGTTATGCAAATTCGCCTCAGATGCTATCGACCTAATGGCGGCCTCTACCTGCGATGATATCGTTCGGCCGCTTTTGATCGAAAACTCGGCCTGCCAAAATATATGGGAGGCACTCGATCAGATTGAAGACAAAGACTCTACACGGGTCTTGTTAGATCAACTTCGCTCGCTTGTTTCGGATCTGGGAATCGAGCTTAAAGGTGAGTGGAAGAACCAAAAGACACATTTCAGCTTCCTTATCTCTATCAGCTAACGAAACGGTTCGATCTGTGTAGAGAGTACCGCCTTGGGTGGGCTACATGAAAGCAAGGTGGCACCACTATTGGCCGATATGTCCGAAGCGGCCTCCGATACAGAGGAAGCTAATACAGAAGGATCTAGCAATGGCTTCGAAGATAGCTCCGAGCAAGGCAAGGAAAACATATCTACTGAACGAGGCAGGATTCATGGGTGAGCATAGCTTGCAAAGCCCAACTTCATACAGTATATTCAGGTAAGTAAGCCTCTTCGCAAATGAAGGTGTTTCCTGACACTGGGGTTGTACTGCTTTGAAGACGGACTGTTGCCGCATTTATGAGAGTTTTCTACGACGTTGTAGCCTACATTGAACGTCATATATGTGATAGTATATGGTTTGGGCTGGTAGAACTGCAATGCGAATTGTGTGCGTGTTATTAGTAAACAGGATAAACTATGTTTTGGTAGCCCCTATCGGAGTCTTCAGATAAAGAATATCTAGCGAGAGGAATGCATGCGAAGAACGCTCTATGGACGAAGCCTTGAAAAGAATAAATTTCGCAGGATCTCTGGTCTATGTGAACATGCCGAGAAGGGATACAAGCTGGGATCTTGGGGGGGAAGCAGTGAATCGAGTTCGGGATCATTCGTACAACATAACAACTGAGCGATATTTTAATCAATCGTGTTGCATCGTATCGTCTCTGTCGTTGATAGATCTTGACCAAACTTAACTTGAGGTTTGGACGCAGAGCCCGCAAAGACATGATAACCTGTTGTTGGAGAACAAGCGCCGAAAGGTAAGCGACACCTCTATGCGCGGTTTCCTATTCTGTATATGCTCCTTTGTGCGTTTCTCTTATTGTCTCATTTATGTATTTAGACAGTCGGTTTTGGAATAGATAACTAATCTTCCTACGCCTATCCTGATCAGTTGAATAGGGTGTTAAGTGTGGTCCGGTGCGAACATGGTGATGTGGTGCTTGGCCAAACTGAAATACTAAGTGAAACCAACCAAGCAGCGTTCTTCCGACGATCTCGAGTCCCGATCTCGGCCTTATGCAGGTATATGTATACGCTACATAAAGTTTGGCTTTACGTTCCTGACAGACCTCCGCGCGGTATGCTCTCAGAAGCTCCAATTTCGGTATCTGCACGACAGTACCGACAAACCACGCAAACAATTAACACACGAGTTGACAAGCAGCCAATACAAGTTCGCAAGGATTGATACTGGTATTTAGGGAAACAGGTAGGATCTCTACGACTCCAAAACACGAGGTGTGACTTTGAATGTTCAACAGGCATTGGAGAAAGTTAGCCGCCGAGGTGTGATTCGAAGGTTGGTGTTGCTACTAGATGAGTGGAACGACCAAACACGTTGTCGAACGGGAAGCGATATTCTAGCGAGCATGACCTGGCAAGACATCGCACTGCTATTTGTGAGACTATAACACGCGAGATCAAGAGATACAGAGATGATCGTACCTTTATCAAGGGGCTAATTTTCGTCATAGCACGCTTTGATGTACACCAATCAAACTGCACAAGCCCCTATAGTCGAAAAGCTAACACCGGGGTCCGATAAGTGGCTGCCATAAAAATAAATTACGAACCGTGCAGACGTCAAAGAGGAGCTTTCCTCGTCGAAGAATTAACAGGCAGGGTGGTGTTCGAGAGCTTTTCACGGTCCGGGATTTGAGCAAAGCAAGGCCAGGAAAAAGGATAATTTTGAAGCGCTACGCACGTTTCGCTCATTGCTAACTGCACTAATGTGGCAGGCGAGGCTCGTGAGACAATATGATAGCCACAGAAGGGAGGCAACCGAAAGATCTTGCCAGAGTTTTAAAGGGGATGGGAGCATTGGCTTTTTGATCGCCGAGGCCCGTAACCATTTCAGGCGTCGTGATCGGTTTCCGGGACGTGAGCAGCTTGATTGCTGATTGAGTTGCGGATAAGCCCGAGGCCCCACCAAGCACAAGGCGGCGGTTTGTTATATGCGCGATTGGCTTGGACCAAACCGTGAGTGCGCTAGAGGTTACCGTAAACAACCTTTCGAGATGCTACCAAGGCTCAATAGATGGGTTTGGGTTGAGCAGTCCGGTCCGCACGGCGAATCCGCAGTTGGGCCATATTAGACAGGTGGCGAGAGCAAGGCTAAGACAGAAAGCAAACGTTGAGATTTTGAACGCACACTGCCCGTCGATCTCCCCAAGGCTTTGCAAACAGAAGCACAAATCCGGGGTCAAGCATACAGGTGTGAGATTGAATTATGCGTGATGACACGGGGCCGCTGAGGCGCAAAACACCTAGGACAAAAGGCAAGATAGATACTAGCAGGAAGCCCAAGTGTAATGGTGCTGACGAGGCGATTCGCAGGTTGAGGTGCGGGGAAGCAGGCGGAAACATGCGCTGCGCAGCAGGGAGAGAGGAGATGCGGTGCAGCAGTGGGCACGATGCAGGTCAGAAGACGATACTCGGTTTGTCGGCCATGGTGCGTGGTGCGGCAGAAGGAGTGTCCCTGCAGCAAGCGCCGGGGGTCGGTCCGTTGGCTGGAGGACCCCGGACAGGTCAATCGGGAGGATCGCCACAGCCGCGACGTCATCTGCAGCGACCGAGTATAAAGTCGGCCAGGCTGATGATCAGTTCCAGTCAGTCCCGCTACGACTCTGCGGCCATCCCCGGCTCGGGATCACCCCTGCGTGCTTCGGCCCCACCCCCGATAAAGACCCGCGGCTCCAACACTCTTGGCCCCACCTAGCCCCGACGACCACCACCATGTCTCTGCTGGCTGCTGCCCTTCCATCGCCGGGCTCTGAGAGCGGCTCTCTTGTCTTTGAAGACGGCATCAGCTCAGACGGCATCTCGTCGCCCGACGAACACGTCCCACATCCGCCCCCTGCTCCACTCCCATCCAGCATGCCCTTTGACGGTGCAAAGGGGGTCGCATCTGCTGGCTTGGACTTGCACTCTCCCCAGCCTGCGTTTGTGGGTGTGTACAGCTTCTTCTGTCCTCGCTGCCTACACGTGTTGATATCCATTTCGGTTAGGCACCCCATTCGCGAGTGGTCCCACGCCGCTCTTCGAATATCCCTTCCCGGCTACCCCAGCCATTAGACCTTCCCTGTCCAACGCGTCTTCTCTCTCATCTGTACACGGTCCACCTTCCCCCAGCACTCGGCTGAAGCAACACCCCCTTGCTCGACTCTCGAGCAAGAACTCGCTCAATCAGCCGGTCCGACGACGATTCTCGGGAGGAAATAACCCGCCTCCTATCCGAGTGCCGCCCCGATTGCGCACCGATAGTAGCAGCAGCGTTGCTTCGAGCGTAGCAGACGAACCCGCCCTCACGGCCGTCTCGGCTCCTGATCCATCGGACAACTCGCCATCTACGCGTCCTTCTCCGCTCGTACGATTACGCGATCGATCGGGTAGCCTGGGGGTGCTTCCTATCCCGCTCCCCCCTCCGTTAATCACGTCGGTTCCGTCGATCGGCCAATCGAAAGACTCGGTGCGACCACGATTGTCTCCTGCACTGGTTGTAGGTCCGATGGCGACGTCTGGGCTGGGCTTGGCTGCCGCTATGCCGGTTCGATCCCCGCTTCGTCGAACCATCTCAGAAGGCGACGACTCGGACAGCGAGGAACGACCGTCATTCGAGTGGAGGCGCGCGAGCGTGCCCGCCCTTTTCGGGTTTCGGGAAGAACTAGATGACGCACTGGATGAAGTAGAGACCCCGACTTCTGGCAGGTCGCATGGTCATAGAAAGGATGACGTACCGGAGAGTGTGTTGTAATGGCGCTAGCGGTCAAGAATCTGGGATCTCGACTATTCGCTGTTTTACTTCAACCCTTTTCTCTCTTTTGTTTGGGGTTTTTGCGCTCGCTGTTGCCGAGCCATGTTATAGCCTTCTTTTCCCCAATTTACCCGTCTCTCATTTCGATTTATTCCATTTCTTGTTGTCGCATCTAATATACACATCATATCACGCGGTCGTCCTTTACACAACGTGGTAGCTTTGAAATTTAAGGCTTGATTCGGCGCGCTGATACAACCCCGGTTCAAGCCGACTGATGTCCAAGAATTGACTTCATTCTTCTGTGGTTGGTTAGGCATTCGGACGTCAACAAAGTCAAGTGCGGCAACCGGGCTCGAGGCGACATTACTAAACAAAGCTCTCTCCTCGCCACTCTTCCGTGAATTTGATGATTTGCACAGCCTCCGGGGCTTGACAGCTCTGAGCTAGATTTTCAAACAACGGCATACTGCTTCCCACACTATGAAAAGCTCCACGCGTAATTTTTAGCTGAGCCGCTCATCTGGAATTAGACGAGGCAGTATGCTAATCTAAGATCGAGATTAGCTGAGATGCGCAGTGTCCCAAATTAGCGAACCGAGTCAGCTAATGTTTACATCTAATGTATGTGTCTAATCTCTACGTCTAATCTCTACATCTAATCTTTACATCTAATTAGCTTCGTTTGGCTGTGCAATTTGCTGCGGCGGGACACAAAATCTTATTATCGTTTCAGACGTGCTCCACGTTTAGTATAACAGGTACATATCAGTTAATAGAATATAGATACATTACTATCACATTTGACGGGCTGCGTGGATCATCCAGCCTCTATCGAGTTAGTCTATTCGTACGTGCGCCTTGCGCGCTCATCAAAACCCTCGCATGAAAACATAGCCGAAGGTGAACTTTGTGAAAATAAAAAATTGAAAGTGAATCGGAGGAAAGCAATATAAATAAACGAGCGTGGGGGTGGGGGAGTCGTCTGGGCATTTGGCACAGGAGTCGTTGGGCGGCTTCATTCCTTGTTTGCGTTAAGGTGCGCCGACCAGGGGGATGGAACCGAGACCTTGATTGTGCCGACCACCTGAGGTACCTTCTACAAAGTATGTTGGTATAATCAATATATCCGACAGGGCACTCACTGCCTTCGAGGTTTTGGCCATAGCACCGGCCACGCCTTTGGGGGGATCGCTCGAACCAGCTGGGATTGGTTTACAGGACGAGCCTGCAACTCCATCCTTATCCTTCCACCCTGACTCGTACGACGTTTTGTAAGAGTTGTAAGTAGCGGCTTTTGGGTCTACTGGGGTATCATCTTCCAAGTCGGCAGCATTGTCTTCACGGTTGGGACTGGAATTATTGGGAGACTCGCCATTGCGTTGGTGGCTAGACGTGGCTCGAGGTACTGGCGAGGAAGGGCGAGGGATGGGTGACTAGCTGTGCGAACTCGGATCCTGAGCGTCCTGGCCGCGAGACGAGGGTTGTTCTGACGAGCGGGAAGCTTGGCGCGGGGTTGGGGATGGTTCTTGGGCTGGTGATGAGATGTTGCGAGGATTTTGCAGTCCTCTCTGGTGCAGCAGGTGGGGAGGAGTCGGGTGGGGAGCGGTGGGGACGGTGGGACGGTGGGACGTTGAGTGATTGGGTTCCTCCTCGCCCGATCTGTGAGTTAAAAATAAAAATAAAAATAAGACATTCACATATCGAGAATGTATGCGCGTCAACTCACTGTGATAGTGGGGGCGGCGTGGAACAAGGCAAAGTAGGGGCGGAGGAACGGCCGCACGGGGGGCACTGGAGCGTTTATAGCACGTCTGTTATAGTTTGATATCAGTAAAAAATAGCTAGGATCTTGAGCTGACACTTACCGAGGTGGACTTTCCGAATTTCCACGTGAGGATGATCAGATCCGCGACCGGGGCGTTGGGATAGTGGAGAGATGTTACGGTGGGGGGCGCGGCCACGTTCGTTGCCATCTGCTGGGTGTGCAGGATCAGACGAACGCCCAAGAGTCAAGCTTCTTGGGTGGTAATCTGGTTTGTCCGTTAAGCCATGTCAGTAAAGAGCCAACTAATAGGAGCATGATATACTTGAAAGGGAGCTCGTTGATTTCACCTGATGTCGCGTAAATATCAGTATAATGCACAACAAGAAAGCTGAACCTCACTCGCCGTGGGGGTTTTGGTTATTCTGGACAGCAAGAAGCCCAGCGAAGAATTGAGCAAACTGCTGTGAAGCTTGTATATTTGCCGCCATTTGAGCAAAGGAGTATTCATATCCATACTAAATTTAGCGTGAGCAACAATCCACGCGCAAAATGAAAGATCACTTACACTAATCACATGTGACTAGAACGATCTGGCGACGGAAACAACAGAGTTGGATACGGCGTTAGCGAGGGATATATTAGGAGTTAAAAATAAACCTGCAAATATATTATACAATCTTTATAGGTGGAGGATAAGAGTTGGCGGTGGGTGGGGGTGGCGGACGGGAACAGAGTCGGATGAGTGATGTATTGCCAATAACAAGCCCACGTGACCGTGTCTCGCGACGTGATCCGCTAAGTCCGTTCCGCCACCTCTCGCCACCATGGACTATGGCTATGATACTGGTTGCGACTCTGGCTATAGTTCTTCATCTGAGTTCTCGGAGGACGAAGATAAAGTTCTATTCACCTGTGGCTGTAACCGGAAATTCACAGTTAGGTCAAAGAACCGACATCGCTTTGGCTCTGAATAATTCTAGTATACTAGCTAACTCTGGGAACATGGAGGTTGAACCTATGCCTGTGGGTGAAGAAAACGAGGAGCCAAACGAAGAGGAAATGCATGGACATGCAGCAGATGGTTTATTCGGTGAGTAAAGTTTTTTGCCGTGTATGCGCACTTTGACTAATTTGATACATTAGAGACTCTTCTCAAAATGTATTTATGAACAATCATCATGAGGAAAAGCTCTCGGACGCTCCTAGCTCAAATGGTAGCTGGAACGAAATAGGAACGCCACCCCCATCCCCACCTCCCCCACCGTCAGACTCCAAAAACAATACTTCGTCAGACAACAAGGATGGATACCAGCATATTACGGCTTAGGAATATTGGGAGTACGGCCGCTGATACACTAAAGATCGGCAGGATGAGCTGGATGAAATGAGTAAGTTCACAATAGACTCCTACCCACCCGTTGAGCACGTGACGTCAGGGAAAATACAGGGTTCTTTTCACTCAAGACTTCGTGCTCGAACGACTGGCCCCAATTGCATGTTTATATGTGTTTACACAGGGTCTCACCCTTGCTGACACAGAGTTTTGCCTGCGGCGTGTCACCTCGCAGTCACCTTGTATCACTCCACGTGACTTGAACAGTCATCTCCTGGTCACTCCTGCCCTTTACCCTTCGAGATGCTCACTGAACAACAGATCTTTTTAGCCACAGAGCTCCTCGTACATGAGAGGATATCATTGACTGATCTAATATGTGCATACATAGACCCCAACTTGGAATGCTATCATCTTACTCCGCATGCAATGACACTTCGAGACAATCTATGTATGCCTGATAGTCTCAATTCAATCATATCACGCCTGCTGCAGTTCTCAGTCACAAAAGAAACAATGAGAAAAATAGCTAGAAATATAACTACGCACCAGTATGTGGACGAAATGCACAAACTCTTGGCTCCGGCTATGGGATTCCAATTCGACCCAGACTCTGATGCGACATCGCAGTTTGAGCGATTCACTACCATGAGAGCCGGAAGGATACTAGAAGAACACAGCCCGCACCTTTGGCGGATTTTCGGAATCCTCTTGAACAGCTCTATAATGCATGACATGTCGGCGTCGCTCGTTCGCTGTAGTAATTACCTTACAGAGCTTGAATTTGATGTTGCTAGCCTCAAAAAGAGCACCGCGAGGGACTTAACTGGGTCAAGAGAAAATGTGTCAAACAATCCTGATTTACCGGACGACGACTGGGGCGCAGAATCGGAAGAGTCGGACGACGAGGATGCCAGGGATGCGTCGGCTGCATCCCAGGGCGTCGAGCAGGGCGCTGGTACGCCTAACCAACCGACTGCCAGCTGGAAGACGAGCATAGGCTCGAAACGGAGAAAAGGAGGGGATCCTAATATGAGGCAGATGAAACGCACAAGCGTTGTAAGTCGATTGTGTACCAATTGGCTCGATATCGCTTACCAGAGGCTTTTGAGCAGCGGCGAGCGACTTTGTTTACCATATGCATGAGCAACAGTAACATGCGATGCAATGGGATGCAAACTGTTGCAGGGATGTTCGCTCATTCTACGAATACGCCATCAAAGGTTATCGAAATGATGTCGCATGCGGGTATCAGTATTGCACCAAGTACCATAGATCGAATGAGCGAGCGAATGTCACAGGAAGCACGAAAAAGACTAAAAACACACCTTCGAGACATGCCCTACGGTGTTGCATACGATAACTTGGAAATAACCTACAGTACCGATCAGCCAAACCTCGCTCATGACACAAAACTGGTGCACTTGACTACAGCTACCCTTATTCCGCTGCGACCTGGAACCAAGAAGGAAGATCTTCGTATATCCGAAGAATTATGGGCAAAGTCAGCAAATAATCCGAACAGATCGAATGACGCGCCAGTACTTGATCTTTCGCACGACCGATTCCTTGATTTGGTGGCGAAAGGATCGTTTGCGCGAGACGACGAACGAAGCGTAGAGTCGCTATATGCGTGGCATGTTAGACAGCTACTGCTCAGCGAGCAGGCCGACTCAATTGCGCCAGCACTCAAGGAGAGCTTTCGCATAAATGACCTTGGATCACCAGTTAGTCGGGGGTCGATTGAACCAATAAAGACGACACAAGTACCGCTTTGTGCCGCCGAAATAAACGTCTCCACCAATCATGGAAACGCGACTGCGATTGAAAACATTCTCAATCAGACGGCAATAACTGATGAGGATTTGGAAAAGATTATACTCCTGACTCACGGCGATATGGGGACATGGGAACACCTGCTGAGCCTTCTGGCGAGTCGATCGATTGAGGCGACTGCGCGTAAACGACTACAGTTTATAGTTTTTGTTATTGGCTGGTTCCATACTCGGATGGCGATGGCTAACTCACTTTGGCGACTGTATATTGAACCAGATAAGCCTCGCTCGGGGCAATATCCTAGCCCGCTCTCGATATTTCGGTGTTGTACCATTTTGCGGCCCCGTGAGGAAGGAAAGCTTAGTAGTAATCCCGGGTTTCGAAGAACTCACAACGTAATCGAACATGTTCTCCATGCGTCAATAATCGACTGCTGGAGGCTGCTGGTCAAGGAGAAACACAATGTCGAGTTAAAAGATTGGAAGCCAGACTGGGCAGATATCGTAAGCTTGTCGGTGGAGCTTGTCGATTCGTATGTTGCTGGTACCATGTATTGTCCAAACTCGGTGGGAAGTACGGACGGCGATATGGTCAAAGACCAAATGCGTTTATTCAATCGGGACGCACTGCTTTATGTCTCAATCACTCGGGCCTCGAAGTACGGAGACGTTCAGCGTATGCGCGACCTGCTGCCCTTGTGGGTATATTTATGGAGACACACTAAGAATCACAAGTACGCACGACACACCGCTGAATTCCTGCTCCAGTTGGACGGAGGATGGCCACCAGAACTTGCTAAAATTGTTCAAGAGAACTGGTTGGTGAATCCTACGGGAAAGCCGGATGGGTTTCGAGGGGTTGACTGGCAAGTTGAACGCAATAACTTCATGAGCAAATGTCTTTACTCAGGCTCCAGCTCCAATCGAACCGTCAAGAGGCTGGTCCAAGAGTCGCCATTAATTATGGATTACCAAAACATACATGGTATTATTGAGCGCAGCTATGGCCTGACCGAACGCACTATCTATCACCCGCCCCCTGCGATGAAGGAAACATTAGCGCGATTACAAGTACACCTTCGAGAAAAAAACATGAACTCACACGTCCCTGGTCGAGTGTTATCTCGGGCGCCTGTGAATGCCATTGCCGTAGGTGTCCAGCTTGGCGTCGAGTCGCCCGGGGAGTCCTGGATCGCTACAGCTGTCGAGGATAGACCAGATGCAGAACCAGAAGTCGATGGAGAGCCTCCAGTCAGAGTAAACAGGCCGGGTGATATGTTGCGTGTTGTAGACCTGGCGATAGACGAATGAGGATCTGAAGGCGGGTGCATTACACTTGTATAAGGATTGTATGGAGGTTGGGGTAACGCTGGGCCAGATGAGTGTATTGGATAGTGGGGGAACGGATAATTATAAGGATTGTACGGATAGAGTGGGATAGGTTCGTGGTAAACTGCTGGAATCGGCTCGGTGTTTGCTTGTGGGAGTGCCGAATGAGAGGGCGATGGGCTACGCTTGAGTGACCTGAGATTATCTGGTGGAGCATGCATAACCTCCGATGCCCGAATCATGTCCTGCCGCTCCTTCTTCTTCTTACTACACTTTAAAACATTCCTTGCTATGATTTTGTTTAGCTTTCATCTGGCTTCGTTCGCGTAATTAGAGAAAACTTACAATTGTGTCCAACTTCTCCACATGCGCTGCAGCGAACCTGAGCTCGGGGTTTCTTCGACGGCGGCGGGTCTGCCAAATGGGCTAGTTCGACCTCAGCTGGAGCGGCTGTTTGCTGCGATTTCGGCGCGTCCTGATGCGCTGGATAAACACTGAGGATGATGTTGACGATTTTTGGCCCGTATCGATCGTGGTAGTGCCACTTTGGTACGTGACGTTTGAGGTTCTCGACTGTTTGAACTAAACCTCGCCGAGCGAGCGGAACAATTCTCTCGATCTGTTCATTCCCTAGGATACCTCGCCCTCCAATCATATGATTCGGCCCCCAGCGCGCCGTTGCCTCATCGTCTCGCCAAATCTCTAACGCCTCCCGGAGACCTTGGTCGGTGGTGGACCACTGGGCAGGATCTTCCTTTCGGAGTTGGAACTGATTCAGTGTGCGCTTTGAGATGGGAGGTAAATCAGCAACGGTCATAACCGATTTTGCGATTCCAGGATTGCAGATATCGCAGCACTCGGATGCGGGGGGTGGAGGTCGACAGCAACGTGTACAGCAGTAATCATCGCTTCCTTCTATCATATCAATATGTATCAGTAGGTAAGAAACTGCAATGTTTGCAAATCGTGAACCTTACCTTGAGGAACCGCAGGGTTGTCGAAAAAAAGGTTACTGGCTGTGCGACGACATCCAGGTTGAGAGGCCGAAGTGGGTCGTTGGTGTGCATTGATGAATGCATCCATGACTTCCTCGACACTTCGCACACGTTTGTGCCGTGTCTTCGACGGCTCTGTAACGTTGTTGGAGCCTGCCTCAGAAACCAACGAGGTAGCTAAGAGCTCGGTCTTGACATCCAGCGAAGATTTTGCTGAACTGTTGTCGAGGCTTTCATCGGCTTTTCTTTTCTTTGCTGCCTGCCGCTCTTGACGCTTTGCTGCCTGTTCCTGTAGTCGCTTTTTTGTATTGTCAAAATACTTCGATTCAACAATTAAAATGGCAAAACCGAGCAGCGCAATGCTTCGTACGCATCGCCCAAACCGCTGAAATAGCGTACAGAACCTGTTTGGGAGTTGAAATTGTACAATCAACTCGATGTCTGGAATATCGATACCCTAAACGTCTAATTGAGCACAAAATCGTAGTTAGAAACCAATCGTTTGTACATACCATGCCAACAACATCGGTGCACACAATCCCAAAAATACGTCCTGCTCGCAAATCCTCGAGCGCTTGGACGCAAAATTCGCGTGACATATCTGAGTGCACCCAAACAACACGATTGCGAAGCTCAGGTGGCAACCGAGCACGAAGAAATTTCCCTGCTGCAACACATTGTGCTCGAGAGTTCATGAAAAGCAGGAATTTTCGAGGGAACGGAGATTCCGGGGTCAAACCAAGTGGGATAAGAAACGCAGCGTCAAAGAATGATTGTGCGGAGTATTGCATTTCGTGGACTACTGGGATAATGTTTGGTCGATCGTTTGAGCGTCGAATGATTTCTGTGTGTTTGCCGAGCCCTAGTGAACATTTCAATTGATCAACCATGCTGGGCGTAAGAGTTGCCGACAATCCCAGGAATGTTGCGTGCGGGATTTGGTTCGGGAGAAACGACAATTTCTTGTATGCTGGCCGGAATCCCCCCAGTCTAAGACACAGTGTGCTTCGTCAAAGATTACACGCGTGACACGCTCGCAAAAGCGAGCTGATCTCCAAAGGTAGGTCTCAAACCGTGTGTCTTCGTCAACATACTCGGGGGATGTGATTATGAGCCGATATTTTCCACGGGCGATATCCTATAGGGAAGTTAGAGGTATGGTAGTTTGAATTATAGATTTGCGAGCACCTTGAAAGCTTGGTCTGAGGCTGTTTCAGATGTTAAGTTAATTGCATTAATCCCAATAGTCTCCAACGCAGGATGGACGGAATGCTGATTGCCCAGTAGCTGAAGTGGGCATATCAAGAGACAAATACCCTCAGGCTCCCATAAGAATGGTAGTAGGAATGTAATGGACTTCCCAGAGCCGGTCGGAGAAATCAGGATAGTATGTTTTTGCTCAAGTTGTAGTTGGCATGTTTGAGCCTGAAAAAGACAAGGAGCAATGTTGAACACTAGTTCCGCACATGATCTGATATCACCAAAGCTGGTAGATTGTTTTGGCCAAGGTATAGACATAGTATAAGTTAAAATTATAAAAATAGTGAGCGCATGGAGGAGGGAGTGACCAGGAGATGACTGTTCAAGTCACGTGGAGTGATACAAGGTGACTGCGAGGTGACACGCCGCAGGCAAAACTCTGTGTCAGCAAGGGTGAGACCCTGTGTAAACACAAATAAACATGCAATTGGGGCCAGTCGTTCGAGCACGAAGTCTTGAGTGAAAAGAACCCTGTATTTTCCCTGACGTCACGTGCTCAACGGGTGGGTAGGAGTCTAAGTTCACAAGGGTTATACTCGGCGAGGCGCTGACATATCCCTAGTTATCGAAACACTTACCGAGGAGGAGATGGGCAGCATTAAAATGATGGCCATTCAGCAATTTGGCCACATTTCTATGGGCAACTACGAGCGTATCCGAAACTCTTTCGAGATAAAATTCGCCTCCTCTCCCTCCAGCGTCCCAAGACTCATGTCGAAACCCTTGCTGGATTCAAACCCGAGCTACGAGGAGCTGGCTCAAAAGTACGGCATTGCTGGCCGGTCAATCCTTGACGAAATACCCTCAGTCAAACGCCGGACATGCTACCCTCACAAGTTTTTGCACCTCTGGTTAGATCCTTCAATGCCCCCGCCTCCCTGGATTTTTCATTCAACCCAACGTTCGTCGGCGTCTGGCAGGTTTTTTCCGCACCACGACTGGCGCCGTACCTTCCATCAATGGCTCCAGTCGATTCCGGAACGGTGCGAGCGATGGGGTAAGCTCCGAGTTACGGATGGGGGGGGGGGGTTGCATTCGTAGTGCATCGGCTACGAACGCACTCTCGTTGTAGGATAAGAGGGACGCGTCGTTTACTAAGGTAAGCAAACTATTTCAGATTGATCCTAGATACTAACATGTATACAGTACGAATATGACGAAGACAAGAACCTGAGAAACAACAAGGAGGTCGAGATGATCAAGGTATTTGGCTACGGCCGCCTTGATTTTATCCTCGCCCCTGCTGCCCCCGAGTTTGGTGTCGACAAGCCCCACTTTCTCATCCTAGCGCATATAAACGAAGCCAAGGATACGCGCAGAGATGCCTCGATTAAACGGATTTCGTACACGAGGCTTGGACGATTATTCGTCCTCGATATTACGTCTGTCAAGCATGTTGTTGGCGGAGTGGAGACGCGAGGGGAGAAAGCAGCGGGAGAATGGGTGATAATTGACGGTAGTGAGTCACTATGCCCAACTGTTTTTCATCAGGAGCAGGAGGGGTTCGGGGACGATGATTAGGGCGCATGATGTAAGATATAGACGATCCGCACAGTTAATGCAACCCACAGAATTAGATGTGCTCTTTCATCGCTGCTGAGCACAAGTACGTCGAGCCAGCACATCTGAAAATTAAGTGTGTCGATTAACTACGCACCACGTCTGCCGGTCTTGATAGATGACCTCCTCATCTAAAATTAGATGTGGAGCTTTTCATAGTGCCAGGGCGCAAGGAATCACGCCAGCATCCCCGTGGGAGGAACCGCTCAGGACGTGATTGGAATTCTGTCAAAGCATATATACAGGCGGCACACCCGAGTCCTACAGTTGTTAAGAATCGGATGGCTTTCGTGGTGTACATCGAACTTTGAAACAAGTACGTGTCGGGACTCTTAGGGCGCAAGTGAGACAGCGGTTGACCAAGGCTACATGCTATGAATGAAAGAGCAACAACGTCGTGGGGAAAACTGGTCAGCATGGCAATAACCTTCCAGCCATTACTCCAGACTCAGTCGGTATTGTGAGCACATGCAAGTTTACTCAGATTGCACATGACATGAGGATGTCAACAATTGAGTGACTAGTGAGCACCTTACGAAGTGTGACTGGATGGCACGTAGCTAGCCCGACAAATATATCAATACCGTGCGGTCAGTTCCCAGTCGATGCTCCTATGAAATACAACAAATTAGTAGGTTATTAACGAAGAATGTGTTCCGTCTCGTCAGAAGCCCAATCCGTGGCCAGTATCCTGACACTACTGACCTGAGCGCTCGGCCCACGAAAACGCATGATTCCGATCGATCCTCTACGAGTTCATTCGCAAAATGTCCCATATTTCAACGAATACGCTGCCCTCTCCTACCGCAACAATCATAGTCATACGGGCCGGACATATGCGGGAAGGTTGTACGAGATCAATTTGTTATGTAATCCACAATTTGTCGCCTGAACTCGACAGCCACCCGCCTCGGCCATGACAAAGATGTCAGACGGTTGCCCTTCCGTCGACACCTTCCGCTCGAAGATCTAGACTCTTGTGACTTTTCCAGGCACTCAGGCGCCTGAACCTTAAAGCAACCTCTGCCCAGGATACGGTCGGTTTCGTGAAGATAGTTGCCGCGCTTTGACGACTCGCGAAAACGGCACTCGCTTTTCAGTGACCTACACTAGCAATGCATTGCGAGTTCGATATGCAGCAAGCTTGTTATGCTGCTGGATACTATTCTTTTCGCTCAAGATCAGCATGCTCTACGCCAAGAGTTCAAGGTCAATTTGATTCGTGGATTTTGCTTGGCATGCAATCTCGACATGAAATTAACGACCGCAAATGAATAGATTTTTACGGCCGCGATCAGATGCCTCGACTCGCGCCCTGAACCAGCGTTCAACTTTCAGTTCACGGACTTTGTTCCTTCCGCCCTGCCGCCCTTGGACATTTGACATCTGACACATCCTAACCCTATGTTGAATCATGCTCGTTGAAAACCGTAACAAGCCCAAAGTATGAGAATCCTTGATATAAGACCAATCTCTTAGCATTGTTTTCTTCATCCCGACTCCCAGATGTCGCTAAGATTCACACTCTTTCTATTCACATTCCTTCATTTCTCACTGGCCGATTATACATGGCCGAATCCTGCTTTAGATGAGCTTGAGCATATCACCCACGTTCAGGTTGGCTGCCGCTCCAGCACCGCTATGATACCATATTGACTCTTGTTTTCAGACTGGGCTTTTTGGTTCTGGGGTAGTCGACCGCATCTCTTCCTGCAAGACGCGCGTCTCCCAAAGTGATTTTTCCGAGCAATCTCCCGCTGACTGGCTTCGTACGGCATTCCACGATGTAGTCTCTCACGACAAAGCTGCTGGGACTGGCGGCCTGGATGCTTCGATCCAATGGGAGATTAACCGTTCAGAGAACAGAGGCTCACATGCGTTTATCGGCACGCTCCAGTTTTTGGCGCCGTTTTTTTCTAAGCGAACTACCATGTCAGACTTGCTCGCTATGGCTACATATACGGCGGTGCGGAACTGTGGCGACGCCAAGTTGACGATGAAGGCCGGGCGTATCGATGCGCCCGAGCCAGCGCCTGAAGGTCGCGTACCGGGGCCTCATGAATCAATCTCAGAGCTCAAGCAAAAGTTCGCACACGCGGGTTTTGACCCGAAGGATATGATTCAGGTACGAGAGCTATCACCTATCATAATACCGCATACTCATCTAGCCCCACTATTTAGCTGGTTGCGTGTGGTCATAGTTGGTACATTTGTTTCTCGTTTTGACCCGAACCTGACTAGATGTATTAGCGCTTGGTGGAGTACACAAAGAGTCTTTTCCTGAGATCGTTGGCAACACGACATTCTCAGATTTCGACAAGACCGAAGATCGATTCGATAATCGTGTGGCGGTCGAATATCTCCGTGACACCACCAAAAACCCTCTAGTTCGTGCTGAAGGGGGGAATAACTCAGACTTCAAAATATTCAACTGTGGGTTTCTCCGGAATTTACAAGCCAGTGTTCTCCCCTGACCTGCATTTTGTATTTAGCGGACGGCAACTCGACCATTCGGGCCATGTCTTCCCCAGGTGCTTTTGCTCAGACCTGCGAGCAAATCCTTCAGCGAATGATTGATACCGTCCCATCCACCGTCACACTCAGTCCGCTCCCACCCCAAACTGTCAAGCCATACCGTCTGCGGCTCCAGCTTACTAAAGCAGGGGTCCTTCGGCTAGTCGGGCATATCCGCATGAAGAAAGACGACTCATTCATAAAAAACGTCCGATTGCAATACTGGGATCGAAACGGCAATCCTGTGTCTGATTCTATTCCAACAAATATGGAAACTGCCCAAGGAGGTGTCGGGAAAGGACAAGAGGCGAATTTCTACGTGAGTATATCATGCTTTTGTCCGGTAGTGGCGTGGATTAGCTAAAGCCGTGGCATTCAGTTTTATGAGATTGGTCGGAACCAGCTGGACAACGGGATTTCAAAGTTCAACGTTGTAGTCACCTACTTACGTGGTGGCCAGAAAGTCTATGACAACAACGGTAACAGCTATCCGATCCAAGATGCCGTTCTCATACAGGAGTCTCAGTCGTGTTTGACCAAATCCAAGGGCGAGAACGGAATAAGAACTCTGACTATCACCGCCGCCGTGAGTCTTTCGTTTGAGATTACAGAGTTTGGTAATAATCATGAGTTGCTTGTTGTTAAATTAGGTACGTAGTGGGGTGACATCTCAACCGCTTCAAGCAAGTGTTGTAAAGAGGTCCAAGAGGTCTGACACTCTGGTCCCCAGCTATCTACGGAATCGGTTGAAATGAAGCCTTGGCAAAACCCGGTAGGAGGTTATGCGCTTTACACCGGTAAGTTGTCCAGTTTTGCGCTTGACTCCATTCACTGAAGTCCTACCCTAAGGTTCTTACCCTCTTCCGCAGGAATCTTGGGACACCACCTTTGACGTGTGGGCCGAGGACTCTAATGGAACTCGATACGAGGATGCTTTCAGATCAACAGACGCTTTACCCGAGTCTTGCGCAAGATCGAGCATGTCACACAGGCGACACAAGTTGGGAAGGCAATCTAAGCCGGGTTTTGAGTAACGGACACGATTTCGTTTTGTATGGCTGTTTGATTCATAATACATATTACATTTGCGCGCCACGCCTGTGTTAAGAATTTTCTGCTTGTGATGCATACAGACTGTGCTGTATGCGCAAATGACTCAGCGCTCTCTGCAGTCCGAGGGGATCCGGCGCAGCGCTTATTTTCTACTGCGTCCACCGCATCAGTCCCTCACCCAAGTTCAGGCGCCGAATTAGCTGCCTCCACGGCCTGTTACGGCCGAGTTCGCTTGAAATTGATTTAATTTCTAGTCCAACTCGATTCCCGCTATTTCTGGCTAGCTGTGCTAGTTTACACAACCTTTACCCTGAGGTCCCCTGCTGACGCACAAGTCACTTCCTCCGACGACCCCTTCCGTTGACCCGACTGCGATGGGCGGGATGCTCCAAGCCGTAAGCAGAGTAAAATCGTTGCTATGATGACATTTTCTCACCGTCTTTTGCGCGTCAAGGCCAGGGAGGGCGCGAACGACGAGTGCACACGTGCGTACCGATAAATGCGACCCAATACCGTACGGCGTCGACGCTGTCGGTCGGTCTGTGATTAGCCACCTCCTGCCAGGGTGCGGGCGCATCTCCTCGGGGCTTGGGCACTCCCACGTCGTTGGCTTGGCGGCTGTCTCTTTGGTAGGCTGAACGGCGACGTTGGCAGGTCGAGCCGTCAAACCCCTGACAGCATGCCACCACGAACGCCCATCCCGCCCATCACCCACACTACGCTGTGCGGGTACCACGCGGTCGTTACGTCCCGACGACTATATAAGCTCAACGGCCCGCATCTCGTCACAGCATTGGCGATGACCGCCATCTTCTCTGTATTCTGTGTTGTCTATTTCTCGAATGATGGGTCGCGTCTCATCGCGTGGGATTCGTCATACAAGTATTGGTCGCCATTCGGGTAGCGCGGGGCTCAAAAACACGTTCATGACTTCGCACTCGTACTCGCAAGCTGGGATGGATTGCTCATGTACGTCAGTCCATTAACGCTCAGCAGAGACTACGACAAGGTATGTGATTCGATTCAGTTTTATCTCCGGCGAGTGAATGAACGTTTTCAGATTCCACTGCTGCGCAACAGACACAATTCGATCAGTTGCATACCAGCCATACCGACTGGGTCCCCGTGAACCATTCGAACCCAGACGAGACTAACTGGGTCAACGTCGATCAGGATTCGAATGTGGACGAAGCAACCGATCTCGACGATTTGCTCCACACCCGCACTCACTCTGGGCGGTACGTTGTTTGGTCCCATGTCGTGTTCTATGTCCGACTGATATTTTCTACAGCCGTCGTCCTCGTATGAGGGCCATTTACGCATAGTAAGCTTCTCGGCACCGGAAGAACCGTGTTTCGAATGGCCCCCTCCTCCACCGCAGATCCTCCGGCTGAACCAACCCTTGACCGACTCTGCACCCGGCATCCTTGGAACACATCCCTCCCGGCCTTGCCCACGTTCTCCACCGCATATCTTCTGACTGAGCCCATTCTCAGTGACTCGGGTAGTAAGCCAGGAGCTGAGAGACCGACCGGTCCGATTCTCATGCCGGCTGTCCCCAATCCAGAGCTCGTTCAGAAACCCGAGCTCAAAGCTACTGTAGACGCAAGGGTGGAACGTCGCTTACATAAAAGCAACAGGCGCCTATCACTGATTGGGCTTGTTTGGTGCTTATGTACGCCTGCGTCTGCCGCCTTGGGACGCAGGACAGGGGGCGTCGTTGCTGTGTCGCTTCTCAAGGCATGCGGCCGTGTAATTGAAGAGATTCTCTCGACTGTTGAATTAGCCTAATGGAATAGTGGCTTCGGATGTATGGTCTAAGTTTGGGACTTTTTGTTGCACACTGTCTTCACATGAATCCTCGTATTTCGCAATCCAACATTGTCTTTGTGACTTCTTTGCCGATTAAATGTGAAACCAGCAGCATATATATAAGTATACCCATGCATATAAACTAGTGCCACGTTGACAAGGCGAATTGAGAAGGTGAGTTTGTCATATAGACCCCAATCATGATCACACATGCTCTACAAGACGCTATGTGGTCGGTCGGCAATGTAAACAGATGTGACATTGATGACGGCAAAGACAGGGAGCTAGTTGAACTATTATTCCATCACGTAACTTCAAACAGGGCACGAAGAGCTGGATACCCGTCACCCTGATACTCTGGTGCCGAATTTGCTTTTTTAGTGATTTTATTTATTTATTTTGTCTGATTCCATAATTCTATATAAGGAAAGTGTTGTCCTACCGCTTCGTGGCTCAATCGGACGTGGGACGTTGGAAAGTCCGAACGTCGCTTCAGCTTGACATCGGACCATGACTGACGCTCCACTCTTGCGCCTACAATAGTTGACGGCCAAGAGATGCTGCAAGTAATGGCCCAGTTGACGCACGTGCCATCAGCCTCGACCACTTGGACATCGACAACCATGGTTAAATGGTGATCAAACGTCATATGAAACCAAGCACGCGCGGCTCTCAGTTCTAGCGTGCCCACTGCCCAATTTAGCGGTTAATCTACGCTCTGTTGTAGTTGATTGTCCGAGCAAGGAACGGATCACGTTGCGCGCTGGCCGGATGTTACAAGTTATTGATTGTAGAATGCTTCGTTGGTGTGGCCTGTGCCCATCCAATCACTGTAGCCCACGCCCTCTATGGTAGAGGGCAGATTGCTTATCACCCTCTGCCTCATATTCATTTTTACAAACTAATGACATCTTATAACAGTCCGTGATAATACCAAGCCCCTTCAACAATTTAACTCCATCAATCGAAACGCATACACTACTATCACGCTGTCGAAGTCACACAGTATGGTTTTTTACTCGAGTATTTCTACTAAAGGTGCGTGCCATTGTAGCCGCTTTTGTCCGGCAACGAGAAACTCGAAACGGTCCGTGCAATGACCCGAGTGACTTATATAACCACGCGACGGTTCTAGTAGCTAGAGTTCTAGAGATCCTAGTACGCAAGCAGCGCCTTATTATAGCTGCTTACTACAACGATACGACGTATCACAAGATCTTTACCAAGCTACGTGTCATGAGCCGTGCACATGACTTCGTCTTGTCAGGTGGCTTGCACGCTTTAGAAGCCACCCACTTATTTTCTTCTGATTACCAAGACTGATTGGCGCATTAAGTCACCCTATCTGATGTCGCTTACTGATCACAAGCTATCTTTAGCACTCGCTTACTGATCAGGTCTATTCATAGCATATCTATCTTGGTACGAACTATTCTTAGTAACTTCTTTTCTTAGACGCACCCTCTTTTAGAAACACGCACTATTTTTACTCATGTATTCTTGGAACTGTACGCACAGACCATGTACCTTTGAGTATAAATACTCGGTGTGCAAGCTGTTCTCAGACCAGCTGCTCTACCTCGTCGATCTCCCCCAAGGGTGATAACTACTAAGACACACATATAAGACTTATACACTTAAGGACTCACTAAGACACTCGGTCCTATTAACTTAGGTACTGAGTGAAGTTTAGGTTAGTTTTAGGTTAGGTTAGGTTAGGTTTAGGTT